>CM076580.1:44371081-44971081 GCA_034641835.2 Pinus albicaulis
TATGTAAGATTGGATAAGCCTTACCTTTCTGCAGCTAGGGCTCCTAGTTAGTGGCACTAAGATTCCCCGTCTCATGCATGTGACTTCTCTTTATGGAAAGAAACAAGACGTAAAAACCTACTTTGTCTACCAATAGTAAATTCAGTCGTTCACCTGATGCGGGAAAAACTGAAGTGTTTGAATTCATTCATTATTAAGGGCATAGGGCATATGGCTCTGAAACTAATGAGGTAGTTGCTCTTCCAGGCTAGTCATGAAGGTAGCTTCTCTTCTAGGCCAGTAATGAAAGAAGGGGAAAGAATTACACTAAAAGGACGAAAGGCACTGAAACAAATGGAATTAGTTAAAAGTACATAAAATTTGGAAACAGAAGTAGGTAGAAGTTAGCCTCGAGTAGGAGCTTCTATACCATTCAGCAAAGAATCTCAGTCTGGCACCTATTACATGCATAAGTGCTGGCAGCAGGTAGAAGTGGTGTGGTGGAAGACAGACAAAAGTGGTGGGCAGAAGTGATGTGGTGGAAGACATAAAGAAGCAGTGGGAAAAAGTAGGCGTAGAATATAATTTTGTGGACAATATTTTTCTTAGCATAAAATGTTCTCTAACATTTTAGAATTAATGCTAACATTAATGGATCAAAGAAAAAATTGATCACATAATAGTTTTTAAACCTAACTATTTGCCTATTCTCCTCATGAAGAGGCTAATACTATGAAAATCATTAATATTGAGTTCAACAACCATATTACATGAATATTACACAAAAACGAAACGAAATTATCGTTAATTTCATTTAAATAAAACAAAATTTTCGTTAATCTTGTGTTGAGAAACCATATTATATGAATATTACATCAAAAAATAACAAAATTATAGGTTAAATAATTCCAGCACTTACAAAACGATTACTATAGTACCATGACAAATGGTAGGGACTAATAAGACAACTCCCCCCAAGATATTGATAATAAATAAAATTATTAATAAAAATAAAAATTTACTTTTCTTGAATATCGTCCTTAAAACGTATAGCTTAAGAAATTGTTAATATTGATTATACTATTTCATTACCATGATTTAGAACATTTATCCGATCACTATTTTTTTTTCGATGAATATATAACATAAATTTATTAATTGCACTATCATTTGAGATGGCCATATCACCATATTTTCAATGAGTAAATGCACAAATTGTGGTTTCCCATCATTTACATAAGATTTTAATGGATAAACTCCCATTTTTTAGGTGTTGAAACCATAAAATAAATAGAGTAGTCCAAATAATCTAAGGGAAATATAGTATTTTCCAATATCCTTTTTTATTTAATACTAGATATATTTGCTAATTGCAACATGGTATGCCTATGTTGAATATTATTCAACTGAATATTGTTCATTATACTTATTATATTAACATTTTTTTGTAGCTCCTAAATCTATAGATGCATTTAGAATTGCAACATTAATGATGTGAATTTTAGCTACAAGACTTTTTGGATCAAGCTATTTTCAAAAATATGTTTTTATCATCATTATATATGCCAATTATAATGCTCCCTCCCACCCACTTTGACTAATTCTAAATTAATTGGTGGCTCTACTTTTAATTAACCGAACCTCCATGTTCTCGTTATGGAAATATGGTTAGAAAATTCATCCATTCCTAATGTTAGTAGAATTAACTTTCGAGAACACTGTCACATTCATTTCATCAAGATTTTTTTGATGGTATAAAACTTTCCTAAATATTACCTTTCAATTGAAATTTATTCCCATATGAAGTTTCAACTCCTTAACCCATGCCACATCAGAAAGGATCTACCATGTCCTACACAGCCACTTGGCCATCCCAAAAAACAATTTCTTCGTACTGTTTTTTATGCTAACAACATTTCAGGTTGATAATGTTTCCATGTGACATGTACATGTAGTTGATTTCCTCAATTTATTCCATGAAATCATATCAAGTTAAGTGTCCCATTTGGTCCTAAAAATCCATGCAAATGATAGTTCCCCATTTAAAGTTGGAGAGGATTTTCTGTCATGCCCTTCATCAGTAGCGCCAACACTCCAAGCCTAAATAAAGTCATTATCACACCTTTGTGATGTGAAACAAAACTTTGCTCTAGGTGACATGCATTTCCCTCTCCTGTGCCTTTTCTCGACCATGTTGAATTCCATATAATCATCTCAGTAAATTCGGTGTGTTGCACTGTGAATAATCCATGATAGGTAATGGGAATTTTCCCATTATGAAACATTGTGAACTCCACCCTTTGAAAAAATCCCGAGTTTCCCTTATAAATTTATCAAGCTCATTCGACCCAAATACAAGCCCAAATCTCTGTAATATGTAGGCTAGATAATCTAAGAAATTCCAAGGAATTATCCCAAACTGGCATTGATGCACAAATATACTTAGCAGACAGATTCACTAATGAGAGTAACCATCATTCCCATTTCAAATATTTATTCTAGTAATTGAAGGTATAATTTGAATAAATAAATTGAATGTTGTGGCTACTATGAGCATCAACACTCAAAATTTTTAATAGTCATAGGCAAAAATATCCATAACAACCAAACGTTGTTATCAAATAAATTTCATATGCTATATTGATTCAATTTAAAATTTTAAACATTCATAAATAGTCATGTAAATTGATCCTCATTCAAAATAATAACAGTTCATACACAAAAAGTATCCAACCTCCCATAACCATGGAAAAATATATAGATAACATCTCATCAAAGAAAAAAAAAAATAATTTTTCGTCCACACATAATGAAAAAAATATTTTTTCTAACACTTCACAACATCATTAATTATTCACAATCCATATAAGTTAATATACTTATCTTTATAGCTTGCATGATTGGAAACTAATCGACACTGGTACATTTGGAGAAAATTCTGACACTTTGGTTCGGACACTTTTGACCAAATGTCGAAAATTTCCCAAAAATTTATCAATTTTTCAAATCCCACCCAAAATTGTCGCTATACCAATGTTTGGAGACAAGTGTCGGTATTGCGACACATAGAAGTTAGTTTCGGTCTTGCGACGTTTGTAGTAAAACATCGGAATTGTGACAGTTTTGGAAAAAGCGTCAGAATTGCGATGGATTAGAGCTATGTGTCATTATTTTGATGTTTGTAGGACAACATTGCTATTGTGACAGTTTGGGCAAAAGCGTCGCTATTGCGACAGTTTGGGAATGATCATCGCTATTGCGACAATTTGGGCTAAGTGTCGCTCTTGCAACAACTTGGGCTGAGTGTCGCTCTTGCGACAGTTTGGGCTAAGTGTCGCTATTGCGACGGTTTGTAAATTAATTTCTTTGGCCTCTCCTTTTATAAATAACAATCTAACTTGGGTTCCCTTTTTCAATGGTTGGAGCAGCATACTAAGATATCTTTAGTTGACATATCACATTGTGATGAATATGGAAGGTGGTTATGATGGGACTTCTAAGGAGTTTCATAAAATATTAAAGACGTGATGCGCTCACTTCTTGGTTCACTTTTAATGTGTGCCCCCAAAAACGGTCGGGCACGTTGTGTCGCGCTGTGTGAGGTCACCCGACCAATCACGTTTAAGTCATGCCATTTCGTTCGAGGGTGCCCATATCAGTTTTGCTAAGTTGTGACTGCCTGGGTGCCTTGTGCACGTTCAGGTGGCCCATTTTCCATTTGCTCCCTTGTGGCATCGTTCGTTTGGGAGCGCCGTACTGTCGCACCGTGTGAGGTCGCCTGACCGGGCACTTTCGGGTCGGGCCATTTTGTTCGAGGGTGCCTGTATTAGTTTTGCTAAGTTGTGACCTCCCGAGTCCCTTGTGCACGTTCGGGTGGCCCGTTTTTTGTTTTCTCCCTTGTGGCATCGTTCGGTCGGGCGCGCCGTGTCGCGCCATGTGAGGTCACCCAACCGAGCGCGTTCGGGTCGGGTCGGGCCATTTTGTTTGAGGGCGCCCATATCAGTTTTGGAAGGTTTTGACTGCTTGGGTGCCTTGTACACGTTCGGTCGGGTGCACCATGTCACGCCGAGTGAGGTCGCCCGACCGGGCGCGTTCAGATCGGGTCGTTTCATTTGAGGGCGCCCCTATCAGTTTTTCTAAGTTGTGACCGCCCAGGTGCCTTGTGCACGTTCGTGTGGCTGATTTTCCATTTTATCCCTTGTGCCATCGTTCGGTCAGGCGCACTGTGTCATGCCGTGTGAGGTCGCCTGACTGGGCATGTTCAGGTTGGGCCATTTCGTTTGAGAATGCCCGTATAAGTCTTGCTAAGTTGTGACTGCCCGTGTGCCTTGTGCACGTTCGGGTGACTCGTTTTCCATTTTCTCCCTTGTGGCATCGTTCGGTCGGGCGCGCCGTGTCACGCCATGTGAGGTTGCTCGATCAGGCGCGTTGAGGTTGGGTCGTTTCGTTCAAGGGCACCTTATCATTTTTGCTAAGTTGTGACCGCTCGGTTGCCTTGTGCACGTTTGGGTAGCTCGTTTGCCGTTTTATCCCTTATGGCATCATTTGGTCGGGCGCGTCATGTCGGACCGTACTATGAGGTTGCCCGACTAGGCATGTTCGGGTTAGGCCAGTTCGTTCGAGGGCACCCGTATCAATTTTGCTATATTGTGATCGCAAGGGTTCCTTGTGCACTTTTGGGCGGCCCATTTTCAGTTTGCTCCATTATGGCATCATTCGGTCGAGCGACCCATGTCGCGCCATGTGAGGTCACTCGACCGGGCGCATTCGCGTTGGGTTGGGCCATTTCGTTCGAGGGCGCTCATATCAGTTTTGCTAAGTTGTGACCACTCGGGTGCCTTGTACACTTTCGGGTAGCCCGTTTTCCATTTTCTCCCTTGTGGCATCTTTCCGTCAAGCGCATCATGTCACGCCGTGTGAGGTCGCTCGACCAGGCACGTTTAGGTTGGGTCGTTTCATTTGAGGGCACCCGTATTAGTTTTGCTAAGTTGTGACCACCCGAGTGCCTTGTGCACGTTCGGGTGGCCCTTTCTCCATTTTCTCCCTTGTGGCATCGTTTGGTCGGTTTCGCCATACTGTCGTACCATGTGAGGTCGCCCGACCGGGCATCTTCAGTTCGGGCCATTTCGTTTGAGGGTGCCCGTATCCTTTTTTCTAAGTTTTGACTGCCCAAGTGCCTTGTGCACGTTCAGGAGGCTTGTTTTTCATTTGCTCCCTTGTGGCATTGTTCGGTCGAGTGCGCTGTACTGTCGCACCATGTGAGTTCGCCCGACCAAGCGCGTTCGGGTCAGGTCGTTTCATTCGTGGGTGCCCGCATCAGTTTTGCTAAGTTGTGACCACTCGGGTCCCTTGTGCACATTCGGGTGGCCCATTTGCCATTTTCTCCCTTGTGGAATCATTCGATCAGGCGCGCCATGTCACACTGTGTGAGGTCGCCCGACCAAGCGTGTACGAGTCGGGTCGGGCCGTTTCGTTCGAGGGTGCCCATATTAGTTTTGCTAAGTTGTGGCCGCCCTAGTTCCTTGTGCATGTTCGGGCAGCTCATTTTCCATTTTCTCCCTTGTGGCATCATTCGGTTGGGCGCAGCGTGTTGCACCATGTGAGGTCACCCGACCGGGCATGTTCAGGTTGGGACGTTTCGTTCGAGGGCACCCATATCAGTTTTGCTAAGTTTTGACTGCCTCGGTGCCTTGTGCATGTTTGGATGACTCGTTTATCGTTTTCTCCCTTGTGGAATTGTTCGTTCGGGCGTGCTGTACTGTCGCACCGTGTGAGGTCGTCCGACCGGGCGCATTCAGGTCGGGTCGTTTCATTCAAGGGTGCCCGTATCCGTTTTGATAAGCTGTGACTGCCCAGTTCCCTTGTGCACATTTGGGTGGCCTGTTTTCCATTTTCTCCCATGTAGCATCATTTGTTCGGGCCCACTGTGTCACGCCGTGTGAGGTCACCCAAGCCGACGCATTCGGGTCAGGTCAAGCCATTTCATTCGAGGGCACCCGTATCAGTTTTTCTAAGTTGTGACCGCCCGGGTGCCTTGTGCAGGTTCAGGCGGCCTGTTTTCCATTTTCTCCCTTATGGCATTAGTCGGTCGGGCACACCGTGTCGCGCCGTGTGAGGTCGCTTGACTAGGCGCGTTCAGGTTGGGTCGTTTCGTTCGAGGGCGCCCGTATCAGTTTTGCTAAGTTGTGACCGCCTGGGTGCCTTGTGGACGTTCAGGTGGCTCGTTTGCCTTTTTCTCCGTTTTGGCATCGTTCGGTGGGCATGCCATGTCGTGCCGTGTGAGGTCACCCGACCAGGTGCGATCAGGTTGAACCATTTCGTTCAAGGGCGCCTATATCAGTTTCGCTAAGTTGTGACCACCTGCGTGCCTTGTGCACATTTGAGCTGCTCATTTGTTGTTTTCTCAGTTATGGCTTCGTTCAGTTGGGCACGTCATGTCACGTCGTGAAAGGTCGCCCAACTAGGCGCGTTCAGGATGGGTCATTTCGTTCGAGAGTGCCCATATCATTTTTGCTAAGTTATGAATGCCGGTGTACCTTGTGCATGTTCGGGTGGCCCTTTTGTCATTTTCTCGCTTGTAGAATTGTTTGGTTGGGCACGCCGTGTCGCGTCGTACTGTGAGGTCGCCCGACCGGGCGTGTTCAGGTCGAGTCGTTTTGTTCGAGGGTGCCCATATCTATTTTTCTAACTTTTTACCACCGGGGTGCCTTGTGCACGTTCGGGGAGCCCGTTTACCATTTTCTCCCTTGTGGTATCGTTCGGTCGAGTGCACCGTGTTGCGCCCTGTGAGGTCGCCCGACCAAGCACGTTTAGGTCGAGCCATTTCGTTCGAGGGAGCCTGTATCATTTTTCCTAAGTTGTGACTGCATGGGTTCCTTGTGCATGTTCGGGTGGCCCGTTTGTCATTTTCTTCCTTGTGGCATCATTCGGTCAGGCGCGTCGTGACGAGCTGTACTATGAGGTCACTTGACCAGGCACATTCCAGTCGAGTCGTTTCGTTCGAGGGCACCCGTATCAGTTTTGCTAAGTTGTGACCGCCTGAGTCCCTTGTGCACATTCGGGCAGCCCATTTTCCATTTTCTCCCTTGTGGCATCGTTTGCTCTAGCACGTTGTGTCGCACCGTGTGAGGTCACCCGACAAGGCACGTTCGGGTCGGGCCATTTCGTTTGATAGCGCGTGTATTAGTTTTGATAATTTGTGACCTCCCAAGTGCCTTGTGCATGTTCGGGCGGCCTGTTTTCCATTTTCTCGCTTGTGGTATCGTTCGGTCGGGCACCCCGTGTTGCGCCATGTGAGGTTGCTCTACCGGGTGCGTTCAGGTTGGGTTGTTTCATTCGAGGGCACCCATATCAATTTTGCTAAGTTGTGACCACCCGGGTGCCTTGTGCATGTTCTGGTGGACCATTTTCCATTTGCTCCCTTGTGGCATCATTCGTTCGGGCACGTCGTGTTGTGTCGTGTGATGTCACCTGACTGGGTGCGTTCGGGTCGGGTCGACCCATTTCGTTCGACGACGCCCGTATAATTTTTGATAAGTTATGACCACCGAGGTGCCTTGTGCACATTCGGGCAGCCCATTTTCCATTTGCTCCCTTGTGGCATCATTCAGTCGGGTGCGCCGTGTCGCCGCCGTGCGAGGTCGCCTGACCGGGCGTGTTCGGTTTGTGTCATTTCGTTCGAGGTCACCCATATCAGTTTTTCCAATTGCTTCCTTCTCTCATATGATACCTAAGACTTTGCCTTTCTCTTCCCTTCTAATTTCGTAATAGTGTCATAGTGATGCCAGCCAACTTCTTTGGAAAGCCTTCCTAGTAAACAATACTTGTGACGTGGCTGAAGACAACGCATCTGGAATGACCATTCTCTTCCCCTAACCCCGAAGCCCCTAATCCCTAATCCCTTAACCACTAAAAAATTATTCACCTAACCCCTAACTGTGCCTAAATCCCCTAACCCCTAAGCCCCCAATCCCTAATCCCCTAACCCATTTAATTCCTAATCCCTAAACACCTAACCCATTTAACCACCTAAACCCTAAACCTATAACCCCTTAACCCCTAACCCATTAAACCCTAATTCCCAACCCCTAACCCATTTAACCCCCTAAACCATAAACCTATAACCCCTTAACATTTTCAGGTCTGGTAGTTTCGGTTGAGTGCGCTCACCTAAACGCATTCGGGTTGGGCCGCCTAAGCCCCCAATCCCTCATACCTTAATTACTAACTCATTATTCAACCCCTAACCCCTAGATGCACTTAAATCCCCTAACCCCTAACCCCCAATCCCCTAAGCCCTTCAAATTAAAATTAGCTTTGAAGAAGTAATTGTTTTCTTACTTGTATCTAATTCACTATATACTTAGATAACTTGTAGCCATATCACATAGGCCCATTCACTTACGAAGGTTCCCCAAACTCTGCCTCCAATTTGGTTGATTTTTCTTAGCTTCAAAATTTTAAATTTTAATTGATGATTGATTTTCCTCTCAGCCCTTGATCTGCTAGGGGCCAGTTACCTTTATATTAATGTTGGTGTATTCATACTCCTTCTGAATAACCAATAAAGGGTCAAGGAAATTGACCAATATGTTTTCAAGTTTTATCTTATCCATCTCTGGGGCAAGTTGCTTTTCGACTAACTCCACTTCTTTTGATATCAATTTTTCCAATTGTTTCCTTCTCTCATATGATACCTAAGCCTTTTCCTTTCTCCTCCCTTCTAATTCAGTAATAGTGTCATAGTGATGCGAGCCAAATTCTTTGGAAAGCCTTCCTAGCAGACAAATCTTGTGACCTAGCTGAAGACAAAGAATTTGGAATTACCATTCTCTTCCCCTAATCCCTAAGCCCCTAATCACTAATCCATTAACCACTAAATCATTATTCACCTAACCCCTAACTACATCTAAATCCCCTAACCCCTAAGCTCCCAATCTCTAATCCCTTAACCCATTTAATCCCTAATCCCTAAACACCTAACCCATTTAACCCCCTAAACCATAAACCTATAACCCCTAAACCTTGAACCCATTAAACCCTAATTCCCATCCCCTAACCTGTTTAACCCCCTAAACCATAAACCTATAACCCCTTAACACGTTTAGGTCGGGTCGTTTCGATTGAGTGCGGCTGCACAAACGCGTTCGAGTCAGGCCCCCTAAGGCCCCAGTCCCTAATCCCTTAACTACTAACTCATTATTCAATCCCTAACCCCTAAATGCACCTAAATCCCCTATCCCCTAACCCCCAATCCCCTAAGCCCTCCAAATTCGAATTATCTTTGAAGAAGTAATTATTTTCTTAATTTTGTCTAATTCACTATATACTCAGATAACTCGTAGCCATATCACATAGGCCCCATTCACTTACAAAGGTTCCCCAAACTCTGCCCCCAATTTGGTTGATCTTGCTCATCTTGAAAAATTTTAATTTTCATTGATGATTGATTTTCCTCTTAGCCCTTGATCTGCTAGGGGCTGGTTACATTGATATTAACAGTGGTGCATTCATACTCCTTCTGAATAACCAATAAAGGGTCAAGGAAATTGACCAATATGTTGTCAAGTTCATCTTATCCATCTCTAGGGCAAGCTTCTTTTTGGCTAACTCCACTGCTTTTGATATCAATTTTTCCAATTGATTCCTTCTCTCATATGATACCTGAGCCTTTGCCTTTTTCTTCCATTCTAATTCCCTAATAGTATTATAGTGATGCCAACCAACTTCTTTGAAGAGCCTTCCTAGCAAACAATAATTGTGACCTGGCACCTAAATCCCCTAACACCTAACCCCCAATCCCTAAACCCTTAACCACTAAATCATTATGATCTCCCTAACCCCAATACCTAATCCATTAACCACTACTAAATCATTACTCCCCTAACCCCTCAATGTACCTAGATCCCTTAACCCCTAAGCACCCAATCCCTAACCCCTTAACCTGCACTAACCCATTATTCTAGTCCTAACCCCTCATCGCTAAACCCTAAACCTCTAACCCCTAATATTCTATTCATCGAACCCCTAAGCCCCTAGAAACTATGCCATTAAAACCGTCCAAAAAATTCTTAAATGATGGGAATTCCTATTCAATGTGCACGAAGCTAGTCATGGAATGTGACAAGTCATCCAAGATACATCCAAATAGTTGATTTGTGCCTTGGGGAATGTGAAATAATGGGTAAGATACAATGACTGGTAAGAAAATCATTGGTTCGAAACTATCTGAGAAAATTTCCAGTCAAGCTAAGGGATGGTGTGGCCTAGGTTGGATGCGATCCCTAGGTGATTTTGATGGCTTAAAAGCCTTGGTTCATGGCTACTCAAATCACATGTTAGGCATGGAACTCATCTCTAAACTCACATTAATTAACAAAATAAAAGTAATGGATTAATGCACAACTTATTTATTTCCTGAGCATATGTCTAGGTATGTTGACATAATTTATTTACTTTTTGCATATAAGGATTAGAATATGCACTAAAAAATTTGTGTGACATATCATTATGTATATTATTCTTATCATTCATACAATACAACCCTTCTGCTCATTATCTATATTTTTATCATTCATATATTATTATTATTATTAGATTTTATATCTATTCAATTTTTTTTCCCCGCTGTGTGCTTGTTCAACCTTTATGCCTTCTTTCCCATGATTCCATTCTTCCCTATGACGCTTGCTTTTTTCCAGATTCTTGTAGAAGCATGGATGCTCTGAAACCCTAAAGCATGCATAGTCCATTAACAGCTCGAAAGGCATAGTAGCTGGTGGAGATATTTTGATTTTTGCTGATGTTCAGAAATCTGTGGGAGATCTAAAGAGAAATTGATCGTGGAAGAATTCTCTTTTCTTCTGGAAGAATCAAATTGGTATTTCTCTTGTTTTACCCCATTTAAATTCGCTATTTTCTTCTACGTTATCTTGGTTATGAGATATAGATGGTTCTAGGTCTGAATTTCTGCACTCTATCTTTTGTGGGTCTGTTCAAATTATATCTTTTATTTTAAGTTGAACTGCTTCATATAATCAGTTGGAAGTAAACTCTGACCCAGATACAATCATGTCCTCTTATCTAGAAACAATCATCTCCTCTGATCCAGAAACGACTCAATCTGTAGAAGATCAATCCCCAGAAATTGCAATAGTGCCACAGTTTGTATCATTGACCTAGGAACAACAAACTTTATTAAGAAAGGAGGCATTCACTCGTATAATTGAAACCTACAGGTAAGTTAATGGCGCAAGGGGCAGGGATTTTCGATGTTCACTGCTTGCACGACTGATTGCTCAGGTATATGCTCATAAAGCTTTTTATCAATAGTTTGTATGAACTTCTTTAGAGATATTGGAATATTACTTTGCCTCTTCATCAATTTTTGGCTTTAATGATTGCATTTTTAACTTTGAAAAGCCTCTTTATAAAGGCAATTTTTTATCAAGTCAGGACATCATTTCCCCATTACTGTTTTATATTAAATTTCTTATGTGATTGAGAAAATTTGCAAGATTTTATGTTATAATTTATTATTCATAAGTGTCAAAAACATTTTATTTTATGTTGATACAAGATAAAGCTTGCATAGGATACACAAAACACTCACAATAGATGAATATAGAAATTTTGACAAAAAATATTTCCAGAAATAGTGTTCAGACATATTTCTATTCAAATATGGAATCCTTGGAAATTTTTCCTGTGCAATAGCCATCACATATTAATTGAGTTGATTTGTGTGCATGATTTTTCATTTTTTCTTTTTCACATTGCATTCTTGTGACTTGAAATAATTATGCTCTGCGTACAAATATGATGGATTTTTCTAATGTGGTTTGAGCTAGGCATAGAGAGTCATGTCCTACTGCAAAAAAAGTTTAATTGTTTAATATGTTATAATAATATGATCAAATATTAGCCCATCAGATTCAATTTTGCTATTGTGTAGTTCAAGATGTAGGAAACACGGGTGTTTAGTTGCGTGGATGTGGTAATTTTTTGGGCTCCTTTTCAAATTCAGGACAATAAAATGTGACAAATTTTGTTATTGAAGCATACTGAGGAAAACACTAATACAGTAATACCTCCTCTACAAATGAAAAGTGATTCTTCAACAAATTAGTGTCTACACTAAATCCTTGTACAAAAGATTCTTACTGAAGTGCCTGCTTGCACCATTACTGATTCTAACACCTTTTGCTCAAAATAATGTCACCTTATTATATGACATCTGCAACCAACCACATTAACATAGTAGTCAAGCAAGGGTGTCAAATGCCTCACATTCTTTGGATTTCATATTTATGGCTGAGAGTTTTTCATTTCAAAATCCATGGGTGGTAAAGGTGGAGGCCCTTTATGGGATCTCCATTTCACTATTTTTTGATAACACTGTCCTTTGATTTCACGAATCCAAAAACAAAAGTACATTTTGAGCTCATTCTAGGATGAACATGGTCTTCAAGTCCACCTTGGAAACACAAAAGAATGTAAGTAATCTCACCTTCTTTTCAAGGATAGTAGGAAGAAATGGTGACATCCTAGTCTTTCCTTTGAATTCTATTATTTGCTTCATCTTTAACTTGTTTTCGACATTGGTATCAATGTTGAATAGAGGATTGCAACATTAAAAGCCTTGGAGAGACGATGTTTCCAACTTCAGTTTTAAGATCTTCAGGCTAAGTTCTTGTTTCTTGAAACCATGGTGATTCATTCTCTCCTTGTTTGCAAGGTTTGGATTTTAGAGCCCATACCTACAAAAAACAAGTCACGACTCAATTGAGAGAGGTTACTCATTGCTATTCTCTCGTTTATGGGAAACACTGTTGTAATATGGCCCACTTAAATTGCAAGGCCATTGCCTTTTCCTCGTGAAATCATCCTCCATATCCTTAAGGCTGAAATAGAATATTGCAACATACACTTCTTCATTTTTCTTTTGTTACTTTTGTAGGACATTAATAAATCATTGAAAATCCGAGGCTTCTCACCTAGTTAACAACTCTAAGGTACCGAGAGATACGTTAAGAAATATTTCTATGTGTTTCTTGTCTTAAAGAGAAGAACATATTCACTACTGGTTCCACCTATTGAAGATCTAGGGTCTGTGTTTCTACAGATCTAGGTTGTTGGCATGGGGATCAAACCCAGGGTTCAAGGTCCCTAGCCAAAAAAACCCCATAAGAATTGACACTTTCAATCTTCAGAGGCTGGAGAAGGTCTCACCCGAGACACTTACAGGGATTTCAGAACCATCTGATGATGATTTTGTGCAAAGGATGAGGCACTTTAGATTCTATAATGTCAAAAATAAAACCATTATCTTGCTATATCCCGGGAAATCCCAGCACAAGGTCCAATTCGATAGTGATGTCAACCCAAGGCCCATTTGGTAATAGAAAAATCTATATACTCTTATATTCTTCAAAACTTCCTTTGGTAAACTGGAAAGTTGGACAAGATGGCACATTCCTATCCACATCTCTATGCATGTGATCTGAGCACCCATATGTAACCTTATTGGACAACTGATGATTCAAGATGGTATATATGAATTAATATGAAATTCATAGTCAAACTGTCAAACGTAGTTAGAAAACTAGTACATCCCAACGGATAAGAAACTGACAATATTAAATAAACAATATTGAAAGATATCTCAAATAGTGCTCAATTGATATTGCAATATCAATTACAAATTTACAATACAATGTAGTTTCAAAGTTTTATACTGAATTTAGAGAATATTGGGCCACAGACTACAATCATAACTCTATGAATTATAAGACTAGAGCGACCTTATGCAGAAAGGCATATGAAGGTTGTTCTGGAAAATTTAATATGAACTTGTGAGATTGTGAGAGTGGATATGCTTGACAGTCGATGTCAGGTTGCTGTAAATTTAGTCTTGTTGATTTTCAATGCTTGAGAATGCAAGAGAGAAATCCTGGGCATAATGGATTCAAATGACGATGCAATAATTCCAATACAATAAACACATAAAATATTTATAGCTGAGGAAGTTCTAACCATCTATTGGAGCCATTCGCACTTCAATTTCATAACAGATGGAAGGTGCAACAGTTCATCATCTATGTTGTTTACTTACTGATTACTATGATGGAAGTTGTCGTCGGATATGAAGGTTTGGTATTGTGACACTTGTAACATGGGACTTCAGCACCAGAAGAGGGACTTGGCAAGCAATATTGCTGCAGCAGAATCACAAATTAATGCTCTTGGAAATCTCAATGAGGTATGCTACTATAGACACACACATACAAGTTCCTTTTGCAACATATATTATTCATTTGAAAGTCGATTCTAGTATGAATATATAGGGTTAACATTACAGTGATCACCATGCTCTGTAAATGGTCTTGGTTAACATTTACCATTGTTATATCAATATTATTATTAATCGTAGCAGTGGGATTAACTGGAATTACACTCAAGTCATCTATGACGAAGAAATTGATACTCTTCTTCACTCACATATCCTATTGTACATATTGTATCCTTGGTGGCTACAGGGGGCAGCTTGTCCACTAAATTCACTTCACGGTTTAAAGTAAGGGATGCACATCTCTCTTCCTCACCCAACATGCTGAAAATAATGAAATTTCCTTAAAAATCATAAATATCAACAAAATAATATCATTGGAAATTCTTACTTTGGGGTTTTTCTTATATGTTTACTTTAGATGAGTAGATTTAGTTCAGTGTGGGCAGTTCAGGTCACCATAAACTTTAGAGACGACTTGAACTCCATTGTGCATATTAAATGCTAACCTTGATTAGGAAAATGTTATTGCTTAATTATTAACAAAGGGATTCACCATGTCAATGGGATTTTCTAGAATTTCAGCACAAATTTTAAAATTCTAGATGCATAATTCTAGATTTAATGCAGTTAGTAATATTCATTAGGCTTTCTAGAAGGGTATATCAATTTTTTTATAAATAACTACTTGACCACTTTGTGTAGAGTCATATGGTGGCAAAGGTTGAAGCTTAGGCATCTGTACTAAGGCACACAAATGAAAATCTCTGCAAGCAAGTTGAGGACTTGCAAATGAATCAATTCAATGAGGTTGAGGAACTCATTTATTTGCGTTGGGTCAACTCATGTTTGCGTTATGAACTTCGAAATTCAGATACAACCCCTGGAAAGATGTCGGTAGTGGAAATTAAGGATAGTTTGAGTCCAAAATCATAGGATATTGCTAAAAAACTTATGCTGGAATATGTAGTGTTTGAACATTCAGGACCTCAATGAAAACTCCAATCAAATAATGATTCAGAGAGGTTTTCCTCCTATTCATCGAACACATCTGAAGCTACAGAGTACGATGAATTGTCAATGGAAATATTTCCAGCATGGATTAGTATGTCAAAGAAGTCTAATATGTTTCGAAAACTAAAAAGGTGGGCTAAAAGTAGTGATGATTGGCAAATATTACATGGTGACTATCTTTCTGAGAAGAACTCTGAGAAGGGGCAAATCCTTTGGGCACACTTAGTGTCCTAATTTTTCTTTTTATATTTTCTGTCAAAGGCTAGTTGCTCCAATATGACAGTAATTTGAAGTCTTTTCATAATACTTTGTTACACATTAATTTCATTTTCTTCTTGCAGAATTTCTAGAAATGAATGGATATCTTGTGGATTGTTGTAAGAAAATTTAGTTCTATCACTATGCTCAAGAGAATTTAATGTTTTTCATTATTGGAGGACAGAGATATACCATAAGAGCTAGGTTCTGTGTTGTAGCCTTTTATTAAGACTTGAATTAGTTAAACCCTCGAAACTATTGCAACCCTATATTGAGGCTTGGTTCTATTGAAGCCGCCATACTTTGGACCTCTTCTTTGCAGTCTCAGGCCCGGGATATAGCTACAGGATTTTGACATATTTTATGTGGTGAAAATCTATTAAAATCTTAGATTATCTCCTATTTGCTGATGCTTGGATAAAACTTTAAAATTAGCCAAGTCACCTATTTTTATTTATGAGCTCAGTGTTAAGTTACAAGACTGTGATAAGACTCAGTGACTTATGTTTCGTATACCAATATAGCTTGTAAAGCTCGGTCCTATGGAATTGAGCCCAAGAACACCTCAGACTTACCTTTGTGGAAGTAGAATGGTGATAACACAAGTGTGGAGTAGATTTGAAGGGTAAATTAGTGCTTCCTTGGAGTTCAGATAGAACACATCTGTCAAAGTGTATACCAGTGTTTATTTGAAGCTCAGGTAAGACAAATTTGTGGAGGATTAAAGATTCAACTGTTAAGGGATCGATGATATTGGAGGCATGAAAAATAAACAGTGTGACAGAAACTTTGATTTATAGACCACTTTCCACCACCATTTATGTTTAACGTTCCTTTCTACTGAATTTAGGTGAATGTACCCAACTTTATGCATGTAGATCCCATAGGGAGAATGTTACCAAACCAATTAATCATCTTTGTTAGGAAGCCTTATACAAGACAATGTCAATGCTTCCAAATACATATTTCGTTCCTCATGAAATCCTACATCCAACTCCAATACTTATTTAATTTTACGTCCTTGCGTCCAAATGGTAAATTGAGTTGGGTTGTCGAAATGTGGTAGTTTAGTGTTCCCATTGTCACGAAGAAAATTAATTATAGGTTGTGCCATCCAATGTTTGTAACCACTTCTTGGCCATGGATTGACTCTAATTCTAACCTTATGTAAATCTCATAATTTATATGCCAGACCAGAATCAATTAAATTGAAATAGTTTAAAACATCTCTCCATAAAAAAAATATTAACCTGAGAAATTTCTGTCTATTTAATCCATTCCTCGATAAAATTTGGTGCAATATATTTGTGTTGAACCACATTAGACAATGTATATTTGTTTTAAATATTTTTAACTATGCGTCGGAAGACCGACGTCTTAGATGTCGGAAGAGCGGCGTTTTTTTTTTTTTAATATTTTGACTTTTTCATTAGAATATCGATGCCCTGATCATCGGAAGAGTGACGTTTTGTTTTTAAATATTTTTAACTTTTTCGACGGTAAAGCGACATTGCATAAGCGTCGGATGCACAACGTTCTAAATTTCGGATGATATTTTGCCGGAATTTTTACGGTTTGTAAAACATCAAAATTAAACATTGGAAGCGATAATGTCGGAATTGCAACATTTCTTGAAAACTCGAAAAGCGTTGGAAGACCGACAGTTTGTGATCGTTGGAAGACCGACAATTGTGGTTCGTCGGAAGACCGACGCTTATAGAATGTCAGAATAGCAACACTTTGCAAAACGTCGGAAATAGTGTCGGTATTGTGAAAGTTTGGCAAAGTGTTGGAATTGTGACGTAATGGCTAACCATGTTTTTTTCGGCCTTAGACTGTCACTCTTGAGACGACTATGTGTCAAAATAGTGACAAAGTGGCCATCGGAAATTGGGCCAAATTTTATAGTGTGAGAGAGGAGTTCATTTCTTCTCCCAATGATAGACTAACTTGGATGCTACTATTTCATACAACTAACCACCCCAGGCCAAATTCAAAGTCTAAGGAGTGAAGCGGTCAAGGGAAATCCACATCATTAAAGTTACAATATCATGGAAATATATATCACAAATTTCCTCCACCTAACACCGAGGAGTCTATAGTGCATAGTGTCTCCACCCAAATCACACTTCAGACCTAAGAACCATTACGTAATTGAAATATTACAGTGAATCCACCCAATTTACACTACAAGAATATATAACACATAATGTCTCCACCTGAAATTTTAAAATAATTTAGGGTAGACCATACCTCCACCCGATAACCTTCATGGGAATCTAGAGTCCACCTTTATGGTCTTCACCTTCATAAACACCAAGAGAAGTCACATAGTACATAGTGTTTGCACCTGGTAAGCAAGAGCCCAAATTCCATTGTAGCTCTACCTTGTCCACACAAAAATTATCCTTTCTTCAACTTGAGCTTACATTGGGCTTTTTCTAGTGCCTCACCCACACTACAAGTTCAAAATATTTCTTGCTATAGTGTAACCACTATGCTTGGGTCTTCTCATCTATTCCTCTTTTTCAAATGTCTTTGAATGTTATTTTCTTACCAAATTGTAATTCCTCTTCCATGCATCCTCCCCTCATATTCCTCCACTTGATATTGTCTATCTAGTTGTGTGCTGACCATAGCCAATACATTCCATGAGGGAAAGATAAGCACATCCTCTTTTGAGGAACCTATATGATAGCTTTAACACTTGTACAACTTATTTTTAATGGAACAAGATTATAGGTGGAGATTAAATGCATCATTATAAGCTTGCATTTTCTTCCAAGAAATTCCCAAGTATATTCTCCTCCAAAGAATATTATTTTTTTCCATTCTCAATCTAATCATCATTTATAATCTACATCATATTACATGAGAAATTTATATGACAATTTTTTAATGAGGGTGACAAAAAGGGTTATTTTATACAAACAACTATGTTTAAATTTTCTTACAAATAAAAAGAAATTGGGTATGATACCCTCACTTACTCATACATTTCACAAGTGGCTTCCTTAGGCCCAAATTCCTCCACTGCACCTTCAATTGCTCATTTAATCGATTCTAGAGTGAAATATGCCTTCAGTCCAAAATGTACATTATTTATGGTATGAATTCTACCCTATATTCCACATGTATTATACAAAAATAAAAAACATGATTAACATCATGCACATGCCTTTTAATCAAATAAATACACAAATGATCACGTGCCTTCACTGTGGGTGGAAAGGCTAATATGTAGGCAACTAGCCCCACTCTTGTGATATTATTAAGTGGTCCACAACATCTACATGCTTACTTTGCCGAATATCTAATTTTTAGTGAACTATTCCATGGTCTAACGTAGAGATAAATACATTCCTCCACATGGAATTTTTTTTGCATTCTATATTGATATGCATAAATCCTCTCATATTTGGTTGTTTTAAAATTCTTCCTGATCGCAGTTATTTCTTGCTCCCTCTCCTTCAGCAAATCGGGCTTAATAAATACCATGTTCGTTGGGTCATTCTTATTTATGGGTTCGTTATATTTCCTACCACAAAAAGCCTAAAAAAGAGATATATTTAATGATTCCTAGTAACCATTATTGTAGAAAAGTATATGAAATAAATAAACTCTTCCCACCTTTTAGGATAATGAATAACATACATTGTAAGAATTTTTTCCAGTACTTTAGAAAGAGGCTACGAGTACAAATTTACCTAAATATGGAGTGAGAAAATTATCCATTAAAATCATGAATGTTGTTGGGGCGTTTGTGAGTCAAAATGAAACAACCTAAAATTCTTAGTTACCATACCTCGTGTTGGGGTTCCCATCTTTTGGAAAGTTTGGAAATACCAAAATATGAGACAACATCAAAACCAGTTTTAGACCTTAGGATCTAGCCCTCCTGGGTCCAGAGAGGGATCTCTCTATATAGGCAAAGGTATATTTCTTTGAAGCTTAGTTTTAAGATTTTAGGATATTTATAGGCACAAGGTTTGCTAGGCTTTGTTTGTTTGTTTGGTTTTTGGGAATTGGGAACGAAGGGTTCAATACAAGACAGAGGATGAGCAAAGAGGATTTTAGGCAAAGGAGAGATAATTCAGAGAACACTCGAGACCATTGGGCAATGGAGTCAGGAAAGGGCTATTCAATAT
Organism: Pinus albicaulis; assembly: GCA_034641835.2. Classification (NCBI taxonomy): domain Eukaryota; kingdom Viridiplantae; phylum Streptophyta; class Pinopsida; order Pinales; family Pinaceae; genus Pinus; species Pinus albicaulis. The sequence goes on from CM076580.1 coordinate 44,390,768, forward strand.
CAAGCTTTCAATTGGGCTAGTCATCGAAAGCATTGGATCTTAAAGATGATAGTGTGGTATGAAATGATGGGAAAGAAAGTGAATGAAAAGGAAAACTCCAAGGTGACCAATCAAAAATTAGATCTAGGGATAGGACACGCCATTAGACACCTGTGATCCAACTCCTAAAAGGTTAACTCTTAAGACAAGGAAACATTAAAGATTTAAACACAAAGGTGAAGGCCTGAGATCAGAGAGAGACTTTGAACTCTCAATGCTTCTACATCCAACTTAAGGGAACTTAGAAAGGTTCAATTGATTGAAACAGACCCTAGTGAGATAGAATCAGCATTCTAAACTCCGAGTATCCAAATCCTTTCAATTAAAACCCAACAAGAACATCTAATAATGAATTCATTAATTCAGACATCATCTAGCAGTAAATTATAGCCACTACACTGGTTAAATTGACTTTAATCAATACTCATATAACACAATTAGAAGAAAACATCGAAGGTAGGGAGAGCATAAACTTAGGGTACCATGTGAGGGTAAATCCTAAGAAACTTTTTTAATGCATACCAAAGAAATAAAGTGATGAATTATAAAGGAAAACATAGACAAAGTAAGAAAAACATCACCACTGCTTTAAATCAGGATCCAAAGAAATGTGCTTGTCATGTTAAATAGCAACACCAATCATGTACAACATTTCGAACAACTTGATATTCAGTCTGAAAACATATTCCTCACCCTATCTTACAACTTTACATACGGAACTATATCTCAAGAGAAACAACTTACAATTCATAGATATCTAATCAACAACCAACAATGAGTTTCTTCATGAGTTTTATAGCTGAAAGAGGGGCAGAGGAGGTAGATGAAACACTAAATGAAACATTAAAATATAGTAGAATAAAATGGCTCAAGGTCCATTCTGTCTTAATATCTATGCATTGATTTTTGGTACTCTTTGGATGAAAGAGTGGTCTTCGACATGCTGAAATTTACTCTAGGTATGTTCTTGAGGTACTTTGGCCTTAGTACTTTGTAGTAATCTGGTGAATAAACAAAAAAAAATAGATGAATGACTTTGAGGTCCGCAATAATGCATAACAAATGCTCTGGTAGCATTAGGACTGCTGTTAGGGTGGAACTCTTCTATGGGACACAATGTAGAATAAAGACAGTATAGGTATTGTGTCCTTTCTCGTGAGGAAACATCTGTTGATGTGAAACATTGTCAATTTCTTTATGTGCCTTAGGCCTCATTAGGCCCTCTGTGATAATCATGAGGTCTTAAATTTGGTACATTTTCATTTCATCATTGAATCAGAGCTTAAAATCCTTAATTACAGGCATTAAACTCTCTGATTATCCAGTGATACACTTTGTCGCTTCGTCGAATATCTCTGTCTATGAAAATTGATCTTTAATGATGCTATAGAGGTTTAACAGGGTCAAACACTGTACTTTTAATGAAATATTTCCTGTAGAAACCTTCCCGAACATTTCTTTGGCAATATCAGGCTCAGAAAATACCCTGCTCTCCACTCTGTGTCATTATAACAGTGACTGTGAGCAATGGCGGTTCGCACCGCCTATACAGCTGCAGAACACAAAAACATGTTAAGAAATCCATGCATGGGAGGATGGATGTAGTGAAATGTTGTGATGATGGCAGCGTAGCATGGTGGCGACGGTGAGTGCAAAGTAAATGATGGAAAAATGTAGAATCATTGTAAAAAATGCGGTTGATGAAGTTTTGGATGTGGGATGCACGTGGACCGTTTGATTAGGGTGGGAGGTGATGATTGATGGTTATGATTTAATTGATGGAATGGTTTATGAAGGTTGGGAAAAATAAAAAACTTTCATATAAAACATTAAAGTTTAAATGTTGGCGGAATGATATAATGTTTTAATGTAAAACATGAAAGCTTGAACTTTTGCGGAATATAGAAATGAATGGAAAACATATGAAATGATTTGGAATGGCGGGACCCGGTCATGGGTGGATGGCGATCCAACACAGATTGTTAGATCTTAGGAGGAGATCAATGGCTCAGATGATCTGATGAACTGTTGAGGTCGCGTGATGAAAACAATGACTGGAACGCGAGATGCAATGAGGGTCATTCATCAAAACAGATCAACGGTCAAGATCGGTTAATGAAACTTGGGCAATAATGTGGGGAAGCGGTTTTGGGGTACAAAACCGCTGGTTTCACGCAGTAAAAAGGGAGGGAGGCAGTTTTCAGTTTTTCAACGCGATATGGGTCTTCGGCTGACACATGGCTCTAGAAAACCGCCCATATCGCGTGAAATTTAGACATTAAACATCGGATGTGAAATATGCACGATATTGTTGTGGGCTATTGGATCTCGGCCTGTGAGATCTGATGGTGCTAGAGAAGCGCGATCAGAGGAACATGCAGGGTCAGTAAAGTGGGGTCAGGAGGAAGGTGGTTTAGTTGTGGACCGTCTGATCTATGCGATGGACAATCAAGATTTGGAGAGAGAAACACAGGCGAAGGATTTTGGTTAATGGGCAGGAGAAATCTGAGCCGTTAGATCATAAGATATGGACGGATGCGATCTAATCGGAGGGGAGCGATGGAAGGGCCAAAACTCTGATGGGCGATGATGCGATTGGATTCGGACCGTCAGATCTACGGGGGATCGATGGTTGTGATTGGGTTGGAGGATGACCAATAAGGAGGCAGGGTGGAGTAAGAAGACAGCTGGGCCACAGGATCAGAAAGGGCGAATGGTTCAGATTAAATCAGGATTAGCCAATCGAGGCATCGGGAGAGTGGCATATTTAGAATCCCCGTTTGGCGATTGAAGCGGCGCAGTGATGGCCGTCGGATTAAAAGGTGAATCGACGGTGGGAATGATCATTAGAGGTTTTCCAAAGAAATGTGATAGGGCGCGATAAGACCTACGCGAGCCATTAGATATTTTCAGATCAACGGTCAGGATCACTTTCGAGACCAACAACATATTTCTTCCTCGCATCGGAAGATCTCTCCTTATCAAAGAAAATGGGCTCCCGATAGCTTTTGATTCCGATTAGCACTCTTTGACTTAGCACTTGGTCTTTGCACTCGGCTGCATGGAGGGAAATGGTTAAGGGGTTGGCTCGAAGGGGCTAAGCCTGTAATATGTTAGAAGATGGGTTTTTTAGCTTAGAAACAGAGTTTTATGGCTAAAATTAGGCTTTTGGTAGGGGGAAAAAGGGAATTAAAATCAAATGAAAGGATGTCACTTGGTTTTTAAAGGGAATTGGGTGGTTTAGGAGATTCAGGGAGGGATTTTGGGAGTCAAAGGGGAGAATTTGGGGAAGGGAAAAAGGTCAAAAATGGGGAAATTTGTAGAGATACACGGGGCAGATGAAGGCTTTTCAAAGCACAAATTTTTCACAAACAGTGAGGCGTTTTGGATGGAAATGGTAGCAAAGATATTTTTAAAGGAAATGGACACACAGAGTCTTCAAGGATGAGATATTTTCATGGGAAATGTATCTCTTGAAGGCTCATAAGACAATTTAGTGTTAAGTCCCTATATTAATAGTGTAGCCCCTTATTATGTTAGTGTAGCCCCCCTTATTGTTATTATTGTACCCATGTAACCCCCATATTGTTATTATTGTGTCCTTACATTATTATTGTTAGGTCGGCTAGGATTACATTGTGGCCCCACTAGGATTATATTGTGGCCCCATGGACTCCTATATATAGAAGGAGGTTTTGTTAATTTGTATCATCCAAGAATTTTTCATTTATGTAATGTATTGGAGGTTTCCCCCTCGAAGTGGCTTATTTCTAAGGTGTTCATATCTCTTTTCTTCTATTTTAGGAGCTGGTTACACAACATTTGGTATCAGAGCTTTGGATTCTAGGGTTTTGCTGCTCCAAACAGGTCATCGTGGAATTTTTGCTATAAATTTTTTTCTACAAAGTTTCAGAAGCTGAAATTTTTAGGGTACAAAGCTGAAATCTTGAGGAAGATTGTCTAAAAAGTTTAGAGCTTGGTTCACAATATTTTCGGAGATATGATCTGTGGAAGTTAGGTCTTTTTTCAGGCTCCTAAACAGGTCATCATGTAATTTGCGCTATATTTGTTTTCCTACGAAGGTTCAGAATCTGAAATTCATATGGCGAGAAGATGAAATCCTGAGGAAATTCTTCAAAAAGTTTCCGAGCTTGGTTCGCAATATTTTTGGAGATATGATTTGTGGAAGGTAGTGCGTTTTTAGGCTCCTGAATTTCATCTCAAAGAGGTGATCGTGGGAAAAGTTCAATAAATCTCTCTCTGGGAATTGGATTGGAGTGCCGTAAAAAGTGGTTGCAAGCACACGGACTATAGTTTCTTGGCTATCAATTTTAGAGAAAAAGGATGAAACAGTGACATGTGGCAAGTCGTACAAGTTCACTCTACTAAACCAATCCATAATTAGGTCATTGTGGGAGATTGGACACAACTTTGTCTTGGAGAATCCAAATCAGGTCATACCTATGGAATTTGAAAGATAATTCAGAGGGCTATGTTGGTACCAAAATTCAGATATTTAAGTGCTGAAATCACAGAGATATTCCAATTTCAATATCGAGCTCCTCAAAAGCAAGAAAAAGGTGTGTGTTTTTTTTCCGAATTGCATAAGTCTTGTTTGAAGAATCCATTTGAATTGATTCCAAGGGCATATTTTAGAATTTTTATCAATATTGGGTTCTATAATGCCTCCAAAAATTAATTCCATACCCATTAATCCCTTAAAAATCTATACTATGATGCATGAAGAGGAAGAGTTGCAGTATGAGATATCAAAATTATGGTACCAAGTGCAACAAGTTTCGATCTTACGAAGAGCAATCGAAGATGAAATAGATGGTTTAAAAGAAGAAATGGAGGCTAAGTTGGATGGTTTGAAGGATCAAATAATAGCTAATATAGATGATAAATTAGTGGAAGATCACATGGAGCATCAACAACAAGTTCTCCAACTCTCAAAGGATAACCCAACTTTGGTGCAAAATCTAATGAAACAACAGGAAGGTCAACAACACATCGAAAGAAGTTATGAAGTAGTCATGGAAACAAGAACTCGACAAGTACGATCAATTTCAGAGTATCTCAGAAGGTGGAAGAACTTTCCTATAGAATATTTCACATGGGAGGATGAGAATTTTATACAGAAGCATCAAGAAATAATCAAGCGTTGAGGACAACACTTGTTTGAAGGAGAGGGGCATGTTAAGTCCCTATATTAATAGTGTAGCCCCTTATTATGTTAGTGTAGCCCCCCTTATTATTATTATTGTACCCATGTAACCCCTGTCTTGTTATTATTGTGTCCTTACATTATTATTGTTAGGTCGGCTAGGATTACATTGTGGCCCCACGAGGATTATATTGTGGCCCCATGGACTCCTATATATAGAAGGAGGTTTTGTTAATTTGTATCATCCAAGAATTGTTCATTTATGTAATGTATTGGAGGTTTCCCCCTCGAAGTGGCTTATTTCTAAGGTGTTCATATCTCTTTTCTTCTATTTTTGGAGTTGCTTACACAACATTTAGCCACCTGTTTGCTTGACAAAAATTTCATAGGGGCTAACAGTGGCTCCACATGGGGATGGCTTCTTCTTGAAGGAGTCAAGAACTCAGAAAATAGATCTTTGGATTAAGCCAGATGCCTAATCTTTAAACCATCTTCCTTCTTTGATTCATCTCTACAAACATGATGGTATTAATCAACAGAAACATTCCCCAAACAATCTACCTACCCATCCTACAATCCTAGCATTTTTTCTTCAAGCTGTATTTGAATTGGCAGACCTTCTTCATCATTTTTTTTTTTTTTAATTGAAAACAGAAAACACTCTAATATAATTCTACCCTTATCACTCCATGAGACCAGATTAAACTGTTGGCCTCATATGTTTCTCTACCTAATCTAATATCTGCTGGGATTAAACTGTCCAGCAGATTTCTTCTCTACATTCTACAACATAAATTTAAAAACAATCAAACTAGGATTAGATAATCTAGTTTGCTATGGATCCAAGGCATAAAGACAATTGCACATGGACTGAAATTGCAGAAAATTGGAAACAAAATTTCGAAGGCTTGGAATTTGAAACTTTGAAGCACCCTTCTTTTCTTTGTGACTCAAGTTTTGAGCTTGTTAGAGCACTTTCTTCTTCACTTCTGCTCTGGTTTTGGGCTTGTTAGAGCTGATCTTTTTTCTTCTTTGCTGGTTCAGATTTTGGGCATGTTAGAACCAGCTTCTTTTACTTTCTTTAGCTCGTTTTGGTCATGTTAGAGCCAATATTTGCACTTCTGAGGTTCAAGTTTTGAGTATGTCCGAACCTCTATTTCTCTATTTTTTGAAACATTTTCTCTTTTTCTTGAAAATGAAATGTAGCAATGGTATTTACAATGGAAATGAAGACTGGAAATCAAAAATCAGCAGTAGTAATGCTTGAGCATCCTGCCATTGACATGACCCCAAAACAGCTCTGTACCATCTAGCTCTTATAGAAGAAAGGCATTTGGACCCACAGTGGCCTATATGATGTAAGGACCTTGCCACAAACTATCAAATTTTCCATGATTTCATTTGTATTCTCTCCTAGAGTCCCATTTTAAAACTTTATCTCCAATTTTGAAGTCAGAAGCTTTTGTTCTTTTATCAAAAAAATTCTTTATATTTTCCTGCACTTTAAGAGCTCTGTTATAGACCTCCTCTCTTGTTTTTTGGAGATGTATTGCCTGATTTATCCTCCTCACCATACTGCCCTCTTCTGTCTAAATCTCTTGGACTAGTTTAATCACTGGTACCCCAAGGCTGGTAGGAAACAGTACCTCTGTTCCATAAACAAGCTGATATAGTGACATGCGAATGGATTTCTTTGTTTTTAGCCTGTCAGCCCACAAAGCATGCACTAACTTGTTATGCCGTGACATCTTATTCTCTTCAAGCATTTTTTTGATGATGATTGCCAAGATCTTGTTGGATGATTAAGCTAACCCATTACCTTGTGGGTAGTAAGCAGTTTAATGATTGAGTGCTATCTGATACTTGTGACAAAAATAAATGATTTTCTTGGATCCAAAAGTAACAATATTATCAGTGATTATTTTTCTTGGGCAGCCAAACCGCGAGAGGATGTGGTCTTCTAGGAACTTAATGATGAAAGAATCTGTGGCATTCCTAGAAGGTATGGCCTCTATCCACTTTGTAAAGTATTCTGTGGCTGTAAATATCCACTTGTGTTGTGTCGAAGAAGAAGGGTGTATTTCACCTATGAAATCTAGGCCCCATTGCAAAAAGGGACCCTCAACAGTAATGGGTCATAATGGTAAAAGGAGGACCTTTCTCTTGCCCTCGAAAATCTAGCACTTATGGCTTGAAATTATCATTTTGTGGATGTCATTGAAAAGTGTAGGCCATTAATAGCCAGAATTGAGTATTTTGTTAGCAGTGGCTTTCTAGTTTAAATGGCCTTCACCCTCTCCTGCATGGAACTCCTGTTTAATCCTCTTGGCTTCAGTTTCAGGATAAAATTTAAGCAATATACCATTTTCATTTTTCCAGTATAAACATTCATTCAGTATGAAATAGTTTCTAGCTTTCAACTTTAGGATTCAGGCCTTAGTCTTCGATAGATCTGGAGGGGCATTGAGGTTTGTGAGTACATAAAGGATATTAGAATACCAAGGAGAGTTTTGAAATTTCTCTTCAATACTAGGGTCTGGTAATCCTTCCTACTCATCCAAGGCATCTACCACGTTAATGTCAAGGACCTGCAAGTTCGATTCAGCCATCAGATGAGCTAAGCCCTAACCTTCAATCAGTTTTGTGGGTTTTATTTCCAGGTCATACTCTAAAATCACAGCAATCCATTTTCCCCTCTTTCCATCCGAATCTTGGGACAAAATGTCTTTAACCACTATGTTTTGCATGTAGGCTATGATATGAGAATTCAATATATACACCCTAAAGTCTTTCAAGGCCTTTACCAAGGCATAGGCCTATTTTTCCATTATGTTATATTTCAAGGGTGCATCCATCAAAGCTTTGCTGAAGAAAGCAATAGGTTGTTCCATTCCCTCTGGATTTTTCTGCAGTAGAATTGTAGCCACTGTATACTCAGAGGAAAATGAAAATATCAAGAAATCCTTTGAAAAGTTTGGGATAATTAGAAGAGGAGCTCGAGTGAGTGCAATTTTAACTGATTCAAAATATTTTTTAGCATCCACAGTCCACTTAATCCCAGCACCCTTTTTCAGCATGTTAGCCATATTCTTAAGATGTTCAGCTAAATTGGGAATAAAACTCCTTAAGAAGTTAATTTTCCCAATAAAGGACTGTAAATATTTTATGTTTCTTGGGTGTGTAATCTGTATTATTCCCTCAACTCTCTATGGGTCTATCTTAATTCCCTTCTCTGATATAATGTGGCTGAGAAGCTTACCTTCTTGCAGCCCGAATATAGTCTTCTTGGGATTTAATGATAGACCGAACCCTATACATTTTTCAAAAACTCTTCTCAGATGTTTTAGGTGCTCCTTATCAGTCTTGGAATGTAGTATTATGTCATCAAGATAGATGACAATGAAGTGCCATATTTCCTCTGAAAAGGCTATGTCCATTGCTCGTTGGAAGGTTTCTCTAGCATTCATTACTCCAAAAGGTATTTTTACGTACATAAAAGTGCCCCATTGAGTGGTAAAAGAGGTCTTGAGTTGGTCTTCTGGGAGTACTAATACTTGGTTATAGTCTGAAAAACCATCTAACAGGGAGATCCTTTTAGAGCCTACTACCCTCTGTAGGATATGTTCCATCTTCAATAAGGGGTAATTGTCTTTAAGTGAGGCTCTGTTAAGGTTCCTGAAATCTATGCACAGTGTGATCTCACCTATTTTCTTCCTCACAGCTACAAGGTTTGAGACCCAATCATAGAACCTCATTGGCACTATTATTCTTGCCTCATAAATCTTCTTTATCTCCTTTTCAACTGCAGGCAGTTGTTTCAGGTTAATCCTACGAAGTTTCTGTCTGAAGGGTTTTTTATTCTCTATCAAAAGTATTTTGTGTTGTATAATATTTGTGTCATAGGCCTTTAAGTCCTCGTAGCTCTAGGAAAACACATCGATGAACTCTTTGAATAATTCAATGTATTTATTTTTCATATCTTCGAGGAAGGACTTAGACAATTTAATCATCTTACATTTATCTTCTGTGCCTATGTTGCATTCCTCAACATCAGAGTTTGAGTGTTCTATAGTGTGTTTTTTTGCTATGTTGTCAAAGTCAAAAAGGTCCTCTAAAGGTGTGAGTCCTCGGGGTATATTCTTATCTTTAGACTACAACACCTCTATTTCCTCTTTATCTGTGTTCGTATATTCTTCAGTTGGCTTTCCAATTCCTTCAGTTAACACATTTATTTCAATGTTATGGGGTGATTTTTCTTCCTCGAGGGGCTCCTCACTCACGCATCTATCATCAGATTTAGAGTCTGAATTTGAGAATTCAAACTCATTCCTGCCAATCAGGAAATCCTTAATCTGCTTGTTGCCCTCAAAGACCTACCAATATTTCTCATGATCAGGCACTGTAGGTCTATATTTGGTCTGAATGATGATTTTTTTTTTCACTAGGAGACTCGTGATATGAACTAGCTAGGCAGTGTAATCCATTCCCGACCATGTTCTTACTCCTAGGAACAAACAACAGCTCACACTCTACAAAGTCTTTCAATAAATCCATATCATCATTCATGTATGCTCTCACTCTAGGGTGTTTCACTGTATACTGTCCATTCACTTGTTTTATGATCAAATCGGAGTCTCCATGTACAACTATCCTATGGGCTCCTATTTTTTTCAATAAGTTCAAGCCTAGGATGAAAGCCTCGTACTCTGCGATATTGTTTGTACATTTGAAGTTCAGATTGAAAGCATGACTCTCAACATAGTCACTCTTTATGTTATGTAACCACACCCCTGCTCCTACAGTCTTTCTAGTGCAAGACCCGTCAAAATTCATTCTCCATAAGGGATCGTTTTCCTGTTTATCATCATTTTCTGCCCTAACGTTGGTCTCACTATTATGCTATGACATGGGGTCTGCATCGTGGTGTGGAGGGTTTTTGTTCTTCATGATGTGTATGGATTTTAGAGGGTGGACTAGCTGGCTATGTGTTTTCTTGTTCTTTTTTATCACTATGAGTTTTAGATTTAGTACACTGTCCAGAGGTTTCTTCTTCATTTTCTTCTAAGTCTAGAGTGGCCATTATGTTAAAGTCTAGGAGCTCTACTCTATTGTCTACATCTCTGTCTCCTAGCTCTGGCTCATCTATGGATTCACCGCTGCAGAGGATAAAGGAGTCCAGATTTGTATGTACAAAGTAGAGAGGTGAGCTTTTAGGTTTTTCAGGGCTGCTAACCATGAATTTCATTTATGCCTCCCTATACAGTCTCCTAAGCTAGCTAAAGACATGGATTGTGGCATATGAGCCATCTATCTACATTGTACCTTGCAGCTTGGCTCCCCATGACCTCGTTAGTAACATGCCATACTTAGGTGGCACATTTTCCACCACAACATCCATAACCATACATTTTGCTAGAATCTGGATCAAGTTCACACACTGGTCTTTGATTAAACCAAGGCACTTCACTCGGCTAGAGTCAAATGAATATAAATCCTTGTAGGGTCATGTTATCTCTACGCCCAGCCTCTCCATAACTACCTTAGGAATTAGGTTGTGTGATGCCCCAGAGTCATGCATTGCATTGTGAATGATCTTGTCATGGATATTGAGACTGATATAAAAAGGAGGTACTACCCCTTCTTGAAACTTCCCTTCTATCTTTGGACCAAATAGAAGGGCTGGTTGATCATCACTCAGATTGAGAGTGTCACTGTTTTCAACTAGATTCAAAGCTCTCAAAGTTTGGCCTTTATATACATCCTGAGTTGCCAGCTCAAATATTGGGATAGAGATTTTAATTTTAGCAATATCACTCTCCAAATTGAAGGAATATTAACTCTTCGTGAGACTCAACTCTGTTTTGTTAGCCATTGTTTTAGTGGCATAATTAGTTTGCTGATTCTCACTATGTACAGTGTTTGTAATGGTTTTATCAGGAGCACTAACTGTAGTGCTAGTGCTGCTAGTTGGTTGACTTTGTTTATTAGTGTTTTGGCTGCCTTTTTCTTTGTTCTTCCCAGAACTCTCAGCTGCTAATTTGCTACTTTCAGCAGTCACTTTAGATGTTTTTTTAGGCCTTTTCTGAATGGTAACCTCAGAAACTTTTGGTTTGGAAGTTTCTAAACTCTTTTTTCTTCTAAGTTCATGTTGTTCTCTGACCTGCATGATGGCATTCTCAAATCCCAAACTATAATCCTCATATTCCAACCTTTCCTCATCCCAATATGAGGGTGAGGCCTGGTCTTCTTTTGTGGAATAGTTTTGAATTGAGTTGTCCATTTCAAACATATTTATTGTGTTTCCCTCAGACTCTTCGATGATCCCCTTATCCTCATCGAGAAAATTCTCTAGAAATGGGGGTATGACTTGCTGATCAGAGTCCCTTTGTCTGTTGGGAGTGGTATTCTGTCTCCTAAAGTTCTAGTTTTGGTTGTGATTTTGGTTTCTGTTTTGATTACTAACTGAGACAACCATTTTTTCCATCATTTGCTACAACCTTTCCATGTTTTTGGCTAGATGGTCATACTTAGGATCAGATGTGGAAGCTACAGTGTCATCCCTATATGTTACCATTTTCTCAACCCTCATTCTGGCCTTCTTCTCAATCAGGTTAGCCTCTACACTCACTGCTCATTTTTGCATATCTTCCAATGTGTTGTAATCTCTCTCCCTAAGCTGCTAGGCCATGTCAACATCAAAGCCTTTAGGGTATTTGACTAAAGGCATATCTTGGGGAGGTTTCATATGTGGAGGAAGAGCATTATAAACACTGTTAAACCTTGTAGAATAGTCATGGACACTCTCTCCTACATTTGTTTTAAGGTTCTTGTATTCTGCTAGGATTTGGAGAGGGTTAGTCTCGATTTCCCATTTGTTTATGAAGGTATGATATAAAGAGGGAAGATCAGGGATGCTATTAGGAGGTAGGCCTTTGAACCATTTCTTCACATCACCTCCTAGAATTTGCACAAATATTCTCATCTTTACTGTCTCATCATCTATCTCCATATAGTCAAAAGAATCTTCCATCCTATCTACATGGTGTTGAGCCGTGGTAGACTCTTTTGCAGTGAAATATGGGATTTTTTATTGATAATAATTTGGTAAAGGCAAGAGAGGCTGAGGTAACACCAAAGGTGCATACCAAGCCACCATGATGATGTTTTAAGGAGGTAAGGTTTGTGCTTGAGAAGCTGGTATGTCGATCACAGGGATACTAGGACCAGCAAAAGTCTGTTGAGAAAATTTAGGGTGACAGAGCCCCAAGAACTAGGTGTTGACCACTGTGAGATGGTGAACCATGAAACTCAAATTCTGGATGGTCTAGAGCACTGAATGACCTAGTTCTTGGTAACCTGTGTGGTAGGTCTAGGTTAGAATGAGAGTATGATAGAGCTGAAAAGTTTTCTGGTGCGGAGTTAGCTCTATTGGTACGTTTGGAAGTAGTTGGTCTTCTAGGTGTAGGAGCTTTCTTGATAATGCTCTCGGGGTTGTCAACTACTTTAGGTGGGTCTGGGTTAGGATAAGCTCTTGTGTGAATGGTTCTTGAAGCTAGAATGTTGTCTTCAAACAGAGCAGCTTAATCCTACTCGTTATTTATATTATTCTTGATGTTGTAATGGAGGTTGGTCTCCGAGTGGAGTCTTATGTAAACCAAGATAATCAGTAGGCCTACTGATCACCACTAGAGTTTTTAATCATAAAGGAACTATGGAGTCATCAGGTTGAAGGTTTCGAATGTTTCAGGAGGGTATACTGTCCACTACAGTGATTGACCACCAAACTAAGGCTACTATGGTCTTCTTTGAGTCTATGAAGTGTTTAAAGGTGTTTTTTACTCAAAGTTCCCAAGCGGAGTCACCATTATGTTGGGTTTCCCATGTTTTGGCAAGTTTCGCAATAACAAAAGATGCGAGAACATCAAAACCACTTTCAGACCTCAGGATCTATCCCTCCTGGGTCCAAAGAGGGATCTCTCTATATAGGCCAAGGTATATGTCTTTGAAGCTTAGTTTTAAGATTTTAGGCTAGTTATAGGCACAAGGTTTGCTAGGTTTTGTTTGTTTGTTTGGTTGTTAGGAATCGGGAATGAAGGGTTCAATACAAGACAGAGGATGAGCAAAGAGGATTTTAGGCAAAGGAGAGATAATTCAGAGAGCACTCAAGACCATTGGGCAAAGGAGTCAGGAAAGGGTTTACTTGCTATTCAATATCAGGCTTTCAATTGGGCTAGTCATCTAAAGCATTGGATCTTAAAGATGATAGTGTGGTATGAAATGATGGGAAAGAAAGTGAATGAAAAGGAAACCTCCGAAGTAACCAATCAAAAATGAGATCCAGGGACAGGACATGCCATTAGACACCTGTGATCCAACTCCTAAAAGGTTAACTCTTCAGACAAGGAAACATTAAAGATTTAAACACAAAGGTGAAGATCTGAGATCAGAGAGAGACTTTGAACTCTCAATGCTTCGACATCCAACTTAAGGGAACTTAAAAAGGTTCAATTGATTGAAACAAACCCTAGTGAGATAGAATGACCATTCTAAACTCCCAATATCCAAATCCTTTCAATTAAAACCCAACAAGAAGATCTAAGAATAGATTCATTAATTCATACATCAGCTAGCAGTAAATTGTAGCCACTACACTGGTTAAATTAACTTGAATCAATACTTAGATAACACAATTATTAGAAAACATCGAAGGTAGGAGAGCAGAAACTTAGGGTACCATGCGAGGGTAAATCCTAAGCCAGATTTCTGATGCATACCAGAGAAATAAAGTGATGAATTATAAAGGAAAACAGAGACAAAGTAAGAAAAACATCACCGCTGCTTTAATTCAGGATCTAAAGAAATGTTCTTGTCATATTAAAAAGAAACACCAGTCATGTACAAAATTTACAATAGCTTGATATTCAGTCTAAAAACACCTTCCTCAGCCTATCTTACAACTTTACACATAGAACTATATCTCAAGAGAAACAACTTACAATTCACAAATATCCAATCAACAACAAAAAACAAGTTTCTTCATGAGTTTTATAGCTAAAAGAGGGGCAGAGAAGGTAGATGAAACACTAAATGAAACATTAAAATAGTGTAGAAGAAGAAGGCTCGAGGCCCATTCTGTCTTAATATCTATGCATTGATTTTTGGTACTCTTTGGATGAAAGAGTGGTCCTCAATAGGCTCAAATTTACTCAAGGTATGTTCTTGAGGTACTTTGTTCATAGTACTCTTAGTACTTTGGTGAATAAACAAAAAAAATAGTTGAACGAATTTGAGGTCTTCCATACTTCATAACAAATGCTCTGGTAGTATTAGGACTGCTATCAGGGTGGAACTATTCTCTAGGACACAATGTAGAATAAAGACAGTATAGGTGCTGTGTCCTTTCTCGTGAGGAAACTTTTGCTCATGTGAAACACTGTCAATTTCTTTCTGTGCCTTAGGCCTCATTAGGCCCTCTGTGATCATCATGAAGTCCTAAATCTGGTACATTTTCATTTTATCATTGAATCAGAGCTTAAAATCCTTAATTACAGGCATTAAACTCTTTGATTATCTACTAGTACACTTTTCCACTTCGTCGACTATCTCTGTGTGTGAAAATTGAGCTTTAATGATGCTCGAGAGGTTTAACAGGGTCGAACATTGTAATTTTAATGAAATCTTTCTTGTAGAAACCTTCCTGAACATTTCTTTTGCAATATCAGGCTCAGAAAATAACCTTCTCTAGGCTCTGTGTCACTATAGCAGTGACTGTGAGAAATGGTGGTTCCACCACCTTTACACCTATAGAACACACAAACATGTTAAGAAATCCATGCATGGGAGGATGGATATAGTGGAATGTTGTGATGATGGAAACGCAACATGGTGGCGACGGTGAATGCAAGGTAAACGATTGAAAAATACAGAATTATGGTAAAAAATGGAGTTGATGAAGTTTTGGATGTGGGATGCACGTGGATTGTTCAATCAGGGTAGGAGGTGATGATCGACGATTGTGATTTAACTGAAGGAATGGTTTATGAAGGTTGGTCAAAATGGAAAAATTTAATGTAAAACATTAAAGTTTAAATGCTGGCGGAATGACATAATGTTTTAATGTACAACGTGAAAGCTTGGAATTTGGCGGAATACATAAATGAATGGAAAACATATGAAATGAGTTGGAATGGCGGGACCCGATCATGGGCGGAAGGCGATCCAACATAGATCGTTAGATCTCAGGAGGAGATCAACGGCTCAGATGATCTGATGAACTGCTGAGGTCGCATGATGAAAAAAATGACTAGAATGCGAGATGCAATGAGGGCAATTGATCAAAACGGATCAACGGTCAGGATCGCTTAATGAAACTCAGGAAATATAGTGCAGAAGTGGTTTTGGGATACAAAACCGGTGGTTTTGCGCAGTGAAAAGGGAGGGAGGCAGTTTTCACTTTTTCAACGTGATATGGCTCTTCAGCTGACACGTGGCTCGATAAAACTGCCCATATCGCGTGAAATTTAGACATTAAACACTGGACACGAAATATTCGCAATATTGCTGTGGGTTGTTGAATCTGGGCCCATGAGATTCGATGGTGCTAGAGGAGCACGATTTGACGAACGTGTAGGGTCAGTAAAGTGGGGTCATGAGGAAGGTTCTTTAGTTGTGGACCATCCGATCTATGTGATGGAAGGTCGATATTTGGAGAGAGAAACACAGGCGGAGGATTTGGGTCAGTGGGCAGGAGAAATCTGAGCCGTTAGATCATAAGATATTGACGGATGCAATCTAATCTGAGGGGAGCGATGGAAGGGCCAAAACTCCGATGGGAGATGATGCGATTGTATTTGGACCGTCAAATCTACGGGGGATCGACACCTGTGATTGGGTCGGATCATGACCAATCGAGAAGCGGGGCGGAGTAAGGAGACATCTAGGCCACAAGATCAGAAAGGGCGAATGGTTCAAATTAAATCAGGATCGACTAATCGGGGCATCGAGAGGGTGGCATATTTAGAATCCCCTATTGGCGATTGAAGTGGGGAAACGATGGTCATCATATTAAAAGGTGAATCAACGATGGGAATGATCATCAGAGGTCTTCCAAAGAAATATGATAGGACGCAATAATACCTGCACGGGTCGTTAAATCTTTTCAGATCAACGATTGGGATCGCTTCCGAGACCAACAACATATTTCTTCCTCACATCGGAAGATCTCTCCTTATCAAAGAAAATGCGCTCCCAGCAACTTTCGATTCCGATTAGCTCTCTTTGACTTAGCACTTGGTCTTAGCGCTAGGCTGCATGGAGGGAAATGGTTAAGGGGCTAGGCCGAAGGGGCTAAGCCTGTAATATGTTAGAAGATGGGTTTTTTAGCCTAGAAACAGAGTTTTAAAACTAAAATTAGGTTTTTGGTAGGAGGAAAAAGGGAATTAAAATCAAATGAAAGGATTTCACTTCGTTTTTAAAGGGGAATTGGGTGGTTTAGGAGATTTAGGGAGGGATTTTGGGAGTCAAAGGAGAGAATTTGGGGAAGGGAAAAAGGTCAAAAATGGGGAAATTTGCAGAGATACACGGGGCAGATGAAGGCTTTTCAAAGCACAATTTTTTCACAGACAGTGAGGCTTTTTGGATGGAAATGGTAGTGAAGATCTTTTTAAAGCCAATGGACACATAGAGGCTTTAAGGATGAGAGATTTTCATGGGAAATTTATCTCTTGAAGGCTTATAAAACAATTTAGCCACTTGTTTTCTTGACAAAAATTTCGTAGGTGGCTAACACCTCGGTCTAAATGTTTTTTTATGAATACCTTAAGCATTGATCTACACTTGTTGGTAACCAGAGATTAAGTCAATCTCTAAGAAGAATCCAACCTCTTGGCTTGTTAAACACATCATCAATCCTTGGTAGAAGATACTTATTATTCATTTTAGATTTATTCAGCTACCTATAATAAACAAATATTTTCAAAGTCGCATCCTTCTTCTTTACAAATGATATACCTGCTTGTCGGGGTGACACGCAGGGAATAACGTATACCATATAAAACATCTCTTTTAATTACAGTTTTAATTCTACCAACTCCAATGTACTTATGCAATATGGTTCTATTGACATATATGCTCTTCCTGGAAACAAGTCCATTGAGAAATACATTTTCCTTATTGGTGTATGTCTTGACAATTCTTCAGGAAACATCCTCCAGTTGCTTTAGAATTGGGTGCTTAAGATTCTAAGTCATTAGTCACTTGGAAAACATATCTTTAACATCCCTTATAGTTCCACAACTTCAATTAGAATGCCAATAATTTTAAAAACATCACCGGATTCATTTTTCCTTGCAGTTCCACCTTTTTTGCATTGTTGCTGGGTGTTGATGCCCCAAAAATCGGGTCTACAACAAGGGGGATACCCACCCGGTCCGGACCTTGGTTAGAAGCTACTTTTCCATTTGATATAGTGGGTCCAACTAGGGATATGGGACCAATTTCCCAATATGTGTGTGTGTGTTGAGAATTGATATTTCCTTTCTTAAAGTTCCTAAGTGAAATGCTTTTATTCTAACTCCAATCTAATAACATGCGATTGTATTATAATAAACAGAAATATCTAATTCTATATTAACCAGGGATGTAATCATTCTGTTATGTGATCTAAAATGATTTCAAATAACAATTGGTAATAAAGATCATTCAACTATTATGAGAAAAGAATTCAATGGAGATAAACCATTTCGTATAAAAAGTTAGACGAAATAGTTGTGAAAAACATATCGCATAATAAGCTACTCATATATTAAACATAAATAAATAGCTACCACTGTACAGAAGTGCCAAATTATAACTCAAGCATTCATGCATCAATATATAAACAACTGAACATGAATATCACTTTAACACAAAGGCAGAAATAGTTAAGAGATAAAAGTACCATTTATAACTAGTTCTACTCATGAGCTTCAAGCAATAATGATTTATCTCTTCTTAATCCAACATCCACTAAGAGTAAAAAAGTGCAACATCAGTAGTAGATATTAAATGTAGATATCAATAAATCATGTTCCATTCATTCATCAATACCTCCTCGGACGGTGCGAAAGTGCATGTTCTGAGGACAAGTTTTTTACAAATTTAAGGACCCTTCTCTAAATGCATGAGAAGGGTTTAAATACTACTAACTAAATCTAAAAATAATTTATTACAAAAATGTAGTATACGGTTTAAAATGACCGTCCTCATTTCAGGCAAAAATAAAGCAAAATTTAATACTAACACTGAATCTAAAATTAAAACTAACAACTGACTATTTGTGTATTTGTTCCTTGAAATCACAAGCATTCAGCATTTGTTTGAGAAGAGTCGCCTGGACGACTTCCAACTTTAATTGTCCTATGAGAATGGAACTATAAAGAGCTAGCGCCATCTTCTTGGCAGAATTGATGATACATTTGAGAGTCATGCACTAGCTGTGTGGTTTTACCAAATACGCCCAGTAAGAATCCCAATTCAACTTAGTTAATCTTTGGATTGATTCTACCTTTTCTTGAGCCTTCTGTCTCCAGCCTGTCTGCAGTTACTATGCATATATAAATACCACTTTGAAGATATTTCTGACAAATACCACTGGTTTTAGGATTCAAGTTTTACTTTTTTTCCTCTAGCGTTCTTTCCTACAAATTTCTGGGCTTACAGGTGACTGAGAATTTAGAGGCTTTTTGTTAGTGGATATAAAGCTTAAATTTCATGAAAATAACGATTCCGTAAGTTCTTGACCCTGAGTCTTAAATTTTCTATTTGTGATGTCAGCGTTGTCCAGTACCCATTTAATCATGTCGACGTATGGAAGAATTTTGGGCCTCGCCGCTATCCGGTGGAATAATGAGCAAGCTAGCTCTGTAATAGATGCCTCAGAATACCCATGTGAGCTTGCAGTAGCTGTAACCTCCATTATTTTTGGATTCTCTTCCTCAAGTAGATTGTACATTCCTTCCCAAGTAGTAATACCAACATCTTTACTACAGGCGGTGTCTGTATACAAGGGCGTCATTTCTTTGTCTTCATAACTCAGAGCTTTTCTCTTCTTTCCCATAATATCCTGAATACTACTTTGTATAGTTTTTTGTTCTTCGTTCCTGTAGTTTAAAAATGAGGTGAGAATAATGATAAGAAAAAGGTGACGGGAAAGCTTTGCATTCCGAAGACAGATAAAATATACCACCTTACGTGAAATGGTTCTTTGATCAGAACAAAACCATATTTCATTAATGATTGCCAACTAACTCATTAATTAACATTAAAGCACATAACCAGGTCTCCATTTATGGAAAAAATCTTTTCATACAACGAGCCCTAAAGATCTGCGATAAGGAAATCTCTGATTTGCTTCGCAATATCGTAGATCGCAGTATCGCAAATCGCAATCTCGTGGAATCGCAATCACAATACAGTATTATCGCATAATCGCAATATCGCAAAATCACTGGAGCTTAGCATATGACAATCATCCGTTAATGTGTTTTCTACGAAATGCAATTTGCAATATGTGCCATAGCATATCGGTGGTTTGAGGTTTTTCAACGTAAGTGATATTTGAGGCATGCGATGCGATGAATGTTTTTAGTGCGTAGATTTGCATCGCGATCTCGCAATCTTAGAATTCCGCTTGTAAGGAGGTATCCATTACCTTTTTTGCGATGCGATATTTCTGAAGGAATGATTTTATCCTACCTTATGATAAAACTTAAGCCTTTTTAGATTTTTCAAGGGGTATTCTCCTAAGTTTATGATAGTAAGTTTTATTGAAAAAGGAAATACAAGCACTAATCGATTTTTTAAATTTTTTGACTAAGGGCCCCCACTTATTTAGTAGTAGTGATAATACTAAATAAGAAGGGGGGTTGTTGCTGGCCACAACAATTGGCGATTCACTTGGAAGAACCAGTTATCTCTGTTTTTCTTTTCAATTTTCTAAACTTCCAAAACATAAAATTTTTCAGAAAATCAAACTTTATTATAGAAAGACAAAGTACATCATGCTTTTATCTATCAATGATGTTTCATTTCTTCTATATCTAACTTTCATTGTTTAATTCCTCAAGCTATTCCTTGTATCTACATCAGTCACTACTTGGTTTATAAAGATAAAAACAAAGGCTTCTTTGTAGATCAATTTTAAATATGCTCATTTGTCATAGGTAGAGCCTCTGCTGCTAGCGGACGTTTATAGCCTCGACAGGGTTACCTGTTACCCATCAATGATCCTGTATCCTGCTTAGAGAAATATACAATTTTCAAAGAGAAATCCATATCCACACTTATCGCTTTCATTTTCTTTTTACCCTTAAAGAAAAATGTCTTGTTTTGGTAGCCAATTTATGACAGTGCCATTCACTTGAGTTATAACTTTTCTGAACAAGTTGGCTCGTGATGAGACCCCTTGTCTTTTTATTGCAACAATCTTGAGTCATTGCCCTATTGTGGTATGCAGTATTGGCAAAGTCAGAAAGCTATAATATCTATGATCATGATAATTCAGCTCGTGATGAGAACTCTTACTCTTTAAGTTAAAGTGTATCATTGGATTATTCCCTGAACGTTGTAATTTTATAGGTGGGGAGGAAGTCATTGTTTCTTTAAGATAGCTCTAGAAGACAATGGTAGATTTTTTGGAAAGATATTTTCTACAGAGAATCTTCATTTTTTTATTGATACCTTTTATTTGACTAATATAAAACAATTTCCCACTAAAGGTCGTTTTTTATCAAAATTTACAAGGTTGAAACTAGTATCATTTCTAGGCCTAGAGCCTTTAACTGTATCTTTCAATAATAATGATCAATTTTCTAGAAGAATTCTATTTATACAAGTGAAAAAACAAAATCTAAAAGAGAATTTGTGTCTTTTTCGTGAATTCCAAATGTAACCATTTACAACTGGTTTTATTATGAAAAGAAAGAAAACTAATCTACAAAATAGAAGAATGATCTCCTATGGAAAATCTTTTTTGAGGATCTGTCCATTAAGAGGTAAAGACTCTCTTTTTCTTGTTAAATCCTGTAACATAAAAGTAGATGGACCTATGACTTCTGTGATTTGGAAAGGGCCAAGCCACATTCGTTGAAATTTTGTATGTTTCCCTTTTTCCTCATGAGCCTTGTCCCATTTTAAAACTAGATCTCCCATTTGAAAGTCCTTTCTGGATATCATGTTTGAATCAATGGAAGATTTTACTAATGCTTGGTGATGAGCATGAGTTATTTTGGCATGTTCTCGTTGCTCTTCTAGCTTAATTATTTCCAGCTGCCTTAGTTGTAAGGAAGAAGTTGGTGCTTCATCAATATATTGAACTAAGGCCAAAGAGGGAATTGCTAGATGAGTTGGAAGAACCACTTCTTTCCCATAAACTAAATTAAAGGGAGAAGCGCCAATGGAGGCTTTCTGCATTATTCGATCTGCCCATAAAGCATATATTAAAGACTTATGCCAATTTTTGTGATTTTGATCAATGGTTCGCTTAATGATTCTGATTAAGTTTTTATTTGTAGATTCAGCTAACACATTCCCCTGTGGGTAATAATTGGTAGAGTATTTAAGTTTGAAACCCCTTTTGAGTGAAAATTCAGTCATAGCATTACCAGAAAAATATGATGCATTATCAAACATTAAAGTAGAAGGTAAACCAAACCTGGTGATTATGAACTAATCTATGAACTCTATGATGTGCTCGGCATTAGCCGTCTTGAGAGGAACTACTTCTACCCAGTTAGTAAAATAATCTATTGCTGTAAGGATATTCCTATGTTGTTTAGAAGAGTGAGGAACGATCTCACATATTATGTCCAATTCCCATTGATCAAAAGGCTTCTCAATGTTGACTGGTTGCAGCAGCAATGATGGTTTCTTTTGTCTCCCAGTAGCGGTTTGACAAACTTGACA
The DNA here is from genome assembly GCA_034641835.2 of Pinus albicaulis. NCBI lineage: Eukaryota > Viridiplantae > Streptophyta > Pinopsida > Pinales > Pinaceae > Pinus > Pinus albicaulis. The sequence continues at coordinate 44,412,915 of CM076580.1, forward strand.
TTTCCTTACGTAGCTATGTGAGTCTTTGAATAGTGTGGGCTAGTAATAGCCTACGTAGAGGATTTTATGTGCAGTAGCGTCTCCACCATAATTTCTGCCTGATGGCCCATCGTGGAGTTCCTACAAAACTTTTTCAGCTTCTGATTTCTCAAGACATCTAAGGAGAACAAAATCATAATTCATTCTAAAAATAACATCGTTCACGAGCTTATATTGTTTAGCCTTCAACCTTAGAGCTCTTTTCTTGGTGTAATCGAGATTTGGAGGAGCATATCCATTCTTTAGATAAAATATGATATTAGTGTATAATGATTCAACATCGTTTAGGCTTACCTCGTACATTTGTATCTGTGAAGATGGTATTTCGGAAATAAGCAATGCTCCAGCTAGCATTTTGAAAAAGCCTTGACCTTTTACAATACTTGCTGGTTTGATTTCTATGTCATATTCTTGTAAGGAAGTAACCCAATTGGCTCTTTTCTCACCCACATCTTTCTGTACTAAGAGATTTCTTACCACTGGAAACGGTACTATGATTTTTGTATGGGTTTTAAGTAGAGAGGGTCTGAAATATTCAATTGCTTTGAAAACAGCGTAAGCTTGTTTCTCTAGATCTAAATAATTTAACTCAGCCCCCTGTAAATTTGAACTGAAAAAAGAAATTGGGGCTTCTGCCTTGTCTTGATTTGCTTGAGTGAGTATCGCAACATATGATATATCAGAAGCAAATGTATATAAAATAAAAGGATCGAAAAAAATTGGAGTTGCTAAATATGGAGCGTTAACAATTGCTTGTTTGATCAGATTGAATGCCTCATATTTGTCTTAGCCCCATTTGAATTTTGAGTTATTTTTAATCATTGCTTGTAAAGGAGATACAATTCTTGAAAAATCTGGCAGAAATCTCTTTAGAAAATTAATCTGGCCAAGGAAAGATTTCATAGCTTTCTTGTTGTGAGGTAGGGGTATTTTAGAAATCTTCTTGATTCTGTCAGGATCAATATGAATTCCAGATTTTGATACTATGAATCCAAGAATTTTTCCTTCACTTAATGCAAAAAAGGATTCTTTCGGGTTAAGTGAAATTCCATACCTTTGACAACATTGGAAGATCTGTTTTAAATCTCTAAGATGATTGCCTTGTTTCTCAGAATATACAACTATATCAACCAAGTAAATTACCATTGATTTTTTAACTAATCCCTTGAATGCGATGTCCATGGCTCTCTGAAATGTGGCACTAGCATTGATCAAACCAAAGGGAATCTTTTGATATGCGTAAGTGACCCACTTGGTTCTGAATGTGGTTTTCAATTGATCATCGGGGTGGACCAACACTTGGTTTTATCTAGAGAAACCATCCAAGAAGGACATTAATTTTGATCCTGCGACTGCCTGCAGTATTTGCTCCATGGGAGGCAAAGGAAAATTATCTTTTTGGAAGGGTTTGTTAATATTTCGAAGTCAATGCAAATTATAATATCTCTGTTCTTCTTTCTAATGGGAACCATATTGGAAACCCATTTAGAATGTGGAACAAGAAAAATTATTTTGGCTTTCAATAACTTATTGAGTTTAGATTTGATCTGGTTTTCTAGATTGGGATGGGTCTTTCTCATCTTTTGCTGGACAGGTTTTTCATCATTTATCATTGGGATAGTATGTTGGATGATAGAAGTGTCATAAGTTTTGAGTTCATAATAGTTCCAAGTAAAGACACTTTTGTATTGTTTCAAGAGATCAACATACGCTATTTTTTCTTCAGGAGCTAGGCCAAGGCCTAGGTTGATATTCTGTGGTTTGGTATCAGTTCCTAGATTTACTAATTCATATTTCAAAGTTGAACTTTGCAGTTTTAAATTGGTAGATGTTTTGAATGGATCTTTCAAATCATAAAGGTCCTCTAACTTGACTACTGACTTTGGCATATCATTATTAGTGCTATCTTGTTGCAATTTTTTGTCATGTTGGTCCTCATCAATTATCTGATTGGTGTAATATCCTTCAGATGTGACAAAGCTTATAATATCAGGATCATCATTGAAAATCCTCCAATTGGTAATGTTATCAGGAATCGAGGATCTAAAGATTAATTCGATTGAAAATCGATGAGGGCTATAGTCTTCTGAAGGAATGAGCTTGGAAGCTACGTTAGCTAGAAGGTCTGCACTAGCATTCTGGAGTCTGGGGATTGATGAAATATTAAATGCTATAAAGTGTTTAGTCAGATCTTGAACTAAATATTGGTAATGCTTTAAATGACGTGATAAACAATATATAGTATTGCGTACCTATCTGATTACAATTTCAGAATCTCCAAAAAATTGTAGATATTTTATGTCTAATCCGATTGCTTTGTATAATCTTTGGACTAAAGCCCTGTATTCTGTGGTATTATTGGTGCAATCAAACTCGAGTATACAAGTCAGCATAGTTTTGTTTCCCTCTACACTAATTAACATGCATCCTGCTCCTTCTCCTTCGTTAGACTTAGAACCGTCAAAAAATAACTTCCAAAATAAAGATTTATTTACAGAAGCATCTATAAAATTAATACATTTAGAACTATCTGTTTGAGATAAAACATAATGTTCTAGGTAAGGTGAAGTATGCGCATTAAAATTTCCTAAGAAAGAATCAACTGAGTAGTTGCCAATGATATTATTGTTGTATTCTACCGGTTCATTTTCTCCTTCCAGTTTTGTTACTATGTATTTCTGATGTCTTTCTCTCTCAAACTTTATCTGATTTGGTTTACCATTGTAAGGGAGCCACATGTGCGACCAATCAGTTGCAAAGTATCCATGAAGTTTTTCTGACCAATCTCTGCTAAGAATTAAGCCATAAAATTCTAGAATATCAGCAACTAAAATTTCGATAACTTGACATACCTTTGGATTAGATGACAGCATTATGGTAACCTAAATTAATTTGCCGATCAATTCAACTTGCGATCAATCTAGCTGAACTATGTGCACAACAGATTTTTGCGGTTGAACGTTCAACTTTGCACATATTGATTTTGGTAAAATATTAGATGAAGCTCCATAATCCACTAAGAAATTATGCAAATTTTTATTGAAAACTTCATAAGTAAGAAGAATTGGTGGAGTATGAGATCTTGACCTTCCTCCAATTAAAGCGATATCGTTTGGATCAACTTTATTAATCACATTAGTTGGAGGTCTTCCCATTTCATGGGAAGCTTGAGAGATTATAGCGACAGCCAGAGGTGCCACTAGTACAGCATGTAATTGTTTCAAAAGTACCTTTTGCTGGTGTTTTAACTTGCTCAATTCATAAAAAGTGATGTTAGCCCTAGTTTTCTTCATGTATTCTATGATGTTATACTCCACTTCATCCGAAACGATCAACGTTTTTGATGGAGTTGATGAATCTGTTTGGACTGGGCTGGTTTGAGTCGCTTTAGATGTCGTTTTCTTGGATGCGACTTTATCCTTAGTCATTGAGCTTGTGCTCTTTGTGTTCGGAGTAGGTTGAGGAGGATCAAGTTGATTTATACTTCGAGTGTTAATCGGGGATGCCTCTTGATCTTCTTCATCTGGGAGGATGAAATCCCACATACCTTGTACCTCTACAACTTCTTCTTCATCGTTATTTTCTTCAGTAGCAATCTCCTCTTCTTCTTCTTTTGATTCAACATTTGTGATAGCATTTGGTGGCTTTGAATCGATCTAAGGGTTTCTTCTATAAGGCTTGTATGGATTTTTAGAAGATGTTTCTGCCACTTGTTTCTTAATGTCAACCATTTCATTGGACATGTTTTTCAGAACCTTCTGCAATCCTTCTAAATTGAATGGATCTTTCAATTTTTTTTTCTTGGGGTCTTCCTTAAAAGTAACCTTCTTATATTTTCATTCCTCTATTGCATTTTTCTTTTCTAGGGCTATGATACATTTCTCTGCTACTATTGCTTCCTTCATATTGTCAGCTAAAGTTGTTTTGTCAGCCCTATCAATGAATATTACTACGTTTGATGGTAAAGCAGAGATGTACCATTCACTTCGCACTTCTTCGCTAGGCTTGGAAGCAGTAGGAATTTTATTTAACAATTTATTGAAATGTGAATTAAAATATTTGATAGGTTCTTTTGACTCAGCCCTAAGGTTAGACATGTCATTGATCAGTGTCGCCATAATACCTGTCATCACTGAACTTAGTCAAAAAAAATTCTTGGAAGATATCCCAACTAGTGATAGATCCAGACAGTAATGAGAAATACCATGATCCGGTTACTCCTTGTAGAGTATAGGGAAAAAGTCGGACGAAAGCGTCTTGATTGGTAACTCCATTGAGATTTATGGACAACATAAATTTATTTATATCTTCTTCTTCTAGCATGCCTACTTCAGGATTAAACTTAGGAAGCCATTTTTCAGGATGGGTCGATATTTGACTCAAGGGCGTAGGCATTAAGACTGCCCCTAGGTTATTCCATGGAGATTGGGCCATCGCTGAACTACCAATAGAGTAAGGTGTAGAAGATGATCCCTAAGTTTTGGAAGATGAGGATATTATGATTCCAGATGTTTGAGAAGGAGATGTGGAAGTTCCAGTGGACTAGTGAACAATTATCTGAAGTGGAGGGGTGGATTGTTGACATCGCGGTGAAGAGGTTCAGATGGATGATGATGATGAAAGAGTGTCTCTATCAGACCCTTTAGGTGATTTCCTTGCTGTCTTCCTTGTAGGTAGAGGTAACTCGGTTGGCTGAACACCAAACTTTTCGCTCTTTAATCTGGTGAGAGGATGAGCAGGGTTATATTGTGAAGTCACGCTGCCTTGAGATTTATTAGATCTTTGAGGTGATTTTGAAATTCGTTGAATTTTATGAATAAAATCTTCAACTTCAGAAGGTTCAATAGTAGATTCTTCTGAAATGTCAGGTTTTGTGGCAGCGGCTGTTGTTCTTTCGACTTGTCGCTTTAGATTTAAAGATTGTAAGTGCGATGGGGAAGTCAGGAGAGATGGTGAGGGTGATTTACTCTCAGAATGGTATTTGGATTTTGAATTTCTTTCCATTCACAGTTCAAGGCCCCCCTTCTAGTGCCAGATATGTTGAAGCCCCGAAAATCGGGTCTACAACAAGGGGGATACCCACCCGGTCTGGACCTTGGTTAGCAGCTCCTTTTCCGTTTGATATAGTGGGTCTGAATGGGGATATGGGACCAGTTTCCTAATATGTGTGTGTGTGTGTGTGTTGAGAATTTATATTTCCTTTCTAAAAGTTCCTAAGTGAAATTCTTTTATTCTAACTCTAATATAATAATATGAAATTGTATTCTAATAAATAGAAATATCTAATTCTACACTAACCCGAGATGTAATCTTTCCGTTATGTCATCTAAAATGATTTCAAATAAAAATTGGTAATAAATATCATTCAACTGTTATGAGAAAAGAATTCAATGGAGATAAGCCACTTCGTATAAAAAGTTAGACGAAACAGTTGTGAAAAACATATCTCATAATAAGCTACTCATATATTAAACATAAATAAATAGATATCACCATACAGAAGTACCAAATGATAACTCAAGCATTCATGCATCAATATACAAACAATTGAACATGAATATCACTTTAACTCAAAGGAAGAAATAGTTAAGAGATAAAAGTACCATTTATAACTAGTTCTACTCATGAGCTTCAAGCAATAATGATTTATCTCTTCTTAATCCAACATCCACTAAGAGTACAAAATTTCAACATCAGTAGTAGATATTAAATGCAGATATCAATAAATCCTATTCCATTCATTCATCAAAACCTCCTCGGAGGGTGCAAAAGTGCATGTTCTGAGGACAATTTTTTGACAAATTTCAGGACCCTTCTCTAAATGCATGAGAAGGGTTTAAATACTACTTACTAAATCTAAAAATAATTTATTAAAAAAATGTAGGATATGGTTTAAAATGACCGTCGTCATTTCAAGAAAAAATAAAGCAAAATTTAATACTAACACTGAATTTCATATTAAAACTAACAACTAACTATTTGTGTATCTGTTCCTTGAAATTGCAAGTGTTCAGCATTTTTTTGAGAAGAGTCACTTGGCCAACTTCCGACTTTAATTGTCCTGTGAAAACAGAATTGGCAAGAGTTGGTGCCATATTCTCGGCAGAATTGATGATACATTTGAGATTCATGCACTGGCTGCGTGGTTTTACCAAATACGCCCAGTAAGAATCCCAATTCAACTTAGTTAATCTTTTGATTGATTCTGCCTTTTCTTGAGCCTTCTGTCTCCAGTCTGTCTGCAGTTGCTATGCATATATACATACCAATTTGAAGATATTTCTAACAAATAACACTGGTTTTATGATTCAAGTTTTACCTTTTTTCCTCTAGCGTTCTTTCCTACAAATTTCTAGGCTTACAGGTGACCGAGCAATTAGAGGCTTTTTGTTAGTGGATATAAAGCTTAAAATTCGTGAAAATAACGATTCCGTAAGTTCTTGATCCTGAGTTTGAAATTGTCTATTTTTGATGTCAGCGTTGTCCAGTACCCATTTAACCATGTCCACGTATGGAAAAATTTTGGGCCTCGCCGCTATCTGGTTCAAGAACGAGCAAGCTAGCTGTGTAATAGATGCCTCAGAAGACCCATGTGTGCCTGCAGTAGCTGTAACCTCCATCATTTTGGGATTATCTTCCTCAAGTAGATTTTACATGCCTTCCCAAGTAGTAATACCAGCATCTTTACTACAGGCGGTGTCTGTATACAAGGGCATCATTTCTTTGTCTTTAGAACTCGGAGCTTTGCCTTTCTTTCCCATAATATCCTGAATACTGCTTTGTATAGTTTTCTGTTCTTCGTTCTTATAGTTTAAAAATGAGGTGAGAATGATGATAAGAAAAAGGTGACGGGAAAGCTTTAAATGCCAAAGAGATATAAAATATACCACCTTACATGAAATGGCTCTTTGATTAGAACAAAACCATATTTCATTAATGATTGCCAACTAACTCATTGATTAACATTAAAGTGCATAACCAGCTCTCGGTTTATGGAAAAAAAAATTCGTACAACGAGCCCTAAAGATGTGCGATAAGGCAATCTGTGATTTGCTTCGCAATATCGCAGATCACAGTATCGTAAATCACAATCTCATGGAATCACAAAATCACAATACACCAATATCGTAGAATCGCAATATCGTGATATCGCAAAATCGCTGGAGCATAGCATATGACAATAATCCATTAATGTGTTTTCTACGAAATGCAATTTGCGATATGTGCCATCGCATATCAGCAGTTTGAGGTTTTTCAGCGTAAGTGATATTTGAGGCATGCGATGCGATGAATGTTTTTAGTGCGTAGTTTCGCATCGCGATCTCAAAATCTTAGAATTCCGCTTGTAAGGAGGTATCCATTACCTCTTTTGCGATGCGATATTTCTTAAGGAATGATTTTATCCTACCTTATCATAAAAACTAAGCCTTTTTATATTTTTCAAGGGGTATTCTCCTATGTTCATGATAGTAAGTTTTATTGAAAAAGGAAATACAAGCACTAATCGATTTTTAAATTTTTTTGACTAAGGGCCCCCACTTATTTAGTAGTAGTGATAATACTAAATAAGAAGGGGGGTTGTTGCTAGCCACAACACTAGGAAACTCATTGATTTGTAGAAATAACCACTTTTGGTCTTATGGTATACCATCCAATATATGTTGAGCAACATGTTGTATGAACCCAACGGTAATAATTTTGGGTCTGTATTCATTGGCATGTCATATATTACTGTTAGGCATTAACTCGCCACATTCTCAGCTCACCTCTTATTCCCCATTTCTAATTATAATAGTTGCAATATTTCATGGAGTATCTACTGCAATTCACATTTCTCTTGAATACTACCGCTAAATTAATTGAAATTCCATCCCATGTCTATCAGAATTGAAACCAGTTTGTTATGGATTGTACCTTTTATCTTGATCTATGATGGTTAGTGATAAAAAAATCATGTTTTATAGTAAAATAAAAATATGTGGCACATTCTGAGCCACATCCTTGATGGTATCTACTTCTTATAAATTGTAAGTTTTTACACCATTTTTTTTATTACTAAGGAAAGTCTCTATGTCAATGAATTTCTCCACACGTCCAACACTACTTAAGTTATCTTATATAACTCTCGAATTATACTCCAACAAGCTTACATAATCGATCCTTCTTAGCAGTTGTGGCCTTCCCCAAAATCTCTCCCTTGGAAGCAAATGAAAATTATACATTCTTTATTTCTAGATGATATGTCGTTGACCATTATCCATTCCATTTAAAATTATTTTGCATTTTTTTTTCCAAGAATCCTTCCACTTATAATTTAGCTTGTATTTATCATAGAAATACTTCATTTTCCTAATATAAGCCTAAAGTGTTTTAGGCTCATAGAATTGTATTGTATCCCTTAATGCCCGAGACAATCCACTGCTAGTAAAAAATGGCTAATCAGTTACTAAAATTACCAAATAAATGATCATTTTTCAGTCGATTAGCAATAGTGGCTAATTTAAAGTATCTTATAATGCGAGGTTTTTTAGAGTCATATTTATCTTAGTCATTAATTGTTTCACTGAAATGTATCATCTAGTCTTATACTTAGTCATACATCTTGTCATTAATTTAGTCATTGATTTAGTCATTAATTGTCATAATTGATGACCAAAGACACAAAAAAATTTACTACTATATGATCACTCAATAAAACCAATTAATTACCAAATAAATATGACCAAAATGTTCGTCGCGTGATAAGATATTGTAAATTAGCTACTATTAGTCATATATATGCACATTTTAGTATTTTTTTGAAACCAATTAATGACCAAAGAAATATGACTAAATTTCGGTCCTAATATAAGATATTGTAAATTAGCTACTAATAGTCATATATATAAAACATTTAGTCATCATTTGTTATCACAAATTTATCATTTACAATAGCCATTTGTATTTTTTTGGTAGTTTCATATTCATTATATAAACGACTAATTTTGTAGTTTATATTCATTTCATTTACTTTCATTAATAATCATTATAAATTACTAACTTAGTCGTTGTACATCCACTTCATCTTTTCTCATCTTTTATCAATAGACTATTAATTTAGTAGTTTTAGATTGATTTTATGTGTTCATTATTAATCAACATAAATTAATTAGTACACTTTTGAGACTAAATTAGAATGACAACATGTTTTATGTTGTATGAAATGGAAGAGACCAATTTGGTACCTTGAAAGAACATGTTTTAGAATGTTTTTTAAGCATACCCAAAGCAATTTCACAAGGAATGTTCTGGAAAAATTCACTATCTTTCATAACTAATTAAATAACAAAAAAAGTTACTATTGTAAAATTTTCTATAAATATTTTGTAACACTCTACATGGTTAAAAACAAACTCCTCACATCCTTCTATGTTTAGGGAACTACAATTTTAGTGATGACTCCTAGCTTTGTTGGATCAACTCTAATCCGTGCACATTAGAAACAATCGCAAAAAACAACTCCTTCAGTTAACAACACATGGCACTCCGCATGAACAACAGAAATATTAATTTCCTAACATATACAGAGAACCTTTTCAATTTTTTTAAAAGCTTCATCAAGACTATCAACATTATATATAAAATGATATATAGCTCCACCTTTTCCAGAATCAAATCAAAAAAATGTGAGTAAAGAAACACATTGAAAGTTAGTAGGATAATTAAACAATATAAAGAGTAACACTCTATAAGCATAAGTTCATGATGGGAATATGAATTTTTTTATATCTTAATTTTTTAGTGTGGTTTTAATTTTCTTATAACTACTAAGACCAGGAGGAAAATAATTATATATTTTTCCTGCCAATATATATAAGACTTGAGTAATAAAAGAAAGAGGAAAAATATCCTTCAATGTAGCCTTATTTAGTTCTATGTAATCTATACAAACATGTCATTTTGCATTTTTTTAGGGACATTCACTAGGGATGACACCCACTAACTATCTGAAATTGGCTATGTAACTTGGATATTTAGTAATTTTTTGTAGTTAATCTTTAACAATCTCATCCATGTTTGACGTTATGTGACACATTTAAATTTTTCTTCACTATAAATATGATGCATGCAAGTATTAGGATTAACTCCTCACATATTAGTAAATTCCAATGAAAATGAGTTTAAATGATTTTTTAATATCTATATTAATAGTACTTTTCTGGATTCTTCGAAAATATAATTACTATTTTAATCTTTTCCTAGATAGATCTTTACAAGTGTACTATCAGATTTAGTCATCGAATTCAATTAATTCAAAGATGATGAAATATTGAAAATATCTTCCATCATACAATTTCCTTAAAATATTTATCCAATATTCTAGTTAAATAAAACAAATTACCCCCAAGATATTGATAAAACTCAAAATTATTAATAAAAACAGTAATTTGATTTTCTTCAATATCTTGTTTAAAACTAATAGCTTTAGAAATTATTAATAACAGTTGTATTATTTGTTTACAATCATTTAAAATATTTATCCACTCATTTTTTTTTTTTTGTATCAGTGATTAATTTTGGAGGAAGATACAACATAAATTATTTACTATATTATCATATTTGTAGCTATTAAATGCATCAATTGTGGCTTCCCATGATTTTTTTAAGATTTTAATGGATGCCCTCCTAGTTATTTTAGGTGCTAAAACCATAAAATAGACAGAGTAGTCCCAAATATATAACTTAACTAAAATATTTTCTAATATCCATTTTTATTTAATAGTAGATATATTTTTGCGCCGAGAGGCGCATTCTATAGCCCAGTGTGACCCCGATGTGTAAGTATGTCGGAAGCCAAAAAAAAATGTCGGCTTGAAAAATAGCTTACATAAACATATAAATGAACAATTGAAAATTTATTAAAAATAAATTTAAACTATATAAACTTAAAATATGAAGATTTTACTAACACTCAAAAAAGAGATATGGTAAATACGTAAAAATATAAATAAACCATAGGTATGGTAAATAAATAAAACCTCTTTTTATATTACTCAAGAGGTATGGTAAAGAAATAAAAATATAAATAAACTAGAGGTATGGTAAATAAATAAAACCGATTTTTATATTTACTCAATAAACCACTTTATATTTACAAAAAGTCAAAAACAAGTTTTATTTAGGTGAAGCCTATGGGCCAAATTATTATTAATACCATGGGCCAAATACCATGGGACAAATTATTAACAATACTAAGGGCAAATACCATGGGCCAAATAATATATTTATAAAATAGGTATGGTAAATAAGTAAATATAAAAGAGGTATAAAGAGGTAAGGTAAATAAATAAAAATATATCAAATAAGATTAGAAATCAAGATCTAATTACATATGAAGTATAAGGGTCAAATACCATGGACCAAATTATTATTAATACCATGCAAAAAAAACATTATTAACCCTAACATTAATATTAAAATATGAATATTATCAAATTTAATATGTTTAGATTAATACAATATTAAATTTATTATATTGTAATATATATTAATATATCATGATATATGATAGAGGTGGGGAAATATGGGGAGTGACAAGGGAGATATGGAGATAAATTGAAGGATAAGGGAGAAGAGGAATGAAGAGAGAGAGAGAGAGTGAGAAGAGTGAGAGAGAGAGAGAAAGAAGGGGGAAGGGAGAGGGAGCTAGGAGAGAAAGGGAGAGAGAGAAAGGATGAGAGGTGGAGGAGAGAAGGAGGGATAGAGAGATGGAGCTGGAGGCGGAGCGAGGAAAGAAAGAAGAAATACATAGAGAGGGAGTGACAAGGGAGAGATGGAGAGAGTGTGTGTATGCTTATGGGTGGGATAAAGATACATAGGGGTGATGGAGACAAGGGGGAGACAAGGAGAAAGGAGGAGTGATGGAGAGAAGAGGGGAGAGAAGGCTAAAGGGATAGAAATAGTAATATAGTTTTAGAGTGAGATAGAGTGATGGGGGAAGAGAGAGGATTGGAGGATAGAGAGAGAGAGAGAGAAAGAAAGAGAGCTGGGGGGTCAAATAGAAGGAGGTGAGAGAGGAATGATGAGAGAGAGGAAGAGAGTGATGGGGGAAGAGAGGATTCTAGGAGAGAGAGAGAGAGAGAGAGATGGGGGAAGATAAAGGGAAGTAGGAGATAAAGGGAGAGAGAGGAAGGAAAAGGGAGAGGACTTGAAAAATAGGAGGAGAGAGGGAGGGATATAAATATGGATTTGGAGGGGGAGAGAGGGAGGGATTGAGAGATGGAGAGAGAGAGAGATGGGGGAAGAGAAAGGGAGGTAGGAGAGAAAGGGAGAGAGAGGAAGGAAAGGAGAAGGGACTTGAAAGAGGGGAGGAGAGAGGGAGGGATAGAAATATGTAATTGGAGGGGGAGAGAGGGAGGGATTGAGAGATGGAGCTAGATGAGGATAGAGGGAGGGAAGAATAAGTACATAGAGAGTGATAGATAGATAGATAGATTGGAGAAAGAGAGTTTATGTTTTGGATTTAATATAGAGAGATAGAGTGAGATATAGATATAGATGTAAGGTGAAGAGAAAAAAAGATAGATGGAGAGAAGGAGGGAGGGACAAGGAAATTGATAGATATGGAGTGAGAGAGAGTGTGTGTATGGTGGGGTGAGATAAAGAGAAAAAGAAGGAGAGATGGATGGATATATAGATATATATGGGGGAGAAAGGGAAGAAGGTTTCCTGCAGTAGATGCATTTATTTTAGTGTAGATGATGATTTCTAATCCTATTTGATTTCTTGCACTAGATGAATTGATTTCGGTGTAGATGTTGTTTCTAATGATATTTGATTACTTACACTAGATGGATTGATTTTAATGTAGATGATTTCTAATCCTATTTGATTGCTTGCACTAAATGCATTAATTTCAGTGTAGATGATGATTTCTAATCCTATTTGATTGATTTCACTCAATGCATTGATTTTAATGTAGATTTTGCTTTTTGGTTATATTTGATTTCTTTCACTAGATGAATTGATTTCAACGTAGATTATTTTTAATACTATTTGATTTCTTGCACTGAATGGATTGATTTCAATGTAGATGGTGATTTCTAATCCTATTTGAGTGCTTTCACTAAATGCTTTGATTTTAGTGTATATGGTGATTGCTAATCTTATTTGATTGCTTGCAGTAGATGCATTAATTTCAATGAAGATGTTGATTTATAATTATATTTGATTGCTTGCACTAAATGCATTGATTTAAATGTAGATGATTTATAATCCTTTTTTATTCCTTGCACTAAATGCGTTTATTTCAGTGTAGATGGTGATTTCTAATCCTATTTGATTGCATGCACTAAATGCATTGATTTCAGTGTAGATGTTTGCTTTAAATCCTATTTTCCTACTTGCACTAGACTCATTTATTTGAGTGTAGATGTTGATTTCTAATCATATTTCATTACTTGCATTAGATGCATTGATTTTAGTGTAGATGTTGTTTTCTATTATTATTTGATTTCTTGCATTAGTTGCATTGATTTCATTGTATATTTTGATTTCTAATTTGATGTAATTGGATGTATGATGGTACATTAATTTTAAAGTCATTGGATTAATAGTGTGTGTGTAATGATTTCAGTGTAAGCACAAAACATTATTGACAATGTACATTGATTTTTGTGTTATAGTAATTCAACCTATTAATATTGGAGAGCAAGAGAGACAAGGTATGATGTTTACTACAGCAGCTGGAGCTAAATATTTAAATGGTTTATTATTCCAACTGTCCTTTTCAAATAATCAATATGAAAATATGACAAAACTAAGATGGGTGAAAATAAGAATAGTAGAAGAAAATAGTTTGAAATCGATCACAATGAAGACTATTCGTAATTGACTACATTCTTATTATTCACAGTTTCTATCATTCAATATTATTACATTGTCACTTTGCATTCAAAATTTTATTTCATCATTAAAATTATTTTACAATATATATCATCTCAACAAACTGAGGTAACTAATAAAATTTAAAATTAAAATGACTCAATAAATCTCAGACATATTTAACATATTTAAAATGGTTATGTTAATGTTAGATGTAATTACATATTATTGATAAAATTAAGCATATGTTCCTCATATTATCGATAGATTTTCCTTGGTAGCACACGACTGAAACCAGCCTAGATTCATCTTAACTCCAGATCTATCAAGCGCCGAGAGGGGTCAAATCTCTTGAGGTGAAAACCTTTCCTCAAGTTTTTCACTAAAAAAAAAGGTTTTCACCTCGAGAGATTTGATCCCTCTCGGCGCTTGATAGATCCGAAGTTATAATGGATCTAGGCTGGTCTAATTTCAACATGGTATGTCTATGGTGAAGATTTTCATTATACTTATTGTATTAACATTTGTCTTAGTTCGTAAATGTATAAGTTCATTTTTATTTCCAACATCGTTGAAGTGAATTTTAACTACGAGACTCTTTAGATCAACATATGTTTAACTATATGTTCTTCCCATCATTTAATGCCAATTTTAATGCTCCCTCCCACCACCTTTGACTAATTCTGACTGAATGGGTAGGGCTACTTTTAACTAAACCAACCTCCATGGTCTCATTATGGAAATAGGGTTTGAAAATTAATCCATTCTAAAAGCTAGCATAATTAACTTTGGATAACACCATCACGTTCATATCGTCAATACATTTTCGATGACATAAATATTTCCTCAATTTCACCTTTGAATTATAGGTTATGACCATTTGAAGTTTCAACCCCTTAACATCTGCCATTTCAAAGAGGGTCTACCATGTGGTATCCACATGGAATTTTTTGGGCCTCATAATTCCTTACTTCTTAGTTTTCATACTATTTTCTAAGTCTTTTGCGTAATTAGGCTAGGCTATTTCCTAATGAATGAATCCTCATTAGTGGATATGAATTTATTGATACATTCATATTTGATTTTGCATCCTAGAATGATCATGGGAGATTGTATAATCCTCGGACTGTTGCACTCTTTTTGAAACAAATTAGTTAAAGGAGGCCTCTTGACCTAGTCTTTCGGATGCATTAAGATATTTGTAGCTTAAATGAGAATCCTGAGAATATTTATACTCGCACGATCACTCATTAATAAAAATAGATTCTCTGATCTTTATATTTTACTCCTACAATATAAAAATTGGCATTAAGCCTCAAAAGGGGTGCTTCAAAGTTGTAACATTATTTTTTACACAAGCTTAGGTTTGTGATTACATTAATCGTAACCGGTTCTCTACAGCTAAATGGAAGTGTTTATTGCTCAGATATAATTTGTTTTGTTCATTCCTTCATAAGGTAGTTCAATTCTGATTTTTGCCCCAATCCTGGAAACAACATTGTCTTCTCTTATATCATTAAACTGATTATTGATTCTACTTTTCCATATATTTCTATTTGCGTAATTGTTCTTAATTTCTCATTACCTGTTTGTTAAATTGAATTCTCTACTTTGAACTATATTTATTGAAATCGTTATAGAGTAGATCTACTATAGTTATTCTATTAAGAGCAGTGTTCCTTCTTTCAATTTCTTATAGATTATCATAGAATGCTATTTCGTTTTCTTAATCACTTTTAATAGTATGATTTTGTAGTGTTTTATTTTTATTTGGTATTTGGTTTTACCTAATAAAAAACATGATTTTGATTATTTTTTCTTTTGTTATTTCCTTCAAAATCATGTAGAAGTTAATATTTTGAATACTTTGTGATAATTAAAGATTTCATCCTGAGTTGACTCCTTTGATATTGTATATTTTATTTTTGATAAGATCATAGTAACTAGTGATATCAACATTCCTCTTGCATAAAATATTTAGATAACCTTGAAATAGAAAAACGAAACCCGAGGTTGAAAAATTAATGTGTACTAGTTATTTGGTACTTTTAGGAACAATTAATTGGCTCAAGAGAATTTCCACCTCATGTGGGATCCAACATGGCAGCAACCGCATCATAACAACATAGTACCATCACTCCCTTTTTCATTCCTTTGGAATTTACCCCCTTTCAATTTCCATCACATGCTAAGTTGTGAACAATTATGTTATGTAACAAGGAGGCACCAGTTCCACGACTTCCATCTAAGGTGGCCTTCTACAATATGCATTACAAAATACCACAAGCGTTTCAAGCACTAGTATAAAATGATGAAATTAGTGACTCGGTGACTAAAATGTTTAGTCACTAGAAATTTTCCAATTGAAATACTACAAAAAATAAGCAATATTAAGTGACCCAACTAAAAATTACTAATTTAGTATTGAGTTAAAGTGTACGACTAGATAATAAGTAATGCAACTAAAAATGACTAACATGAATGAATAATTTAGTTTAGGAACAAAAATGTGACTACCTAAAATGTACTAAAATAATAAAAATTAGTCATTTATGTTAGTCATTTTAACTGCGTCACTTCAACAATCCGAACTTACAAGTGATAGGGGATTCAAAGGTTGTTATTAATTGGTTAAAAGGTTATTCTTCCTTGAATATTTCTTTATTGGATTAATATATGCTTATATTTATCCTTTGATCACATTCACAAGGAATTAAATTCAAAGGCTTACAACTGAGTCAAATACATTATGAATTTGTAGGGTTTTTGTGGTGTTGTTACATACCATGGTTGATTGAACTAGATTCATAGAGACAATTATTTTATTAATTTGAATTAAAATTATGTTGATTTAAACTTGGTTAATTAATATAAATCTAGATTACTCTAAAACCATATTATTCTATAAAAATTTATATAGATGAAAGAATTACAAAAATGTCGATAAATTATAATACTGCATTCACATTCTTAGAACGTGCACACAATATTATTATAAAATGATACATACTAACAATTTTTGTGGCTCTTTATGTAGGATAACATGCCATGAATCCCATATCTAATTTGAAATTTGAATATCCTTTGTAGAGTATCTTGGTGGTTATTTTTTGGTTGATTCATGTTCCTTGAAATCTATAAGATTTATTACGGCCTAAGGCTCTATTTTATCCTTCCCTTGAGATAGTACATTTCCAAATACCCATTATTATCATGTAAACAATAAAAATCACGAAAAAGATCCCCCATAGAGGTGAAATATCCCATAGAGATGTCTTCTATGGTAATTGAAATACTTGTTCAAGAATGTTGATCATGGGAAGATTCAAATATGACCCAAGCACCTTATGATCCTTCCTTAACCATGGTTAAGGCCCCAAGTGCCATACATTGTGCAAAAAAACTCCTAATGATATTAAAGCCAGACTTAGAGGCCCCAAGTCTCAACTATGGCACAAAAAACCTTCACATAGCACCTATGACACACTTAAAGGATAGATATATCTTAGATAGAATATTTGTGTTGGTTTGAGGCCTTATTCACATCCATTGAACTAGATAAGTTTCTTTTAGGGGCTAACGATCTTTTTTTACTTCCGCATAATTCATAGATGTCATAAAGCTCATTCTTATTATGCAATACATACTAATTATTCCCATATTTCCTTTCTCATATCCTGTTAATGGACTTGTTTTGAAATTCTTGGCCAAGATAACTCCCTATATGATGCGAAAAACATCGTAATGGAATATGTATCCTATATGGAGCCTAAAATCCCTCAAAGAAGATCTATATGTTTCTTTATGGTATTTTTAACTATGTCACAAAGTCCATTGTCATTCCATTTGGAAGGGATTGAAAAAAATGTTACTCAGTGGGATTCCCAAAATAAATGATCGTGCTTGAATTTATATTGTTCCTTATGGTATTTTTAATTTTGTCATGAATACTTTTGATTCCATTTTGTAGAGACTAAACAAAAGTGTTAATTGGCGGAATGGATTCCCGAAGCATGAAATCATGGTTGAATTTTCCTCCTAGAATGTGATAGGTTTAAGATCCTTGCACTTAGAAACAACAATGAGATCTCATGGTTCTCAAGAGAAAATTCCAGTCCCAAAACACCCTCCCCCTCTTTTCCAACAACATACGGTGATAGGTTCATTCCCAGTAGAACAGGGTCTGGGCTCAATGTATTTGCGCTCATTGAAAATCACCGCTGCCTTTGCCCTCACCCACTCGCTCCATTGCCAAGGGATGTGATCATGCATATTATTCCTCTATCTGTGCGTACTCCAAATTTTTGAGAAACGAAATATTTTTGGAAGATTTTTTTGGTCCAACAACTCCTTCTACTATATAGAAGTCCACATAAATCCATGGCGGTGTCAAGGATTCAATAAAGTCACCTATGAGTTCGAGTAGGAATATTTTCACATTTAATAATGATCATGGGGGGAACACTAATGATTTTCCTTACTGTTCTTCTCCTATTGTAAGTGAGGAAATTTCCATCTAATATCAAAATTCCATGCAAGTTTGCTTGGAATATCACTCGCTCCCCTTATAAGGTAGGCCTCTTATGTCTTCTTCTGATGTAGGGTTTTATTAGATATATTGTAATATTATACATAAAATAAATTCATATGATCAAAGTGGATATTATGGCTACCCATATATTATAGTTGGGGCCCCACCATTGTTTTTTTCATTTTTTCAGTTTCTTTAATTGTAGCATATTTTACCATTTTTAGCAGTTTTAGAGGTCTTGAACTTTTGGACCCATTTTGAGGCCCTAAACCATGTTTTTTTGGGAAAATTGGGAGCATCATGGAGCTTAATTTAATGCGGTTTACATCAAAACTTTTAATCCTCGGATAGATATTTCTAACGAGGTATTGTGCATGTCAAACAAAGATCGTATGCGAAATTTACATCCCTTGGAAGTTGATTGTACCAATTTACCTAAACGGGGCCCATAGTTTTGGAAATCAACCTCCTACGGTTAGGTTTTTGGATGTTTATAATTTTCCATTGTTTCTCAATATTAAATAGGGCCTTTAGCATAACATATTTCAGAGGCCTGTATCGACCACATCTCTTCTCAGAGATAAGCTACCATCGCCCGAGTTAGTTTATTTCCATTATGTCTATAAATAAATTTTAGTTCTTTGATATTCATGAAATGAAGTGTTACTTCTGTTGCATCTTTGAATTTATGGTTATATGTGTATTCTCCTATGTTACTACATAAATTCCAATTAGTGGTATCAAATCAAATTGCTCAATCTCAATCCTTCTCTACATGCCCCCAACGAGGCTAGTGCCTAAGGAGTTAGGGCTCAATCTAGTTGAACCTTAGCAAGATCAACCTCGCCAATTCCAACAGCCACCCATGGGGGCAGAGAAGAAATATGAGGGAGTAGAAGATCCTATCAAAATATTACTTCAGGAGGCCCTCAAAAAACAAAGGAACACGATGATGGATAACTTTCCCCAGATCCTTCAACGACTACATACGGGTGGTGCATCTACATCCAGCAACCACTCTAGAGGTGCAACCCCTTTTAAGGTACAATTAAATTTTGACATTTCCATATTTTAGGTCAAAATATATACAAAAACTATAGAGAGATGGTTGTATGTAATATTCCTAATTAGGAAAGACAACAATATAAGCAACGAAAATTCATTATTCAGAAAATTATGTTATAAAAATCAAGAAAAACACATGTATCTATTAGTTTATGTATCATAACAACCAAATATACAATGGGATGAGAAACAAATCACTCCAACTTAGTTAAACAGGCCTCCCAAGCCCAGAACAACCCAAAAACACTACAATTCCATGAATACTCCAACACAGAAATTATGAAGCATATGAAAACACAATCCAATGAGGGTTACTACTACAGAAATAGAAAAAAAATGTATCTACTGATATATTACTAAAAAGTGCTGAAAAATGGAGATCTAGTCTCTTTTACACAATCCCAAGATAAGCCAGCAAGGGTTTCTTGAAAGGCATGAGATATAAAAAATATGAATTGCATACCTGTGGCTGGATCACATTTTATTACTCAAAATCTACCTAAATATAGATTAAAAGAGAAATAAATGATTGTAACTTCCCCTTACTAGCTTTCCGGGTGAAAGGGTCGTCCTTCCACTAGGAAACTAGCTCATAAACAAGGTTTTTGACCCTTCCACTGCAACACCATGAAAAATAATGCAGTTCCTGAGGGAGACTGTGTTGTGGCTATAGGTGACTGCTTGGCCCAATTCCAGATTGTGGAAATGAAGAACAGAATACTCCTCTTATATTTCTTTCCCAAGTCCTCCAAGAAAGAGTGGGGAATTCCCGCATGGGAATGCCCTTGTACTAAAAAGTACAGCAAACCCAGATAAATAGTTGAAGCGTGCAATAAGTCATAAGACTCAAATATAAACAATATTATGAATTCCTCTCATGGATGCCATCCCTTCCCTTATATTCTCGGTGAGCTTCCTCACCCTTGGCCCCACTCATTTATGAGGTTACTTCCATGCAAAGACTCCTCCTACAAAACTACATTGTTCCCACTAGCTCCACTCTCTTCTTTGGTAGTGCTATTGATTTGGTCAACCTTGATCTAGTTTACATGCCTTTATCCCTTTCACACCCAAGGTAGCTTTACTTTGACTATCTAAAGAAATCCACATTCACACTAGAAGTGTTTTATTCCTACTAAAGAGATTTAAGTGTATACTTGCCCGATTTATTCTTCTAAACTGTAAATAGAAGTAAAATATAATATTACAACTTTCTAAAATCTAATTGGGAATATTACAATCCTCCCCTTCCAAGCTTTTCTTGTTCTCAAGCAACAGTAAAGAAGGATGCTGCAAAATATTCTCTCCCTCCCAAGTTGCATCCTCATCAGGAAGATTCCTCCATTGAATATGATATTATTTTATCACCCTTGTCCTTATCTGTCTCTCTCGAGTATCCAAGATAGCCTCTTTTTGTAAAACTAGATGGCCCTCATCATCAATAGGTGGGATATCCATTATGGCAACCAGATGTTTTCCAATGGCCTTCTTGAGGCATGAGACATGAAAAAGGTTATGGATCTTGATCCGAACATGAAGCTCTAGCTCATATGCTACTTCTCCAACAGGAAGGATCACCATGTATGGTCCATAGAACTAAGGTTTAAGCTTTTTAGCTCCTTTCTCCTTCAATTTATATTTTCTAGATGGTTGAAGATGAAGATAGACAAAATCATCTACCTCAAACTGCCTTTCTATCCATCCACAAATTGTATAGATATTCTGTTGGTTTTCTGCTGTAGCAATGCCATCCTCGAGGGCCCGTAGTATATCCTGACTCTCTTGAATCCACCTCTTTGCTCTAGGAGATTTGGTTTCCCCAAACATCACATCAGAAAATGATAGTGCATCATACCCATAAAGGGCTCGAAATGAGGTCATGCCAATGGACATATGAAAACTTTTGTTGTAGTAATACTCCCCCAAATGGAGCCAACATAGCCATGCTCTCTACTGCCCTGAAACATAGTTCTGCAAGTAGCCTTCCAACCACTTGTTCACTATTTTAGTCTATCCATTGGTTTTTGGGTGATATCTAGTATTTGGTGTCAACTCGGTACCCAATAACTGAAAAAGCTCTTGCCAAAATCCACCCATGAAGTGACTATCCCGATCACTGACTATGTTCTTTGGAAGACCATGGATTCTAAACACATCCCTGAAGAAAATCTCAGCTACCTGTGAAGCAATATATCATGCCAAAATATAAAATAAATGTGAATACTGTGTTAGTCGATAAAGAAATAAAAATATAAAATCCTTACCCTGAACTGTAAGTAGACTGGTGATGAAGTCCATGGAAATAATCTCTCATTTCCCATCCGGAATATGGAGTGGTTGCAATAATCCTTCAGGATGTTTGTGCTCTCATTTGTTTTTCTGGCGAACTACACACTCCTTAATGTGTTGGGGTACATCCTCCTTGAGACCCTTCCATGAGAATCTCTCACAAATAGCCCTATATGTCTTGGTGAATCCTTGATGCCCTAGAAGTGGGGAATCATGTGATACCTAAAAAACATTCTTCTTGAGCTTAGAATATCTAGCCAAGAAGACCTGATATCAGTAATACATGACCTCATCCATCACTTTATACCTCCCATAGGTCACTCATCCATCTAGGATCTCACAAGCAAAGTGGTATTTGGAGTATTACACTAACAACTGATCCTTCCAATTTTCATCCATGCTCATCAAAGACAGCGCTACTAGTCTCCGAGATAGTACATTTACCACTACATTACTCTTCCCATTGACATATTATATGTTGAATTCATATGTTTGGATCTTACTCACCCATTTTTGCTACCTCTCTTGAAACTTATTCTTCTCACAAAAGAATCAGAGACTATTATGATCAGTATTCACTCAGAATCTATTTCCCACCAAATATTTCTGGAACTTCGCTAAATTATGCATAATAGCCAACATCACCTTATCATATATGGAGTATATTCTCTCATGTGGCAGCAAATTCCAACATTCAAAAGCTATGGGGTGTCCCCCTTGCATCAATGTTGCTCCAATGCCTTCCCCCAAAGCATCACATTCCAACATAAAAAGTTGGGTAAAATTCGGTAGGACCAATGCTGGGTACTTACTCATAACATCCTTGAGCTTATCAAAAGCTCTATGCACTGTGGTTGTCCAATTAAAAGCTCCCTTCTTGGTTAGATCTATAAGTAGTGCTGCTAGTCGAGAGAACCCTTTTACAAAATTTCGATAATAGGTACATATGCCTACAAAACCCTGATGTTTTGTGACAATTTTTGGTTCGGGCCAATATCTAATAGCACGGATCTTCTCTTCCTGGACTCTCACCCCATCCACTCCAATTATGTGGCCCAAATAAACCATCCCTATGAGCCCAAAATCACACTTAGAGAGCTTAGCATAGAATTTTTTCTCCTTAAGAATGTGCAATACTGCCTCAATATGTTGTAAATGCTCCTCCCATGTGTGGCTATAAATAAGAATGTCATAAAAAAATACCAATACAAACATCCTTAAGTGACCATGGAAGATGTCATTCATGTAATATTGGAATGTTGATGAAGCATTGGTTAGCCTAGAAGGCATTACCAAAAACTCAAAATGTCCATAGTGATATCGAGATGTCTTGATCCCTCACCTTGATTTGACAACACCCCGATCTAAAATCAATCTTCGAAAAATACTTGGACCCTCTTAATTCATCCATAAATTCATCAATCCTAGGAATTGGGTACCTGTTCTTCATAGCCTTCTTGTTCAAAGCTCTATAATCAATGCACATTCTCAATGTGCCATATTTCTTCTTCACTGAGACCACCGAAGAGACAAAACGACAGGTGCTAGGCTGAATATTTCCCAAAGCCAAAGCTCTTGAATGGCCTTCTTAATATCATCTCTATAGGCTTTGGGATGCATATAGGGTGTGGTGATAAATGCTTGTATCCCTTCCTACAACTCAATAGTGTGCTCAAAACCTCAGTCAGGACGTCTCCCAGGTGGAATATCTCCAAACACTGTTGAATATCGCTCCAAAATAGATTGTACATCTGGATGTACTGATGAATCCTCACTTCCTACTTCTGAAGAACACAGTTCTACTACCCATTCTATGTCCCCTCTGCACAAATATTCTTCCATCCTATGGGCTGAGACAATCTAGGGTGGATAGGTGTGTATGCCTTTTATTTTATGATGTTTACCACTCCCTTTTCTATGCATTCCATCTCTAAGGTTTCCCAATCAGTGGTAACCTTGCGTAAGGTGATTAACCACTAGACACCCAATATCACATTGGTGTCTGCAATATCAACCACAAAGATGTTGTGTGTCAATGTGTAGGTTCCCATAGTGATGGTTAATGTGAGAACATATTTGGCACACTGCATGGTTCTAGCTCCTGGAACCAAAACTGAGAAACCCTCAAAGTCCTCTATGTGAATGCCCCTTCTTTACACCAACTATGTATCAAAAAATTTATGGGTAGCTCCACTTTCCACCAATACTGATACTCCTTTTCCCATAATAGTGCCTCTAAATATCAAAGTTAGATACTTGGGAACTCCTCTCAAAGCTACAAGAGTCCCTCCCGTTGGAGCAAATGCCTTCACTACATCTCTTGTGGGTGGTGCACATCCTTCTGCTACTACAGCACTAGTCTCCTTCTATTCATCAGAAAATATTTCAATGCAATGTGATTTCCCTACAACACATTGGAGGTTTTGTACCCATGGCTCCCGAAAAGTGAAACAAAGTCTTTTATTCCCTAGATCTCTTCGATCATTATCAAGATATGTCGTCTCTTGATTCTCCTTTGGCCAAGAGGAGATATTTTGTTCAAAGGGGGCTTTACCCTTGGGTAAAGCATGCTGCAAATACCTAGCCTTCTCCATAGCTTCTTGGAGCATAGTTAGTATAGTGGATTTCACCAACCCATGCAATAGTTCAACCATCCCATCAATAAACATGCATACTCTCCAGGTCATAGTGAGGTCAGATACCATGACTGAAAACTTCAGAAGCTCAAAGATATAGGTTTCTAATGTTGAACCCTTAGTTAAACTAAGAGGGGGGGGGTGACTCAGTTTAACACATACATGGAATTTTAAAACTTTTCCCTTAAAACTTATTTACACCTTCATTTCATGATCAACTTAGTATGTGAGAAATCTTAATTTGTGAGCAGAAAGTATCATGCAGATTTGTTTATATAACAGCAGTATTAATATGTAAGAAACATGTATTAAGCATATTAGATAAACCACATCAACACATAGACATCATGCACAGAGACACTAGATATAAGTGGAAACCCATAAAGGGAGAAAACCACATCTTATTATTTTTTTGATGCAAAGGCAAGCTCCAACTCCCTCTCACCACTGATTTTCTTTAGGCACCAACCTACAGGAGGCTCCTACCTCAATTCTGCAAGCTACAACTTGCAAGGAAGCTCCATCTCCCTTCAATTTTTCTGCAAGCACCAACCTACAGGAGGCTCCAACCTCAGTCAGCTACAACTGACATTTTATCAAGCTACAAATTGATGTGGAAGCAC
Source organism: Pinus albicaulis (assembly GCA_034641835.2). Lineage (NCBI taxonomy): Eukaryota > Viridiplantae > Streptophyta > Pinopsida > Pinales > Pinaceae > Pinus > Pinus albicaulis. The sequence continues at coordinate 44,437,961 of CM076580.1, forward strand.
CAACTCCAATCTATTTTCTGCAGGCACCAAACTACAGGAGGCTCCAACCTCAGTCAGATACAACTGACATCTATCAAGCTACAACTTGATAGGGAAGCTCCAAATTCCTTACTCTTTCAAAAGAAAACACTTTCTGATTTACCTTGGATATCAGCTCTGTTCGGTACCATCTTCACTGTTGTGCATCAGTCTTCATATCTATCTTATATTATCTCTGCATCTTCTTGGATTCTATATCAGCTCCACCTTTTTATTTGCTCAACTCCTTCTTCTTCTCCGCTTCACTAATTTATTTCTGCATTCTCTAACTTCTCTGCATCTCGGTCTGCTCCTCCTTCTTCTTATATTTTTTGCCTCAATTCCACATTATCCAGCCTCACTCTCTCTAACCTCTTGTAGCTTTCTTAATTTCTTCAACTTTATTCAATTCTGATGCACACTCTCTTCTTATCTCATTTTTTTTTCATCAATCTTCTCCCCTTGGATATTACCCTGTTTTATACAAAATAGCTTCATGGCTGTTTGTATTCTACTGGGAATTCGAAATGGACAGCCATGTCTTTTTGCCTTCTGCCTTCTCATCTCTTTTATCTGCTCATTCAGAAAATATAACTGTAGGTATCAATTTAACATTACAGTGGGATATTTGTTCTCTTCCGGAGACTTACCAATGCATCACAACAATATAAATTAAAATTATTTACATTTAATTACAATGAGAACTCCAGCTCACTCATTCAGCCTCTTGGCTAGCTGCGCATTTGTCTTTTCTTTGACTGTGTCTTTGTCCCTTTCCGCTTTGTTTGTTTCCTTATTCTCTATCGCAGGGTAACGGCCATATGCCATACATTTGTAACTGTGATTTTTACATCAGCACCTTTTATATATATATATATGCAATTGCTGACTTTAAATCAGGGAAAATTCCAACCCTTTACACACAGCAAGTGTCTTGTTGATGTGGTGAGTTCCGCAAGCGGAACATACATATACCACGACCTTTGTTTTATGGCCCGATACACTTGCACACATCAAAAATGTATTAATCTCCCTCCACCTTAGGCCGAGGCCCGTGGGTCCACAGACCACACGGCACTTTTCAATATAATTGCAACAACTATATATATATATATATATATATATATATATATATATATATATATATATATATATATATATATATATATATATATATATATATATATATATATAAATAACATCAACTTCACGAATTTCCAATTGCTATTGATATGTGGACCTGACCATGTTCGATATAGCAGAGTTTATGTGACTATCGCGTTTGGTATTGCCAATCACAATCGCAAGCTGCCTTGCTCCGATGCGATTGATACGCTCCACAAATTTCCGATTGCGATCGATATGCGGACCTGAAAATGTTTTATAAGGCGGATTTTATATGACTATCGCGTCTGGTATTGCCAATTTCAATCACAAGCTACCTTGCTCCGATGCGATTGGTACTTTTGCGATTGTTCCAATGCGATTGATCGCAATCACAACTTTCTGTTGTGACGTTTCGATGGCTTTATATTCTCCGATGCGATTAGACTATTCCGATGCGATTATGCCGGACTTCAAATACGTTTGAAACATAATTCATACAACCATCAGGTCTGGAATTCAATTAGAACTCTTTTCGATATGTTCTGCTGCCAGTCCTTTCTCCGATGCGATTGGAAAGGGTCCCACCTTATGGTACTTTGGTTCTTTCGCTTATTAAGCGCTTCATATTAATATATGCCTTGAACCTTTTTGTATTAGGCACAATATATGTAATGTGTTGCACACATATATAAGCTTCTGGAATTCAATCGTATATCAATAATGGTTCATTGATCCATCGGGTCCGGACTTATATTGCAATCACAACTTTTTGTTGTTTACATATTCTTCTTCATAGTTTTTCTCCGATGCGATTGGGAAAGGGCCCCACCATATAAGGCTTTGATACCTTTAGCTCTTTGTCCATTAAAGCGCTTCATTACAAATATATATGGTTTGTACCTTTGGGTCACGATTCTCGAAATTATATATATATCCTCTGGCTTGGGCAATTCTCGGAATTATATATATATGGATACATTGTCGCTTAGGTTATGATACCCGGAATAAGATTTTATATTACATTTACTTTGCTGCTCCAGTATTTAGTGTATGGGGTAATGATTCTTGGAATAAATTATATATATATATATATATATATATATATATACTTGCCTCTTGGGGTAAGCGATTCCCAGAATTGGGTTTACGTATCCTCTAGCTGGGGTAGCGAGTCTCGGAATTTTTTGCTCTGCCTCTGCTTGTGATAATGGCTCTGCCTCTGCCTCTGCCTCTGATAACCTGCTATGATAACGGCTCTACCTCTGCTTCTGCCTCTGATATAATGGCTCTGCCTCTATATTTGTTTTCTCTGCCTCTGCTACTTCTTTTCTTTGTTGCTATTTCAGGTGTTCCTCCTTTGCCATCTCCTTTTCCATCAATGACAACATTTCCAATAGTCTCCCCCTTTGGAATTGATGGCAACTCATCCACCAATAATCCAATGCTTTTTCCAAGTTTTCCTCTGCCTAGCTTCTTTTAGAATACCCTTTCTACTATTTCCTGCTTTTCCTCCCCCTTTGACATCAATGGCAAAGGGTTGCACATTGCTCAGTGTAGATTCTGTCTTTGCATTTCCTCTCTCTGATTTTTCTTTAGACCACCTTCTTCTGAATTTGTACCCTGCTGCTTCAGACTGGTGTACATGACTTGTTGAGAGAACACTTTGAGGATTATTAATCTTGAATGTACACTGCAAGTTGATACAATCCCAAAGCATTGACTCCTTTCACTTGTATAAAGTGTAGGTGATGACAACTATATATAATCATACTTGTATAATCAAAGATGCATAATTGTATCCAAGCTTAAAGATCGTGAATGTTCCATGTGACATATCAAGCTTGCTTCAACTATACTACTGTCTATATTATAATCTTCATCTATGATGCATATCTATTGAGGAAGGTTGAAAATGAAGTAAGTCTTTTTCTGAAAAGTACATCTACAGTACACATCTATTCAATTGTGATGAAGCCAATATATCTTTTATTGTTGTGGTACACCTTTCTTTCCTGTTGGTGATGATATTAAACTTAACGATTAAATAATCCTTGTTACTGAAGTGAATCAATGAATCAAACTAGAGCCTACAGTTTATTGTGAGAATAGGCAATATCTTTCAATATGAAAGACCAAATAACTTTTCTTCTTGTTCAATGTATTTTCAAAACAAACCCTTGAGGCTAGATACATTTGGTGTATTTTTCAATCTCACTTATCAACCATGCAATTGATTTACGACATAAGGAGGTTATGTATGTCAATGATAAATCTTTCTTTAAAGGTGGATTACCAGTAAATCCTTTGTGCTGAAGTAGGATTAGATGATTTAAAAATTTTGAGCTTCAGATGGTAATCACAGCTAGTCCTTTATTCTTTAGATACTTTGACTATTCTATCAGGATGAACTTCCACACGAGAATATTCAAGATGTTTGATTGAAAACTCAGCAAACAAACTTCACAAAGTTTTGTAACTAATCTTAAGAAAGAGGCCTTGAAGATATACATGTACCAAATTCAGGAAGGCATGCAATTATATATATATATAGAATAAGATATTGCTTCAGCCCTCAATATACTACTTCAAGTGTAAGAAATATAACTATATTTTTGCTCTGCTACTGACCTTTTCATGCTGAATGCAGATAATACTGGGAATATTACCTTGAGCTTCTTCTGCCATAGTTCTTTGATCCTGTGGACCTGTATCATACTACTGCTCTACCGATATTGCTTGGTAATCTGTTGATAAGCATGCTGCTTGTACCTAAATGCCAATTGATATTTATTTGATAAACCATGCAGAGGTTTCACTTCAGCTTACACATTTACCCATAATTAAGACATCCTTCATAAATTCTATTATTGAGCTCTCCACTGCTTTCAACAATAATCATCAACATACTGAATTTGATCTTGGCCTGATTAATCTTTTTCTTTTTTCTGTCATTTTGTTCAGAGGAAGTCACAGCGTTTTATTTTCTAGGACTACTCCAGAATCATTGTTGCTTCAACTCAATTGTTCTAACATAGTGATCTTAAGGGAGACATCTTCAATTTCTTTCCTAGGACTCTTCATGGGTAGATCACTCAGAGATTTATCACTTACTTGACTATACTCCTCCAAGGGGACTTTTCATAGATGAGTGATTTAATGATATTAATGAAGACATGCACCTTTATTACTCAACATTCTTAATGGGGTTCATTATTAATTCTAGCAGTATCATGCATTATGTGATCATCACTTTAATGTGCTAAAGTCTTCTTAGCTCACATGTCCATGGCTGAAGTTGCTTTATATCATCATGGCTCCTTACAGCCTTTTCTTATTCCATCATTTTGTTGACTGTAGAGTGCTTCAGTTTTTCTTCGTTCTCTATAGTTCTCTAATGGATAAAAAATCCTTTCCCTTCCTATCCATATAGCTGTCTTCATTCCAAGGAGTTGTTATTATACTACTTTCATGGGGATTATTTATGAACTACTCTCCTCCTGAGATGTTGCTCCATATTTATCACTGATTCGATATTTTCTTTGTTTTCTAGAGCAACTCCCCCTAAGACTATGCTAGATTCATTATGTTATTGAGATGATAGGTTCCCCCTTTCTCTTTTCCTTCCATACTTTATTGGGGTTCTTAATAATGTCTGCACTTATTTTAGGTTCATAGTTTTGATTGATTTTCTTTGTTTCTATCATCTTTCTAGAGTTCTTTAATGTATATGGCAGTTTGCAGTCTTTTTTTTTTGTGACCAAGCTTGAGGCATACATAACATCTTATTCTACCAAGGTATGTTTGAGTTGATGTACAATAATTTGTTCCCCTTTTTGAATACAATTTACATTCAACAGATTTATGTCCAAAATTATTGCATGCATAACAATAGCCATGGAAGTAATTTGTGTACCTGGTGAAGGATTGTCTTTTCCATTTGCTTGCTTGAGGGGTTCTACTCTTTTGCTGCATCCTTTGCTAGTTGGACTGGATTGTCTTTGTCTTACAATATGCTACATTATGTCCTGGTTTATGAAAAGAGAAACTTGTGGTGTTTTTCATAGGAGGAAAGAACCTTCTTTGACATCTTCCAAATTTATTCATTTCATCCTCATGAGTGTATGAGCCTTTTTCTGCTGACTGTTTCATCCCTTCATTCTCTATCCTCTCATGTTGCTGCTTGTTTTTGTTTGTTTCTCAGCAACTCATGTTCCTGCTGGTTTCTACTTCTGGAGAAATTTGCTGAGCTGCTTCACTCTTCTTTACAACTTTTACAAAAATGATTTTCCTATTATCTTCAACCTTGGACTTACTAGTTTCACCTTCATATCCTATCCCAGACTTTATGAGAGGTGACCTTTGAGCCTTTAGAATTTGGTCCAACTGTCTAGATCCTTTCATTAGAGGTGTATTCATTAATAGTTCTCTTTGGGATTTTTCTACGTTCTTTCTTAGGCTCACTACTTCTTCTTCCAATCTTTCACATTCCTGACTTTTCTCTCTGATTTGTTGCAGCAGAGTGTCTTCTAATTTCTTTTCCTCTTCAAGCTATGTCTTCAGGTCAATAATTTCTTTCCTATCTTCATATTCTCTCTCATCACATATTTTCACCACTGTCTTAAGGCCTTTGTTTTCATTTTTCAATTTTTCTATTTCAGTCAAAGTAGTGTCAAGCTTGGCTCTTTCTTCAGTTGTAATTTCTTCATGGTTCTTATCTCCATTCACACTAGCAGGTAGTTCATTTGATTGAATATTTTCCTGTTGACATGAATTTTCCTTCTTCTTAATTCTCTTATCCTTCTTGTCAGTGCAGTCCTTAGTGTTTACTCCATGCATGAAGTGAAATCTATCCCAGATTTCTTTTGCAGAGGTTAAATCCATTATCAACTCAAGGTCCTTATTATGAAGATCTTTATATATCACACATTTTTCCTTGGCATTCCTCTGTTGTTCTTTCACCGTGAGTGAGTCTTTGCCGTAACCATCACACAGAAGCTTTCATACCTCAGGTTCATAGGTCATTAAACTTGTTTTAACCTTATCTCTCCATTCAGGAAAGTTTGTTGTATTTAACACAGGTGCATTTTGATAGTCCATGATTCAACCAGATCTCCTTCAAGGTATTAAGCTTACACCAAAGGAACCAGCTCTGATACCAATTGTTGAACCCTTAGTTCAACTGAGAGGGGGGGGGGGTGAATCAGTTTAACACATACATGGAATTTTAAAATTTTTCCCTTAAAAATTATTTACACCTTCATTTCATGATCAACTTAGTATGTGAGAAATCTTAATTTGTGAGCAGCAAGTATCATGCAGATTTGTTTATGTAACAGCAGTCTTAATATGTAAGAAACATGTATTAAGAAGATTAAATAAACCACATCAACACATAGACATCATGCACAGAGACACCAGATATAAGTGGAAACCCATAAAGGGAGAAAACCACATCTTATTATTGTTGTGATGCAAAGGCAAGATCCAACTCCCTCTCACCACTAATTTTCTGTAGGCACTGACCTATAGGAGGCTCCCACCTCAATTCTGCAAGCTACAACTTGTAAGGAAGCTCCAACTCCATTCTATTTTTTGCAGGCACCAACCTACAGGAGGCTCCAACCTCAGTCAGCTACAACTAACATTTTATCAAGCTACAAATTGATGTGGAAGCACCAAATCCCATCTATTTTCTGTAGGCACCAACCTACAGGAGGCTCCAACCTCAGTCAGATACAACTGACATCTATCATGCTACAACCTGATAGGGAAGCTCCAACTTCCTTACTCTTTCAAAAGAAAACACTTTCTGATTTACCTTGGATATCAGCTCTGTTTTGTACCATCTTCACTGTTGTGCATCAGTCTTCATATCTGTCTTATATTATCTCTGCATCTTCTTGGATTCTATATCAGCTCCACCTTCTTCTCTGCTCAGCTCCTTCTTCTTCTCCGCTTCACTGATTTATTTCTGCATTCTCTAACTTCTCTGCATCTCGGTCTGCTCCTCCTTCTTCTTATCTTTTCTACCTCAATTCTGGATTCTCCAACCTCACTCTCTTTAACCTCTTGCAGCTTTCTTATTTTCTTCAACATTCTTCAATTCTGCTGCACACTCTCTTCTTCTCTCATTTTGTTTTCATCAATCTTCTCCCCTTCGATATTACCCTGCTTTATACAAAATAGCTTCATGGCTATTTGTATTCTATTGGGAATTCGAAATGGACAGCCAGGTCTCTTTGCCTTCTGCCTTCTCATCTCTTTTATTTGCTCATTCAGAAGATATAACTGTAGGTATCAATTTAACATTACATTGGGATATTTGTTCTCTTCTGGAGACTTGCCAATGCATCACAACAATATAAATTAAAATTATTTACATTTAATTACAATGAGAACTCAAGATCACTCATTTAGCCTCTTGGCTAGCTGTGCATTTGTCTTTTCTTTGACTATGTCTTTGTCCCTTTTGGCTCTGTTTGTTTCCTTATTCTCTGTCACGGGGTAATGGCCATATGCCATACATTTGTAACTGTGATTTTTATATCAGCACCTTTTATATATATATATGCAATTGCTAACTTTAAATCTAGGAAAATACCAACCCTTTAAACATAGCAAGTGTCTTGTTGATGTGGTGAGTTACCCAAGCGGAACATGCATATACCACGGCCTTTGTTTTATGGCCCGATACACTTGCACGCATCGCAACTGTATTATATTAATAGTCGCGCTCCACCTTAGGCTGAGGCCCATGGGTCCATAGACCACGTGGCACTTTTCAATATAATTGCAACAACTATATATATATATATATATATATATATATATATATATATATATATATATATATATATATATATATATATATATATATATATATATATATATATATATATATATAACAGCACCATCATGAATTTCAAATTGCGATTGACATGCAGACCCGACCATGTTCAATATAGCAGAGTTTATATGACTATCGCATCCAGTATTGCCAATCGCAATTGCAAGATGCCTTGCTCTGATGCGATTGATACGCTCCACAAATTTCCGATTGCGATTGATATGTTGACCTGACCATGTTTTATAAGGCAGAGTTTATATGACTATCACATCCAGTATTGCTGATCGCAATTGCAAGCTTCCTTGCTCCAATGCGATTGGTACCTTTGTGATTGTTTTGATGCGATTGATCGCAATCGCAACTTTCTGTTGTGACATTTCGATGCCTTTATATTCTCCGATGTGATTGAAAAGGCTCCCACCTTATGGTACTTTGGCTCTTTCGCTTATTAAGCGCTTCATATTAATATATGCTTTGAACCTTTGTGTATTAGGCACAATATATGTAATGTGTTGCATACATATATAAGCTTCCAGAATTCAATCATATATCAATAAAGGTTCATTGATCCATCGGGTCCAGAGTTATATCACAATCGAAACTTTCTGTTGTTTACATATTCTGCTTCACATTTTTTCTCCGATGCGATTGGGAAAGGGCCCCACCATATAAGGCTTTGATACCTTTGGCTCTTTTTCCATTAAAGCACTTCATTACAAATATCTATGGTTTGGACCTTTGGGTCACGATTCTCGAAATTATATATATATCCTCCGGCTTGGGTGATTCTCGGAATTAAGGTTCGTATATATATATCTGCTGGCTTGGGCAATTCTCGGAATTTTATATATATGCATACATTGCCGCTTGGATTATGATTCCCGAAATAAGATTTTATATTACATTTTCTATGCTGCTCTAATCTTTAGTGTATCCTTCCGCCTGGGGTAATGATTCTCGGAATAAGGTTTGTATATATATATATATATATATATATATATACATATATACTTTTCACTTGGGGTAAGTGATTCTCGAAATTTTCTGCTCTGCCTCTACTTGTGATAACGGCTCTGCCTCTGCCTCTACCTCCGATAACCTACTGTGATAACGATTCTGCCTCTGCTTCTGCCTCTGATATAACAGCTCTACCTCTATATTCGTTGCCTCTGCCTCTGCCTTAGTTGCTACTACGGCTCGACCTCTGCCTCTGCTACTTCTTTTCTTTGTTGCTGTTTCAGGTGTTCCTCCTTTTCCATCTCCTTTCTCATCAATGACAACATTTCTAACATCTAAATCTCTCAATTTCTTGAGCTTGGTTAGCCCAAAAAAGTGTGCCTCCAGATCCCTAGGATCAAATCTCTCTACCAACCTCCTGGTGAAGTCTAAATATGATGTGATACTAGCATGCCCAAGTGTAGATAACCCATGAAACAACCACTCATGTGCCTCACCTTCTAGGTGCAGCACTGTAATTTTCATACCCTCTAATTTTGAAACTTTGTTTAGTTGGAAATAAGTATCGAACTTCTGTACCCAAGATTTGGCTATGCATTTGGGTGATCCATCATAAGAGGGAAAAAGAATCTTCCCAAACTACGATGTATATCTAAATTCTGCATGTACCCTCCCTTTTTATGGTGATTGAAGGATCTTCTACCATCCTTGATCTGACATAGCTCCTGAAAGTTCAAATATTCCTTGAATATTCGAGATTGAGATTCATATTCCACAAAATAGTCACCAAGGGTTTCTTCCTTCAAGGCCCCTTCTTCATCACCTTCCAAAGATACTAATGTGGGAATAGTGGAGCATTTTGAAGAAGGTTGTGCTACTATTTTCTCCCACGACAAATGTGTGGTGCTGGAGCTTTCTCCAGGGTAAAACCCTCTAGGGGATTCCTTCTATCTTTCAAATCTCATCTCCTTGATATCTTTTGCAATGTCTTACATAGTCTGAAGAAGATGTTTTGGAATCTTTCTCTCCTCCATGGCCATAGAGGTATTGTCCCACAAGCTGAGCCAAGATTAGAGCTCTGATACCACTGTAATATTCCTAATTAGGAAAGACAACAATATAAGCACCAAAAATGAATTATTCAGAAAATTATGTTATTGCAGTCAAGAAAAGCCCATGGATTCATTATTTTATGTATCATAACAACCAAATATACAATAGGATGAGAAAAAAATCACTCCAACTTAGTTAAACAGACCTCCCAAGCCTAGAACATCCTAAAAACACTACAATCCCATGACTACTACAAAACATAAGTTCTTAAGCATATGACAGTGCAGTATAATGAGGGTTACTGTGAAATAAATATAAAACCAAATGGATCTACTGATATATTACTCAAAAGTGCTGAAAAATGGAGAGCTAGCCTCTTTTACACAATCCGAAGATAACCTAGCAAGGGTTTCTTGAAAGGCATGAGATATAAAAAGTATAAACTGCAGATCTGTCGCTGAATATTTTCTTACTGAAGCTTTGCATAAATGTAGCTTAAAATACAAATAAATGGTTGTAACTTCTTACTAGATTTTTGAGTGAATGGTTGGTCCTTTCACTAGGAAACTAGCTCATAAACAGGGTTTTTGACCCTTCCACAACACCATGAAAAATAACGCAGTTCCTCAAGGAGACTATGCTATGGTTGTAGGTGGATGCTTCACCCAATGCCAGATGGTGGAAATGAAGCTCAAAATACTCCTCTTAGATTTCTTTCTCAAGTCCTCCAAGAAAGAGGGGAATTCCTGCACGGAAATTCCCTTGTAATAAAGAATACAAAAAACCCTTCTAAACAACTGAAGAATGCAATAATTCATAAGATTCAAACATAAAAAAAGTTTTGAATGCCTCTCATGGCTTCCATCCCTTCCCTTATATTCCTTGCGAGCTTCCTCATCCTTGGCCCGACTCATTTACGAGGTTTCTTCCTTGCAAAGACTCCTCCTCCAAAATTGTGTTGTTCCCACTAACTCCACTCTCTTCTTTGACAACGCTATTGATTTGGTCAACCTTGATCTTGCATACATGCATTTCTCCCTTTCAAACCCAAGGTAGCTTTATTTTGACTGTCTAAAATGATCCACATTCACACTGGAAGTGTTTTATTCCTACTAAAGATATTTAAGGGTCTCCTTGCCCCATTTTTTCTTCTAGACTGAAAATAGAAGTAACATATAATATTCAAACTAGCTAAAAGCTAATTGGGAATATTACATTGAATCTATTAGAAGGATATTTCTTGGTTCATGATTTTTCCGACCGGGAGACGATTATTTTCGCACTCCTCAAAGTCGCTCCCCATGTCAAGGACAAGTGGAAAACAAATTGTGAGAAAAAGGATGAGGGGAACCCTCTCTGTTCTCGACCATCAAGGAACAATATTATCCAGTGGGGAGCTATGAGGATAGGTACATATAATGGAATACACTTTTGTAAGAAAGGGATCAAGACGTGCATGATCTGAATAATATGTTCCATACACTCCGTACAAATTTGGGTATCAAAGATTCAGAGAAACATTTGATGTTGATCTACCATATTTGTTTCCACACATACATTCACAAGGAAATGGAGTTCCTCAACATAAAATCACTTCATACTGCATATTGGCATGCTGCCAAGATTGAGAAAAAATTCAAATAGAAGAATCAAGACTTTGGATCTCCAAATCAAAAGCAAGGGAAAGGTTCCCCCAAATCGTAGAACAAAGGAAAAATCCAAATCATGGTGGCCCAAGACAACCTGCCAAAAATGCAAGAAAAGAAAAACACCACAAAGCCAAAGAAGGACACAGGAAAATTGTGTGAGTTCCATAACAACTCCACTCACAACACAAGTGAGTGTCAGACCAAGCAGTCACTTGTGGCTAAGATGAAGGCTTCTAAGTCAGAAGCATGCTACGACTCTGAATCAGAACTTGACAAGGGGAATGAAAAAGTGATCTCCACATTAGCCAGCAATGCCACCTTCCCTACAACATCAAGTGCTTCACGGATGAGGTATTATATGAAAATTTTCCTCTTGATGTTTGTGATGTATTATTAGGAAAACCATACTTGTTGAAGAAACATGTTTTGTATGAGTCCTAGCCTGATGCTTTTATTATTACTTTGGGAAATAAGTTGCATAGGATACTAGAGGTACCACTGTCTGCCTCCATCTCTTTGGTTACTACAAAACAATGCAGTAAGCTCATTTCCAAAATCAGGAATTTTTTTTTCCTGATGATCCAAATTTAGGCAAATAAGAATATTGTGGCCATGACCTTGAGAGAGGGCTCCTCCGCATGACAAAAAAAAATGTGCAAGGTCATGGAGGAGTACAGGGAATTCTTCACTTTAGCCACAGGGGTGCCTATAGACTATTAGGTCAACCACCCTTTCGATCTGACCCCAAGTGCGTTGTTTCCCAATGGACCAATCTATCAATTCTCCATTCTAGAGAATGATCAAATCAAGAGGCAGATTCAAGAGCTACTACAGAAGGGTCACATCTATTTGATTTCATCACCTTGTGGGAGCTCGGTCGTGTTGGTGTAGAAGAAGGATGGGACTTGGAGACTCTATATTGATGATTGGGCGTTAAATAAAATCACTGTTCGAAATAAGTACCAGATCTTATGGATTGATGACCTTCTGAACGAACTCAAAGAGATGTAATATTTCAGCAAGACCGACTTGAATTCTAGGTATCACCAGGTACCAATCGAATCCTATGATGTATGTAAGATTTCCTTCGAAGCCAAGGAGGGCCTTTTCGAATGGATGGTTATGCCTTTGGGGTTCAAGAATGCTCCCACAACCTTCGTGAGGTTTATGGATGACATATTTCGACCATTCACCAAATCATTTGTCGTAGTGTACTTGGATGACATCTTGATCTTTAGCCAGACATGGGAGGAGTACCTCCACCACACCTGACATGTCCTCCAAACATTGAAAAAACAAAATTTGTGTGCCAATTTGGAGAAGTGCACTTTTGGAATGAACCTGGTTCAGTATATGGGATACATTATTAATGGGCGGGGGGTGCATGTGGATCTAACCAAGATCCAAGTCATGAGGGAATTACCATCCCCAACCACTCTAAGAGAGATTTGCAACATTTTGGGTCTTGCTAATTTCTACCACATGTTCATGTTGGGATTCTATCATATCACTTGGCCATTGAGTCAAGTCATCAATGGAGGAGCAAAAGAAAAATTATTTTCGTCGGAATCTCAACAGAATGCATTCGTAGAATTTTAACATCAGCTCTGCTTTGCCCCAGTGCTCACATTGCCATACTTTGAAAAATAATTTGATATCGAGGCAGAGGCCGCTAACTATTTTATAAGGGCAGTTCTTACACAACAAGGGTATCCAGTGGCATATCATAGTGAGGCATTGTCCAACATAGTTCGCAAGTATCCAACTTATGAGAAACAAATGTATTCCATTGTGTAGGCTCACTGAAAATGGAAGCATTACATTTTGGGGAAGGAAAAGGTCATCCACATAGTCCACCAAGCCTTACAGTTCATAAAAATAGAAGGGAAGTTGTAGAACGATCGCCATCAGAAGTGGTCCACATATCTAGAATAGTTTCATTTGAACATAAAGTACAAGAAGGGCAACATGAATAATATTTCACACTACCAAAGCCGACCACCGATTGTGGTGCTAACCACCATTCTCAACTCTTTTGTTCATGAGAGGTTTTATTGGACACTTTTCTACAAGAGCGATCCAAAATTCCACATAAAAGACACTCTCGGAGGGTATGCAAGTTCCAAAATTTCACCTCCAGGATACACTTTTATGTCCCCTAGGACACCTTTATGTTCCTTCAAGTGAGTGTGCCAAGATGATCTGGGAAGCACACTACAGCCAGGTCATTGGGCATTTCGGGGTCGAGAAAATAGTGACCATACTGCAGAAGTATTTCTATTGGTCGAACCTTTGAGAGGATGTTGGGAAGTATATCATATCCTGCACTTCTTATGTCATTTCCAAACCAACCATCAAGAAGAGAGGCCTCTATAGTTTGCTACCTACCCCTAGTCCACCTTGGGAATCCATCTCCATGGATTACATGTCTGGCCTTCCTTCTTCTAAGCATAGAAATTACTTTGTTTTCATGTTCATTGACAGATTCTCAAAGATGGCCACTATGGCGGCCTACAAGAAGAATATCACAACAGAAGCTATTTCTAAACTCTTCTTTGAACGAGTGCGGGTGAACTTTGGGATTCCATAGTTTTTCTTCTCAGATCAAGACAACGGGTTCCTTAGCACATTTTGGTCTAGCCTCTAGTAAATGTTGGAGACCAAGCTCACTAAGTCCATAACTTTTCATCCCCAAATTAATGGCCAAAAAAAGGTCGTTAGTACGATGATCGTACACATTCTACACATGTGCAATTAAAGACACCCATCCACATAGCTTGATATAATTTCCTATGTACAACAAATATATAATCGAGCTCTCCAAAGCTCAACCAACCACAACCCCCTTCAGGGGGGCTTCGGATTCCAACTATTATGTCCCATTGACATAGCCATGCCATTTGCGGCTACTCTGGCCGATTTGGCTCATGTCCAGTCGGAAGTTGAAAATGAGAACAACTTCATTGATTGCATTCAACACATCTGCCAACAGGTTCAAGAGATATTAGTGAAAGCCAATGATAATTACAAGCAATGACATGATCAACATTTGGTGCCACACAACTTCGAGGTGCGTGACAAAGTGTGACTACATTTTCAGAAGGAGCGCCTCACTAGACCACACTATAAGCTTCACCCACTCCAAAATTGGCCATACACCATCACCAAGGTTGTAGGGGCCAATTTCTTTGAGCTCATTATTCCACCACTCCTTGGTGTGCACCCAGTTTTCAATGTGGACTACCTTCACCCCTACTTCCAACCTCTACTAGACATCTCCAGCATTGTAGAACAACTCACACCAACAAAATTAAACCCAGACTGCATGGAAAAGGCTACCACAGATCATATCCTCAACATGAAAATTAAAAACACCTGTTAGCAGAATATTGAACTATATCGGGTTGTCAAAGCTAGTGAACTCCTGCACCAAGGCAAGTGGTTCACTAGGGACCAAGTTCAGTAGAAGTTTCCTCATCTCATGGAGGAACTCAACACAATGGGGACCATTTCTTCCTAAGGGGGGAGGGATGATCCAGGTGGATATTAGTGGCCACATGCATATTCCACTTGGGGCCCCACCATTATTTCTTTCATTTTTTTAGTTTCATTAATTATAGCACAATTTACTAATTTTAGCATTTTTTCGGGTCCTGAACGTCCGGAGCCGTTTTTAGGCCCTAAACGGTGTTTTCTGGGAAAACCGAGAGAAACAAGTGACTTCCTTTGGCTTTTATCACATTAAATTTTTATTCGTCAAATATATATTTCTAATGAGCTATTTTTCATGTCAAACGGAGATCGTATGCCAAAGTTATGTCCCCGGAAAGTTGATGTACAAATTTACCCAAACGGGACTCATAGTTTTGGTGCTTCATCTCCTAGGGTTAGGTTTTTGGATGTTTAAGATTTTCCATTGTTTTTGAATAATAAATAGTCCCTCGAGACTTGTTGTAACATAGTTCATAGGTCTGTAGCCACCACATCTCTTTTCAGGGATGAGCTAACAGTGCCCTAGCTAGTTTATTTCCATTCTATCTGTAAAACAAATTTATGTTCTTCGATATTAATGAATTGAAGTGTTATTTCCACTGCATCTTTGTATTTAGGGTTATATGTGTATTATGTTTTGTTCCTTCATAAATTCGTATAATGATCTATGTTAATAGATTTTAGGTTTTTATTATTAGAAGGATAAGGTCCTTGAGTTGAACAAAAGGGAAAATATTATAACTAGAAAAGAGAAAAATCCATAGAGTGATCATTGTTATCTTGTATATTAATTGGAGATAATGTGATATTTAAGAGACAGGATGAAAAAAGAAATAAGGTAATGATTCACTACGTAGTGATTGTTATTTTCGATCCTTTCAAAGCCTCAATGATATGTATATACAAGCTAATGATATTTAATGTTCTTCCTCCCTTGTTGGGGAGCTGATTTGGAGAGACCTTGGGTCACTCATATTGCTATGAGAAACACTGTAATGTAAGTAGGTGGATTGTAATGATTAAAATTTCCAATACAAACCTCCAAAATCATGGTTACATGTGGTAGAAATACATTCAAGCTTTGAACTTCACCGAGTAAAAAAAAATGGACCTTAGTTATTTACCACTTCTAACTAAGATTGAAATTTGGATTTGATTACAAGCTTGTTTTTTTCTAGTGTGCTCGCTAAATGTTTTACATGTATAGGATGGATCATTGGGTAGTAGAGTATATTTTTGAGCATGGATTGATTGCACATCTAATGGTTAGTAGGGTCTTTACCTTGGTGGAGATAGTGTCCACTCTAAGATATTTATACATTTTAGGTTGGAAATTTTCCTTCTATGGAATCCGTTTGGGAGATACTCTTTCCATTCAATAGTGAAAAATGGTTTCTATTTTGATGTGATAAAAGGAATTCCCATTTTCCCACTTGTTCCTGGTAGTTATTTTATAGTCAATGAGATATGGGTATATTTACCAATCCATCGTAGAGGCTAGAGAAGGGAGCAATGAAGAATATTGTAGAGTGTGGATTAAACCTAGGCCCTCTCAACAGAAAATTCACAGTCAACAATTTGGAGAAGAAATTTCTATCTTACCAACTTAAAAAAATGCATAACCCTATTTATTAACAACCTATATCTAGACAATGATTGAGATTTGATTTGATTACAACCTTGTTTTTGTTAACTATGCTAAGCTAAAATTTTACGTGAATAGGGATATACAAATGTTCAGTTTGTATCCAACTATAATATATGGTAGTAGAATAGATTTTCCATCTTGGATCGATAGCAAATCCAATAGGAAAAAATGTCTTTACCCTGGTGGAGATAGTGCCTACCATAGGATATGCATACATAGCAAGTTGGATGATTTTCTCCTGTGGAGCTTTTTTGGATATATATTTCCTTTCAATTGTGAAAAATTCTTTCGATTTTGATATGATAAAAGGAATGTCTATTTTCTGACTTTTTCATGGTAGTGATTTTATATTAAATCATATTTGCAGATATTAGAACATGGACTAGTGAATAAGAGTGTAGAGTGTGCATTTTAACCTAGGTCCTCTCAACTCAAAATCACATTCATCTATCTAAAGAAGGAACTTCTATCTTACTAGATAAACACACCCTCCCTTCCCTCAAAAGAAAAGAACCCAGAACATGGACCAACTTGGAGTCTTAACCTAGGTGGAGATCTGGTTACCACCATGGGATATGCATGCACTATGTGTAGGATGAATTCCTCTTTCGGCATATGTCTAGGAGATACTCTTCTTAAATTATCAACAATGCTTTCCATTTGTTGTGATAAAAAGAATTTCATTTTCCAACTTGTTCATCGTAGTGATTTCCAAGCCATCCTAGAATATGGACCAATGAAGAAGAGTGTAGGGTGTGAAATTAAACCTAGATCCTCTATAATTAAAATCATATTAAACAATATGGAGAAGATGATTCTCCCTTACACAATGTATAACCAGACCGTGATTGGGATTTGATCCCATTACAAGCTTGTTTTATTGACATTGGTAGCTAGGCTTCTACCTGAACATGGTTATACACACATTCATTTTGTTTATGACTATAAATTTAAGCAGTAGACTCGATTGTGTAGCTTGCATTGGTTGTATATCCAATGGTCAACAAAGTCTTTACTGTGTTGGAGATAGTGCCCACCATAAGATATGCATATAATATAGATTCGATGATACTATTTTCATTCAATCATGTATAAAGAGGTTTGGTTTGATTATAATTTTTTTTTCTTTACTTTGGTTAGGTAAAGTTCTATCGTTTAGCAGTAGAGTACACTTCCCATCATGTATTTCTTTAATATCCATTGGATAGCACAATATTTTCCTTAGTGGAGATATTGGCCACCATAGGATAAAGATACATTGTTGGTTGAATGATTCCCTCCTATGGAATATGCCTCAGAGATACTCTTTCCACTCAATCGTGAAAAATGATTACCATGTTGATGTAATAAAGGGAGTGTCAATTTTCCCAGTCATTCATGGTAGTGATTTTATAGTCAATGAGATATCCATAGATTCCCCAAGTTATGCTAGGAACTGGACCAATGAAGAAGAAGAGTGTAGGGTGTATATTTAAACCTAGGTTATTTCAACTGAAAATCATAATCGACCGTTTAGAAAAGAGGCTTTTGTTTTGAACGACATTGGATTGACCAAAAAATTCTTTTCTCCACTTATAATAAAATTTATTTTATTTATTTTTAAATTTAAATATTATAAGTAATAATGGTCAATAGGAAAATCTGTTGCTAAAATATATAAATTCACATAAATAAAAAATAAATTTGACATAAAATAGCATATACTCATATAACTCTAATATATTTGTTATAAGTTTAGGGAGCTATTTAAGTATATCTTCTGTTGGAATTCTCCTATATTTTAATATAGATTTATTAGAATTACAAATTTAAATTGTGAAAATTTTACAATTTAAGTGGTTCGAAATTTTTAGAACATTGAGTTTGTATATATAATAATAATAATAAAATTAAAAATAAAAGCATTATAAATTGGCAAAAAATTGTTTTAGACTAAAACCTTTTTTGTTTTTAAACAAATAAATAGTTTTCAAGGGAATAAATTCATTTCGATTGTTAGGTGTTCATTATGATTTTAGTTAAATATGTGCTATTTTATAAAATGGAATTAATACAACTACATATTATTCTATGTCAATAAGGAATTTTATACCAAGCTTTAAAAAAAAAATGAAAATGTTTTTGAACATGTATATCTATTTTAGTATTTAGGAATGTAATTCATTTGGGATGTTGGCTTAATCATTATAATCTTCCAAATATACATTTACTTTGTAAAATTGCATAAACTATGTTTCATGTCAATAAAATGTTTTATCGATATTTCTTTCTCTACTACAATACACATGATGTTGACTAAAATTGTATTATATTTTAGAATACCATAGTAATTCATCCATGTTACAACAAGGGAGAAAAGAATACAATATTCCTTTCGTTTAAAAACTATAAAAAGTAATTACAAAATAAAAAAATTGAAATTTAAAGATTTCATCACATTCATTTATTAGATGCCATATTTATAGAAAATTTTCATAGATAATACAAAAATGTACAAAATGAAGCTGTCCATTTTTCAAAGAAAATAATTATACAAAATAAGTGAGTGTATTTTCACAGAGAAATAATTCAATTATAGGAAAATTGAACTCCTCACACCAGTACAAAAACGATTTTCTTTCATATCAATAAAACGTAACTCCTGTTCATAACCTTCTGCGTCGACAATCCCCATCTCCAAGCTCAGGTGGAAGCGCCAATGTCAGGTGCCCCGCCACAGCGGGAGGGGCCACAATCCTACCATGACACAACGAACCAGACCCCCTTCATGGAGGGCCATCATGTCAATGGATCTAAGGGCTCTTCCTCAGCCGCGGAAACCGTAGCTATGGGGGCATAATGGAAATAAAAGGAAGGACGAAGTCACTCCCTTCCTAAGGCAGCAATCAACCCCAAATTTTTCAACCCAAACAATCACCTGGAAATAGATTGACAGTATATGAAATATCATGCAATGATCTGCATGTTCTGGGGGATTTAGCCCAGACAACAAGATATTTTGGCCTGGATGCAGAATAAGTGGTCCCCATGCGGAAATTTTGAGCTTTGAATAAGGGCCAAAGTATTCTTCACTCTAATCTTTGAAGATCTAGAATATCACAAGAGGATCTTCAAAAATAGACCATATTTTCTGGGAAGTGCAAACCTCTTCATCTTCTATTGGGAGGAATGCTACAACCCAGAAAAAGAAGAATTTACCACGGCTCTTGTCTGGGTTCAGCTCTATTCCCTTCCCAATGATTTCTATGAACCTGACATCCTTGAAGGAATCCAGAACTCAATGGGAGCGTTTGTGAAAACCTCAGCGATCACCAAATTCCAACGACATGGGAAATATGCCCGGATCTATCTCCATATGAACATATCACAACCGCTACTTGAATCCATCAATTTGATCTACCACAACTCTGCATGGGCCGAATCACTGGATTACGTGCACATCCCTTTCAAATGATGCCATTTTCATGAGTATATCCATCTCTTCCTGTATTGCCCATTAACAGTAGCATATGACGCTCGAGTAGCTACACTGGCTAAGGATGGTGATGACTTTCAACCCATTCAAGGGCATCGATCTAGAGCCCCGCAGCCCCTGCAGTCCAATATCCTATATTTCTAGGCCCCCCACTAGCATGTCCACTCCTAGTCACCACAAGACCCCTCCTCCTCCCCTAAGCAGGTGCTTCTTGAGTCTAAAAACCCTTTTGTGACCGTGGCCGATGAATCCATGGCCCTTGTCCCTTCCCCACCCCTCCCCTTCCAGTCACTTCCCTCATCATCCAAAGAATTTCCTCAATCCATGGACATCGATAAGATACTCTCCATGCTAGAAGACAACGTAACTTCCAAGAGAAATATCCGTGAGCACATTGAATCAGATTGACCTATCCAAGAAATCCTGAGGCAAACGAGTAATACCCTGGAAGTTGAGGAGTGACAGAACAGGCTAGGTGCAGAGGAGAAAACGTTGCTACAAATATTCAAAAGCTTGAGCAATACAAGTATCAAACATATCCCAGGTAACCAAATGAACCATTTTGGCACTCTTTTCAACCAATGGGCGACTCGTTTTGGATGAGGGGACACAGATATCCACAACATAGCACAGAGGGAAACCCCCTTAGGATAACAATCCAGGACCTTGAGGGATATGAGAAGAGTAAGAAGAGATGCAAATATACCAAAGAGATTATTTGAGAAGTTGGAATTTTTTTTTTTAAACTCAGGGTAGATGGAACAATTAACGGATTTCTTTCCAAGATCCCTCATTCCTTCCTCATCAAGATCATGTCATGGAATATTAGGGGCTTTGGCAGCCTAGGAAGAATCACTCCCTTAAAGACAAAATAGGAAAGTAGAAACGAGATATTGTTATTCTGTAGGAGATAAATGTGCTTGCAGACAAAGTTAAGGAAAACATCCAAATATATTGGAGGAAGAACCAATCTATGATGATAAAAGCCACCAGATCTACACAGGGCATAGCAATTCTTTGGGATCGAGGGTGTGTTATCTCGGAAGACTGGATCGACACCAAATTCACACTATTGGCCTTGATTCGTTTGAAAGGAGAACACCGGTGGAGGATCCTATCCATGGTCTATGGGTCAGCCACGCCTCATGAAAAAACTGTGTTCCTTGTGCATCTTCAAAGTCTCAACAGGTTATGGGAAAAGGAAGACTGGATCCTCAGCGGGGATTTCAACTTGATCTGTAACCTGGAGGAATCAAGTGGGGGAGTTTGTCATCTAGCCCCATATTCACATGCCTTCAATGAAATTATTGAGGATCTCTGCCTCATTTATGCCATCCCCCAAGAAGGTATCCAGACCTGGAACAATCGAAGAGGGGGAGAGAACCAAATCACTTGCAGACTTGACTGGTTCCTATTCTCTGAGTACTTTATCATGACCGAACCCTGACTCTCCTCTGAGATCCTCCCTTCCATCGGCTTGAATCATTGGCCCATCAGTGTGGATCTAATCTCTTCTACCCCCCCCCTCAAAAGACGCCATTCTGGTTCGAGAGTATTTGGTTGCAATACTCTGGATTATTAGACCAATTAGCTTTGTGATGGACAGCCTTGAATACACCACCTAGTAACAAAATGCAATATTTTCAAAACACGTTGGAAAGCCTCAAAGGCCATATCCAAGCCTAGAAATGAGAAAATTTTGGTAATATTCTCAAGGAAAGGAGGAAGCTACAAGCGAGCCTGGAGAAGTAGAGAAACAAATCGTCCAAGAATGTGGCACAGAAGAGCTGGTAAGAAAACAAGATCTCTTGTCCAAGTACCTTGAGGAACAAAAGAAGCAGGAGGAAATACTATGGCGGAAGAAATCCAGGATTCAATGGTTGAGAGAGGGGGACATAACACAAAATTATTCTATGAATCCATGATCCAACATCAGAAAAGTAATAGAATCACTCATCTGTAGGCGGTTGACATCTCCCGGCTAGAGTTCCATGAAAATATAGTGACGAATCTGCAAGCCTTTTTCTCCTTCCTTTTTCAGGATGAAGGCTATGACCGATCGGAGGCTCTGGATAAAGTTACCCGACACATTTCATCTTTGATCTCGCAAGACCAAAATGAATCTCTTCTAAGCCCCATCTCCCTTTCGGAAGTAGAAAAAGTAGTGAAGGCCCTACCTCCAAGTAAGGCCTTCGGTCCCGATGACTTTACTGCAAAATTTTTCTAGGCTGTATGGTCCTTCTTTAGCCAAGATATATGGAATTTGGTGGATGAATCAAGGAAAATCAGATAGGTATGGTCAGGCCTTAACGCCACTTTCATCGCCCTCATCCTAGAATCAAAGGAGGAAACAAGACTAGGGGAATTCAGGCCTATCTCCATATGCAACGTGATCTATAAGATTCTCTCCACCATGATGTTTTTCATGCTCAAGACATTTCATCACCGCATCATTAGTCATGAGCAATCGCAGTTTGTGAAGGGATGAAAAATAGTAGATGGCATTGTCTCTGCACATCATACCATCCGCTCTATCAAAATTCATAATCTCAAGGGAATGTTTTTGAAACTGGATCTATTGAAATCATACGATCGCTTTAGCTGGGATTACCTATTGGAAACCCTACGGGATTTTGGTTTTGTACCCGAATGGATTTAGTTGATTAAATCAATGATCTCCACTCTGTTTTTATCCATCCTCATAAAAATTATGCGATCAAGAACCATTTCAGTCGTCAAGCAGTATTTGTCAAGGTGACCCACTCTCCCCCTTCCTCTTTATTATTGAAGCAGAAGGGTTGGGTCGCTTACTCAAGGCCGCCAAACAATCCAATCAGATTATAGGGCTCCATCTACTAGGACCAAATGTTGACATGACTCACTAGCAATTCGTGGATGATAATCTCCTTTTAGATGCCGCCATTCTGAAAGAATCCACCCATCTTAACCTCATCTTGGAGGACTTGCAAGAAGCCTCAGGTATGCTCCTCAATAACCCCAAGTCTGATATCTATTTTTTCAATACTCTTCTTCCAGTCCAAGCCTTCTTAGCTAGAACCTTGGGTTTCAATATTGGCTCTCTCCCCTCCTCTTCAATCCTCTATGCATCGCCCCCTGTAAAGACCTTTGTGCCAAATTGTCTAGTAAGCTCTCCAATTTTACTTTCCAAGTCCTCAACCTAGAAATAAAAGCCACCCTCCTCAAATTTGTCTTACAATAAATGCCCCTCTACCATTTGTCTGCTTTGTTGGCCCCGAATTCCATCTACTCAGACCTCAATTCCCTATTCCAGAGATTCCTCTTTGGAGGTGATGTGGATCAAAGAAAGTGGCCTTTAGTTTCTTAGCATAATATGTGTCTCCAAAAATTGGTGGGGGGTTTGATCTTGTGGGACCCTGCTACTCTCAACGCAAATTTGGGTACCAAACTATGGCGGTGCTCGTTGAAAGGGGGATAAAAAATTTGGAGGAATATTAGGTCTCACAAGTGTGCCTAGGGTATAAGCCATCATGAAATGCTTCACAACCCCCTTCCCATTAAAGTGTATACCATTTGGAACCTTCCCAACACCAATAGCAACTTGATTTGCAGGCACTGCTTTTGGGAGGTGCATGATTGGAAAACTAGCCGATTTTGGAAAGTCTCTTGGCAGCAATCCCTCCGCCTCTCTCAGGACCAATACTTGTCCGATCTTATGCCCCTCTTCCATTATTGTGGAGCTACGACAATAGAAGATTATTGGCACAACCAACCATAAAAGCATGGTTGGCGCCAATGGAAAGCCAAAGAAGATTGGCCTATAGACTACCCCGTCAAGGGTATGATTGGCTTGCCTAGTATCTCGCCCAACAAAAATCCATGCCTCTTGGGGTCCGAAAAAATTATGATGTGGCCTCTCGACCTCCTGGGTATTTTTAGTCAAGGAATCTTATCTCCTTCGTGTTGTGGTGTTGGTCATCCCCAGCACTCAGCTTTGAAAGAGAATATGGACAAGCCATGTACTTCATATGGTTAGTTGTTCACAAGCGCATCCTGACATGGGCTTGACTCCTTAATAGGGGTTTTATCAGACCTTCCATGTGCTTCCTCTACAGACAGGCCGAAGAAACCCAACACCACGTCTTCATTGAATTCCCCTTAACTAAACTAGCCTGATCGCAAGCCTTCGATATTTTTGGCCCCGTCGGTGATTTCCTTGCCACCACCAAAACCCTGCTTGAAGATTGGTTGACCTTCAGATTCTCCAACCCTGTGGTCTATAGAGCTTGGTGTATTTTCCCTAGTCTCTTTCTTTGGAACACTTGGAAGGGGAGAAACCATTCTATCATTGAGAATCAAGCCCCTCCTACCCCTCTTATCTGGTTCTTCATCCTTTCCAATGTTCAGGAATCCATTCCCACAGATCCTTGGGACCCTACGGATTGGGATGTCGGTCAACCCAATCTAGCCATCCTGCATCTCCTCAATCTCTCCTGCAACATGTTTCGCCCCAAACTGACCCAGGGCCGCCTACCCTCTACCACCCCCCCTCCTCCCCGCCTCCCTCGT
The DNA here is from genome assembly GCA_034641835.2 of Pinus albicaulis. Classification (NCBI taxonomy): domain Eukaryota; kingdom Viridiplantae; phylum Streptophyta; class Pinopsida; order Pinales; family Pinaceae; genus Pinus; species Pinus albicaulis. The sequence goes on from CM076580.1 coordinate 44,462,755, forward strand.
CTTCCTTCTCCCTCTGCCCTCTAGGTTGTATTCAACTTAATTCCAACCGAGCCTACTAAGAGAAACCCAGGCTACGCAGGATATGCAGGCATCCTTAGTGATGACATACGATCACCCTAGGCAGCGTTTCTAGGATCCATCGGAAGTTTGACAAATATTGTAGCAGAACTCACTGGGCTAGAAGTGGGGCTCACTCTTGGTAGGGAACTCGGCTATAGGCATATACGCATAGTTCTAGACTCCCGACTGATTCTGGATAGGACCTAGAAAATCATCAACAGCTTGGATCCTCAGAAAATGGCAAATATTTGGTAGCTGGACGCCTAACATTCTCACTTGAGAGGTCTCCTAAGTCAAATTGAATATACCACCACGAGTCAAGTGCTACTCTCAGGAAACAAGGTGGAATATTGGATGGCCAATAGGGGCACGAATAAGGCAACTCATGAATTCCGTGTCACATGGGATGAAATACTCTCAAAAGCGCATTCGGACCCTGGCGAAGCCCAAAACGTCCAAAGTCTCATGGATGAAGACCTTCAAGTCCCCACTAGGGTTGTCCAATCACCGAGACAAGTGGGATGTGGGGATTTAAGGCTCGCACAACCGTCAGACATGCGCCTGCTGACGGACCAGACTCCCATGCGCAAGCGGTAATGGGCCTCAGGGCACGCGATCCTAAGACAAGTAAGCAGGTAGTTAAGGGCGGGATGGACGTCTCACATGCTATTCAGTATCTGCGAGCGATGGTGAGGGTTGGTGCTCTAGATTGCATAGATGAGAAACCACTAGATCTCAAGCCTTGACTTGACACGAGGAGGGTGAAAATTTCGTCATGTACCAGTGGCGAGAGTTTGGCAGTTGGGATGCATCCTGGTAATAGCATGAACACAGTGCGCCAAGGCAGACAAAGGTGCTGGAGTTAAATTTGGTGTGGAAGGGGGGGCTCTAGATGAGTGGTCCTAGTGTTTATCCAAGGTGCCCGAACATAGTTTGTGGACTGTGTAGAATAAATTCTTCATTGGCCAAGCCCCAGGGTGGTTCTGCCTTGGGCTTATGGAACACTCAGGCTCTCCTCCAATTCGCATTTGCGGGTGGTGGCACTTCTGCACCTCCTTGGATGACAGTGTGGAGATTGGTGGCGGTCATGTGTCTCGTATCTATGGTACTTGGGATGCAGTCAGTGTCAAACTCAGCCAAGGGTGTAGGGACGGAGCATGGGTCTTAGGGACTACAAGACCTAGAGCAACTTGGCGCTGCAACCCAACAGAGCGAGAGTGAGTGGTGGGTGACTACATGTTGTGCGAACAAGGTCGGGCATGGCATGGTGGTCTTGGATGCGACATGGACAACCGCTAGGTAACTGAGGACTCGAGCTCCCACTTAGAGTCTACTAAGAGCCAACAATTATCAGCAGACATGGAAGTTTCTTTGTTTCAATCACCAGGCCAGATTGAGGCTCCTACCATCCTTGAGGCCATTTCCACTGAGCAAAGGTATGATGATCATAATGAATTAGTGGCCTACATTAATGTTCTTCAAAACCTGTAGATGGAGACCCTTGAAGCTTTGAAGAGTCTGTGTCGTTTACTGAGGCACTCTCAAGACCACCTCCAAACTCTAGAGACACAAGTGGATCATATAAGCTACAATATGCACAATCAGGATTGTTTTTTCATTGCTCCTCCGCCTGGTCCCTGCACTCTCCCCCCTGATGGAAGTTTTGATATGTTTATTTCGTACTTTTGTGTGGCAAATAACGAAAAGCTTTGAATGCCTTAGCAAGCACCGAAGTCCTAAGCACTGCATGCCTTCCTGAATGTAATAGTCATGCTAGTTTCTACTATAAGTTTTGTTTCTGATATGATAATATAATATAGACTTTGACCGACAAAATAAAATAAAAATAAAACATAACTCCAATTAATTAATATAGTAATTAAAAAAAAATCCAATAAAATGATAAACTATAAACTTGAATAACTTCTGCAAGAATCTCTCGATTCAAACTTACTAAAACGATAAGCAGTTGATACCAGATAGTTCTAAATTTTAGCATCACATGAGTAATTTGAAAAGACGAGTGAACCAATTACAGGAAAAATGATCCGATCACACTCATACAAAAATGAGTTGGTTGGATATCAATAAAAGTGATCCGTTTAAACAACATAACCCTAAGAATTAATAAAACCATTAAAAAAAACACAATAAAGTGATATTATAATTATAATCAAACTTCAATAGATTTGCAACAAAGTCTCTGGATTCAAATTCGATAATAGCAGAAGCACTTGATCCCTGACCGTCCCAAATTTTAGCATCGGAACAACAATTTGAACATAATTCCTCCCCATGAAATATTCATGTATTTCTCATTTCAGGATCGGAACAAGAATTTGAACATAATTCCTCTCCATGAATATTTTATGTATTTCAAAGAATTGAGAAATGTAATGTATGTAATTGAAAAACAACTAACAGAAACACTTCATTCAGTTGAATTATTTTACGCTTAACTGTCAACAAAGAAATTTGATTTGTGCATGCCCACTAATAAAACCCACATACAAATCTCAAGAAATATGTTGGTTGTTGTATAGATTCCAAAGAAGGTTCTCATTTTTTTTGTTTTGATGGTGTAAGAACGCAGGTAGTCATGGCAAGAATACAGAATAAAAAGCATGATTCCCCTGAATGTTAGGAAATTTTATAAATGATATGAGACAGAACCAAGTTTGAAACAAGAGATTTAATTTTTTTCCCAAATAAATGTTAATATTTTTGCAAGTATAATGAAAAATATTTTATTTTTTCTTGAAATTAAACGTTAATAATGATCACTAAAAAAATCTATTAGTAGAGTAGAAAATCAGGTATCATATTTAGAATCATATAGATGCATGTTATTGCATAGTTAAAAATATAATTATTTATTTTAATTTAACTAATTTTTTTATTGTTATTTTATTCCTTTAGTCTTATCTTGAAGCTTCTTTTTATTTTTGATAAATAAGTAATGATTCAAAATCTAAAATACTACTATGTTATATTATTATATAATCTAAATTTTAATAATTTAATTTTAAGGAGAAAAATAGTAGAAATGATTCCCAATTTTAAAAACTCAATAAATAATAAACTTAACTCATATAGAAATGAATAAATTTTTAGTAATCAAACATTCCATAACCTAAAATTTAAAAGTTAAAATTTTTAATTCAAAATCATTTAAACAACTAAAAAACTAAAATTTGATGAAATATAACCTATTTAGAGAAATGATCAAATTATGGAGACGTAGATTGATATATTTTCAACATCTTCCGTTATAAACTAGTGAATCCTTCTGTGGCGAGGGAACCAAGAATATTAAGTATGTATGGCTCAGTGCCCTAAATAAGTTCACATTCTTTGAACCGCTACAATATCAAGACAATATTGTATGGTCAAATGATGGGTTTGCAAAAGACAACATTGTATGGTCAAATGATGGGTTTACTGCAAGGATTTTTTTCCAAATCAAATTGAACGTTGATGAGAGGTTTTGGCGAAATCATTATTAGTTGAGCTTCATTCCATGATATTTTGGTACATTTTAGGCCTATTAGGGTGTATCCATGGCTAAATACACATAAATGTTGCCAGCGGGAAGAAGCAAAGACATGCACCACATGAAAATATATAAAAATATATTGTTTATATGGTATAACATAACCATCAATAAAAATATATTACTTGCATTCACAACATTAAACATCAAAAATGAAAATATATTGCTGGCATGCACCAAATGAAAATATATTGCTTATATGATACACAACCATCAACAAAGAAAATTAAGAAAAATGATTTGCAGATTCCCACTAACAAAACCAACTTTCCATTCTCAAGAATGACAACCATCAACAAAGAAAATTGATTTTCAGATGCCAACCGACAAAACCAACTTGCCATTCTCAAGAATCGTTACACAAATTCCAAATAAAGTTGGCATCTGTTTTCAAGTGGAAGTACACTAGCAGTCATGACACTAGTACAAAATAAAAAAGCATGATCGATGTTAATAGTATTAATTTTTTTCCTAATTAAATGTTAACAAATTATTTTTTCCAATTATATTTAAAAGTTAAACAATATAATTAATAGTGGTTAACAAGGAAATTAATTGCTAGATTTTTTGCTAAATCCATATAAAATAAAAATCAATTTAATATAAAATGGAAAATATTTTAGATTTAATTTATTTTTTATAAGTGTTGCAGTTTATTTGGGTAATTTTCTTGTAGAATTTGTGTATAATACAATATGAATTCATTGAAATTACAATTTTGAATTATGAATTATTTACAATTTAAGCTGTGCAAAATTTATTAGAACATTGAATCTATATATATACAATCAAAAATTGATTTAAAAATAAAAAATAGTAACATTATAATTTGACTAAAAAATGTTTTAGAAAAAAAAAAATCTTAAATTTACGCTAATTAAACACAAGCCAATATATTAGAAAAATAAAATTTAAAATAATTTTGAACACAAATATATGTATTCTAGTTTTTAAATAAATAAATAGTTTTAAATACATAAATTATATTAGGTCAATTGTTAATAGTTATGATTTTACTTGATCTATGTTGTTTTATAAAATGGCATTAATACAAATAAAATATCTACCTTATTAATAAAACATTTTATCCCAATATTTAAAAAAATTAAAGTAATTTTAAGCAAATATATCTATTTCAATATTTAGGGATGTAAATCATTTTAATGATTGACTAATCATTATAATATTATAAATATATTTTATAAAATAAAATATTATAAATGGTCATAAACATTCATTTACAAAAGAGGAACCGAAAAATCATCTATTACTTTCATTTAAAAGTTTTCAAAATTAATTACAAAATAAAAAAAATAAGACTGAAAATATTCATTACTATTTTCAATCAAGAGATCGTTAAACTTATAGTGAAGTTTCATACCTAATTTAAAAAAAAAAAAACACACAAAATGACGACCATTTTTCAAAGTCGATAATTATAAAAAATAACCGAGTATCATTTCACAATGTAGTTAATCAATTATAGTTAATGAATTATAGGAAAGCTAAACCGGTTACACGAATACAAAAATGAGTTGGCTGGATATCAGTAAAGTTGATCCTCGTAAACCACATAAGTCCAATTACCTCTGAGGATCAAGGAAGCCATTAAAAAAAACCTAATAAAGTTATGGACTATAATTATAATTAAACCAGATTTTGCAATAGATTCTTTGGATTCAAATTCATTAAAAGCAGAAGCAACCCTTCCCTGAGAGTTCCGAATTTAAACATAACAACCGTAATTTCAGCATAGTTCAACTCCGCGAAGATTTCATGTGTTTAAAAAAAAAATTGGAAATGAGGTGTATGTAACGAGACACACTTCATTCATCAGTTGAATCATATTATGTGTAATTGCCAACAAAGAAAATTGATTTGTGGGTGCTCACTAACAAAACTTACTTTCCAATATCACAATTTACAATCTCACAAAACTTGCTGGTCGTTGCACAGATTCCCAAGTAGGTTGGCATCTATTTCGTTTCACTAGTGGAAGCACGCGAGCATTCATGGAATGAATACGTAATTAAAATCCATGACGCCCCCTAAATGTTTATCAGGAATGTTGTGAAGTTATTGCATCAACTTTGAAATAAGAGATCTAAATTTTTGTCAATAAGAAAATCAATTGCTAGAATTTGCTTGAGCATAGACTAATAATAAGAAATTAAGTACCCAAATCAAATAGGTGAACAATAGATATATATTTTATTATTTTGTGATAAAGATAATTATATATATTCTAATTTAATGAATTTGCAGTTGTTATTTTATTAGTTTATTCATCATTTCTTAAGTAGGAACCTTTTTCTTATTTTTCCTTAATAAATAATGACTTAAAAGATAACATCATACTATGTTATTATAGTAATTTAAATTTTAATATTTTAAACATAAAAATAAAAATAATAACAAACATTCTCAATCTTAAAAACTAAAGAAATAATAAATCTAATCTTATATGAAGATCACCAAATTATAAATAATTTTTTTGTAATCAAACATTTCATAATCTTGAGATTTTAGGATATTAATTTGGCTAAAATCTCTGAATATGTCAACAATAGCATTTGTTCCTAAAATGATTGCATAAAATCTTGATAAGGAGATATTCTATCCTATTTTGTTGTGATAGAATTAATTATTCAGTTTCTTTTCTCATCTATAAATTGTAAGCTTGTAGAGGAAAAATATATGAGATGAGAGGTGAGAGGAAGAGGAAGTGCAGATGTGCAAATCTGCTGTTGTAATCTCTTGTTGTGTAATAAGATTTTTGGTACCTCTGTTTGGTGGATGTAGCCCAGATTGTTTGGGTGAACCACGTTAAAACTGTTGTTTTCATTTTTTGAATGATGTGTGTGATTTTTTTTTCTTTTTTCGTTGTGCTAATTCTGACAATTGGTATCAGAGCAAGTTGAGAGTGTGCACTTTGCAAAACTAATTTGATTGCAAAAATTTTATGGCAGCATGGAGGTGTGACATGGATTAGTGTTGGATATCATGGACGCCGACGATGGCATGCTGAACTGAGTAGTCCAGTAGTGCTTGAAGAACTGTGATAAATCCATTGTGTGTGGAAGCATTGATCTTTGGCTTGCTTACTGTTGATGAAAATCTAAACCATGAGGCCATGGACTGTGAGACTCGGAGGCCTTGTCCATTTCTGTGAGGGCCTGCTGAAGGCTATGTTAACGTGTGATTTCCTCTGACTCGGTTCTTCTTTTGTTTTCGCTAAAGGCTGTGTTAATGTGAATGCTCTGATGGGAGGCCACAAACGAAGTTGCTGGCTAAGGCAGCTTGCGTGAAGGCTATTGATGGACAATGTTAAGTCAATAGATTGCAGCGTTGTCTTCTTCCTCATTGCTTCATGGAGGTTCCTCATCGCTTCGTGCAGGTCTGTTAGTCGCCTCGTGGAGCGTCCTATGTGATAATTGCAGTATCATTGAAGGAGGATCAACTGAAATAGCTTTTGATTCGAAAATGGTGCTCAGGCAACAAAATATGGGTGGTTGTGAATGACGTGTGTTTTAAGTCACTAGTCATTGTATAGTGGGATGTTTGATTTGCGGATTTGCGTTGTTTAAGTGGGAGGAGCGCCGTGAGAAGATTAAAGGTATCAGCTGCAAAAGTTTAAGGTCAAATAGAGTAAGGTGGAGCTTGAAATCGGAATGAGTGAAGTAAGTGAAAATCCAATATTTAGTTTTTTTTTTTTTAATTAAATCCACTGCAAATATATGCATGAAAATTTAAGAATCCTAGTAATGGTATCCTATTATTATTAATTGCATGTTTGAAAAATGAATTATTTATCAAATTTTTAATTGGATTTAAAAGGAAATTAAGGACCCATAGAGAAGAAGTTGAATTAAAAATGTCAAAAACTCAAAGTGCTCGGTTTGAGATTGAGAAGTTTAATGGGAAAAATAACTTCGAAGTCTAGAAAGTTAAGATGCACAATCTAGTTGTACAACAAGGTGTGGCGAAGGCACTTTTGGGAAAATCCAAACAACCTTTTTCCATGATAGATGACAAATGAAGTGATATCGATGAAAGAGCACTCAACGGCATATGATTGTGTCTAGTAGATGATGTTTTATTTAACATCGTGTTAGAGAAAATAACTGCCGGTTTATGGACAAAGTTAGAAAAATTGTACATTACTAAATATTTAACCAACAGGATTCTTCTAAAAATACAGTTGTATAGCTTGCGCATGAAGGAAGGTACATCAATAATTGATCATTTGAATACCTTTAATACTCTCTTGGTGCAGTTAGATAGCATAGAAGTAAAATTTCATTCAGCAGATAAAGTTGTAACTTTCTTATGCTCGCTGCCTAAGTCATGGGATCATTTTGTTACTTCTATAAGTCTTAGTTCATCAGAAACCCTTGAATTTGATGATGTTGTTGGAGCTATGTTGTCTGAAGAAACCAAGAAGAGGTAAAATTTAGAAACCTCTACATCAAAAGTAATGATGGTTAGAGGTCGATCTAAAGAAAAACACTTCAATAAAAAAAACCCTCGGTCAAAATCAGAAGGGAAGAAGAGTAAGTTAAAATGCTGGTTTTGTGGCAAATCGGGACATTTGAAGAAGGACTGTTGGAAGAGATAGCAAACATCCAAAGGAGAATCTTCAACAGAAAATAAAGAGGCAAACACGACAGATACATGTTCAGGTTCGGCATCCAGTTTAGGTATAAGTGATGACGTTCTATCAGCTAATTTTTTAAATCATGATCAACATTGGCTATTAGATTCTGGTGTGTCCAATCACATGTGCATTCATAAAGAACGGTTTAAATCTTATAAATCAATCAATTATGGAGTATTTTACATGGGCAATGATGTCTCATGTAATGTTGTGGGAATTGGAAGCATCCAGATTAAAATGTTTGATGGGACAAATAAAATATTAACTGATTTAAGATATGTGCCTGAACTATTAGACACAAATGGATATAAAATATTTATTCAAGGTGGAGTAATGAAAATTTACAAAGGAATCCTATTAGTAATGAAAGCAACGAAGTTTGGAAATCTTTTTCAGTTAGAAGGAAGAACAGAGTCAGATCATGCTTCTATTGTATCTGAAAACGACAGTGATTCTATTCGACTATGGATTCAACGGTTGGGCCATATGAGTGAAAGAGGTTTAAAAATCTTATATGATCATATGTTGCTTCCTAGTTTAAAATATTATAAGTTATATTTATGCAAACATTGTATTTATGGGAAACAAAGCGATCATAAACTTAAAATTTGAAAACATAATAGTAAAGGAATCCTTGATTATATCCATTCTGATGTTTGGGGTCCATCTCCTACAACCTCATATGGAGGATCATCATATTTTGTATCTTTTATAGATGATTTCTCTAGAAAAGTATGGGTCTACATGTTAAAAAGAAAGTCTGATGTATTCACAGTTTTCAAGAAGTTTAGAGCATTAGTAGAGAACATCACTAGAAGAACCATTAAATGTTTAAGAACTGACAATGGTGGTGAATTTACTTAAAAGGCATTTGATAATTATTGTAAGGAAGTTGGGATCGAAAGACATAGAACTACTACTTATACTCCTCACCAAAATGGAGTTGTTGAACACATGAACAGGAATCTTTTAGAAAGAGCAAGAAGTATGTTGAGTATCGCCAATTTGCAGAAGGAATTATGAACAGAAGCAGTATTTATGGCTTGCTATTTGATAAATCGATCACCATCAACTACAATAGGTTGAAAAATTCCTCAAAAGGTATGGAAAGGTCATCCTTGTGATTATTCTAAACTGAAAGTTTCTGGTTGTGATGCATATGCTCTAATTCCAAAACATTAGCATTCTAAATTAGATCCTAAATCTAAAAGATATATCTTTGTTGGATATGATGATGGGATTAAGGGATACAGGTTGTGGGATCCGACTATTCACAAGATCATCATTAACAGAGATGTTAAATTCAATGAATCTTCACTTGATAATCCAAATGTAGATAATAAATTGAAACAAGAAAATGTACCTAAGTTTCAACATATTCAGTTTGAAACCAATTCAAATACTGATGATAGTAAAGATGAACAAGTTTTAGATGAATATCATGAAGATGTTCCTACAGATAATAATCAGAAAATTGAGGAAGAACCAGAAACATCTTTAAGAAGGTCCACGAGAATCAGACATCCTCCTAAAAGGTATGATGATTATGTTACTTTAGTTGCTTTAACTGCTAATGATGATGAACCTTTATGCTATCAAAAAGCTGTAGAAGGTTCTCACAGTGACAAGTGGAAAGAAGCTATGAAGGATGAGATGAAGGCATTAGACAAGAATGCCACATAGGACCTGGTAGAACTTCCTAATGACAACAAAACTGTAGGATGTAAATGGGTTTACAAAATTTTAAAAAGCGGCGTTGATGATAAAGGAGACAGGTACAAAGCAAGGCTGGTCGCAAAAGGTTTTTCTCAGAAAACAAGAATTAACTTTCACCAGATATTTTGACCATTCGTTAAAATTGTTTCAGTTTGGATTGTCTTAGCATTAGTTGCTTTACTTGGTTTATAATTACAACAACTAGATGTTAAGACTGCATTCTTACACGAAGATTTAGATGAAGAGATTTATATGGAACAACCTGAAGGGTTTTCTCAAAATCACAACAAGAAATTTTTCTGCAGGCTCAAGAAATCATTGTATGGTCTGAAGGAATCGCCTCGACAATGGTACAAGAAATTTGATTCTTTCATGATGAACCCAAATTATGTAAGAAGTGAATATGATCATTGTGTATACTTTAAGAAATGAAGTAATGGAATATTAATTATCTTAGTGTTATATGTTGACGATATGCTTTTAGCAAGCAAAAGCATAACTGAGATCAACAGGTTAAAGGCTCAGATGGCTAGGATGTTTGATATGAAAGATCTAGGAGCAACAAGAGAGATTTTCAGCACGGATATTTTCAGAGACAGGAGCAATAGTAAGCTGTGGTTATCACAACAGAAGTGTATTGAGAAAATACTCTTAAGGTTTAGTATGAACAATGTGAAGCCAGTTTCAGTCCCTTTAGCTTCCCATTTTAAGCTTTCTTCAAGTTTATGTCCTAATACAAATGAAGAAAAGGAATATATGACTCGAATACCTTATGCTAATGCAGTAAGAACTTTGATGTATGCGATGGTTTGTAAACGACCAGATATTTCACATGCAGTTGGGGTTGTCAGTAGGTATATGACAAATCCAAGGAAGGAACACTAGTTAGCAGTGAAATGCGTGCTTCGGTATCTGAGAGGCACAAGTGATTATTGTATCACCTATAACAGAAGTAGCGAATTTGTTTGCAGATATGTTGATTCTGATTTTTCAAGTGATTTGGACAAGAGAAGGTCAACTTCAGGATATGTCTTTACTCTTGCAGGTGGAGAAATTAGTTGGATGTCAAAGATACAAGACATTGTTTCTTTATCCACTACAGAAGCATAATACATTTGCAAAGAAGCGGTTTTGTTGAAAGGTTTTTTTGGTGAGTTTGGTAGGTTGCAAGAAAACATTAAGTTATTTTATGATAGTCAAAGTGTAATTCATTTGGCTAAAAATCCAGCCTATCACAGTAAATAAAAGCATATACCTATAAAGTACCATTCTGTAAGAAAGGTTATCACTGAATGGGGAGTCTCTCTTGAAAAAGTGCATAGAAAGGAAAATTGTGCAGACATGTTCACGAAACCAGTTTTATTAGAGAAGCTACGATGGTGTCTAGCTTCTCTTGGCTTGCAGAGAAAATGAAAATAAAACAAGAACGAGGTATCAGGCTAATTTTTGTCAAGGTGGAGATTGTTCACATTTTAGGATATTAATTTGGCTAAAATCTCATGAATATGCCAATAATAGGATTTGTTCCTAAAATGATTGCATCAAATCCTAATGAGGAGATATTCTATCCTATTTTGTTGTAATAGAATTAATTATTCAGTTTCTTTTCTCATCTATAAATTGTAAGCCTGTAGAGGCAAAATATATGAGATGAGAGGTGAGAGGAAGAGGAAGTGCAGATGTGAAAATCTGTTTTTGTAATCCGCTGTTGTGTAATAATACTCCCAGTACCTCTGTTTGGTGGAAGTAGCCCAGATTTGTTGAGTGAACCATGTTAAAACTGTTGTCTTCATTTTTCGAATGATGCGTGTGATTTATTTTTTGTTTTCGCTGTGTTAATTCTAACACATAATGTATATTTTAAAAGTCCAAAATTTAAATTCAAAATCAATTTACACAACTCAAGAATTGATGAAATATAACCTACTTATGGAAATGACCAAATTATGAAGACTTGAATTGATATACTCTCATAGTATTCCAATATAAACTTGTGAAGCTCTCTATGGCAAGGGACCAAGAATGTGATGTATGTATGGCCTAGTGCTATAAATAAGTTCACATTCTATGAACCACTACAATATAATGACCCTAGTGTAGGGCCAAATAATGGGTTTGATGCAAGGCTTTTTTCAAAATTAAATTGAATGTTGATTAGAGATTTATGTGAAACCCTTATCACCAGAGGTTGATATATTTGGGTAAATATTTATGGTATAAGTGAAATCATGATGTGGTTGATTCCATGCATTTGGGTGAATTTGTGGCAAAGATGGGTTGATTCGCTCGATATACATATATATTCTTGTCAAAGGGATTATATATATATATATATAGAAAATGTGTATTATTAAAGAACTCATTCGTTAAAGTTTAAACCATGACAATATTTCCATTTGGTGGAATTTCATCCCTAAAATTTTCTATGCTTATGAGGTATCAAATATTTGTTTATTTTACTTCCCTTCTAAAGGAAGGAGAATGATTTTCTTCTATCTACATTACTATAAAAAAGGAAAATAATTTAGAGAACATAAAATCCACCCACTCTTCCATCCTTACCTCTTTTCCATCTTCCTAATATAATTCTCTTTCTCCCCCTATTTCCATTACTTCCTTATCTTCCTCATTTAATACTTCTACTTTTATTCTTTTTTTTCGTCCTAATCATCCTCTCTTCTCATTTTACATTAGACATCTTCCTCTTTTAACACTTCTAGTTATCCTCCTTTTTTTTTCTTTTCTTTTTTTTCTTAATACTCCTCTCTTCTCATTTTTCATTAGACACTAGATCCATAGGAAATTGATCATTTCCACTACAAGGATAAGCTAGTTTGGGAGTAGGTTTTTTTCATGGTCCTCTTTAACATTATTTTATATAGCAAACTAGATATATATCTACATATATATATATATATATATAGTTTGCTATATATTGTTTCTTGGTGAATTTTGACACTCTTGTGATGTGTTTGGATTAGATGTCACCTATTTTTGCTATAAATTGCTTTACTTTCTTAAAACCATATTTAACTGTATTTCCTTTCTTAATTATAGATTTTTACCTAATCCTTTGAAGGAAACTAATATTTCCAAAAATATTCATCAAAATTTCCATGAGTGTGAGGATTTGAATGGACTTTTTTCATAATATAAAGATTCATGGTGACCCTACCCATGAACATTAATTTATAGGGTTAATCCTTTCTCCAAATCAGCCTCTGTTCATATTCTAGAGTAAGAGTATAAGTTATCTTTTGATTCTACAAATTCAATAGAATTATCTGATTTATTTTCAGTTGCTCGAAAGGAGTTTTGATCATACAATATTGCCGAGAGATGAGGTAATATAACCCTAACTATAACTATCATAAATTTAAATTATAGATTAAAGTATGATGACCATGCCACGCACACATATAATTCATGAAGTATATCCTAGATCTAAATAATAAACATTCCCATAACGTATAACCAGAGGGAAATACGTAAGGATGAAGGCTATAGGAAAACACATTTAATTTTTCAGTAGTTTCTGAGGATTTTTGTTTTACTATGAATGTCTCATATGGCCTTGTCTAAATACCTAGAAACATTCCAAATATTTCCCTCTTAGATATAATGAGGGTTTAACCTTCTAGCTACAAGGTAGGAAAACCAAATGAGTGAAACATCCTATGATTTATAAAACATAACTATTATGGATAATTTCATTTCCTAGATTAAAATATAAAACTAGGGCATTGATGACCTTAGACATTTTTCAAATGTATCCAATAGAAATGCAGACTCTACAAGAGAATTTGTTCCTATCATTTTCTAGCTTCAACATCATAAGTGGTTAAATTTTTTTAGGGATGGTGTTTAATAGAAATTCTCTACTTGATAATTACTTGTGAGCTTATTTCTCTTACTTAGATATTCTATTTATTATCTTATTATGTCTTTCATTAAGTCAATTATCAAAATAAAAGAGACACAATTTTTAGGCTCTTCAAGCCAGGGCCAAAACCTCTCCCTCTTGGAGATGAAAATCCCGCAAGTAATTCTTGTTATAGATCTTCAATTGAAAAGTACCATTACCATGATCTACACCTTGACTTCAGTATGCCTCCCATACCTTGTCACTACTCTTCTTTTCTTCTTCTTGTTGATCCCTCCTTCTTCATTTTTCTATACTAATACTAGGAAATCTCAGTTCCTAGTTAAACTATCCTTGGCCTCCTTATCATTGATCTATCCTTCAGTACTCTACAAACTTCTTCCTTGTTGTAGTATATTCCTCTGAGATATAGATCAAGATTTATGTGTAGCCTTATCTTACGACTATAATGATCCATTTGAGATGATTTTTCTCCATCACACTGTGTCACAGATTCTTCCTTTGATGAGATATCCCTTGGTTTATCTTGTCTTCAGCCCTAGGTTCAAGTCCCTTATTCTATCTATCTTACAGTCCTTTAGACGACCCATGACCGAATGTGAAATACCTTCTCTTTAGTATAATTTTAACCTTCTTTGCATCATACTTCAGACCTGAACTTCGCACTATGATCTCAAAGAATCATCGAACTATATTTAACCCGTAACTCTTCGCTGTAATAGTCTTTTTCCACAGGTTGCACCTCACACTTTTTCACTTTAGAAAGATCCAAAAAACTCAGACATAAGAACTTTTCTACTATCATTTTTGCGTATTTCACTGGGGATTTTATAGTTTTTGGTCCCTGTAATTATCCGACCTGCTAGTGAACTGATGTCACATTTTCTAGCTAACCTTTCAAGGGGAATTCTACAGCATCTTCAAGCTGACTTCTTCCAACAATTTCTAGAGCATGATCAAAAGGTCTTGAGGCATAATTTTTGACATTTACAATTGTAACAATCCTTGAAATACATGACTCTAAGTTATACAATTATGAAAAGATGAAAAATACCTAAAATACATCAAGAAGAAGTATTTGACCTATATTATAAATTCCTTGCTCGTGAAACTGATGAGGCAAGAATTACAAAAATACATTTTATTATCTTTGTGTTCTTCAATGCATAAATTTATAATTAATATTCATTATGAAGATCGAACATAGTTACACTTTCCAACACTCCCTCTTAACTAGGGAGGTATTCATAATGGTACATGGTTACTTTCAATCTGAAGAATCTCATAAGAAGAATTTGATTGGTAATCACATATGTATAGCATCATATCAACCAACATTGTCCTAGTGCAAGGCCTTAACTAACAAAACCATCACTCAATGAGATAATGGGCTACAATAATGGTGAGACACATGACTTATAGACACCATAGTAATGGGCTACATACTCCACTTGGGTGTTCCCAAAGTATGACCTTCTTGGACTATCCCTCTCTTGGGTAGCTAGCCATCAAATAATATCAGTCCCCGACTACTCTTATCTTGAATGCACTGACACATTCTCAAAGATTATCGAATTCCAGATGATTACCCAATCTTCCATTCTGTCTTCCCATGTGAAGACTAGAATGATGTGTTTATCTCTCCCTCTCAGCTAGGGAGGACCCATTGCATAAGGGAATGTACTCATTCCTGTATAAGGAATGTACCTAAGCTCATTCTTAGGAATTACCCAGTTTCTTCCCAGTAAGAAATTGATCACCAGGATCCGTCTTAATCAAGGACATGTAGCAGCAATTTTGAGACACCCAGCTTCTCATGAAGAATTCCTCCCTTCGATGTAATGGATATTGATATGGAGGAATATTCAAATTTATCTCCATAGGGCATAGATCATCGATCACTTTCATTGATGAGTCATGTCAGCCACCAGAAAGTGATTCATCTATATTTCTCATCTGGTTCACCATTATGCCATGCTAATTTCCTTCTAATCATCTCCAAGGATCATACATCCTTTCTCATAATTAGCATCTCTACAAAAATTCATCCAGATAAACTTATACATGTGAAATTAAAAAAAAAAAGTTACCTCAGTGATGATACTTCACCATGACATATTACTATAGGCATTGACATCCTTTATGCAGATTGACACATCTCCAAATAATATGTTTTGTCAAGGGTCTTCCTCTTTACGAGACTTCTTTCAGAGTCTACATATCCTCCCAGGAGACATTCTAGTCACATCTTCTTAGCTTTCGGATGATAACAAACTCTTCACATGGTTGCATTCCATGATCTCTTCCTTCCTGCATATAATTCATATACAGGAATTTACACATTCTCCAGTTCCTTGTTCATATACAGCCACCTCATATTCCATGAGGACACATTATGTTGATTTCATATTTCAGTGCACTGAAAGATCCTTCTTCATGGATTATACTTCTAAATATGGATGTATATTACCTACAACCATATGAAATGACTTCACAACATCTAGTGTTAGCATATAAATATATATACATACCTCATACAATTTTCCCTTGTTCATATACAACCACCTCATATTCCATGAAGACACATTATGTTGATTTCATAAGTTAGTGCACCGACAAATCCTTCTTCATGGATCATACTTCTAAATATGGAAGTCTATTACCTACAACCATATGACATAACTTCCCAACATCCAGTGTCAGCATATAAATATATATACATACCTCATACCATTTTCCCTTGATTCATCCTGTAGCAATTTCTCTATAATGAATAACTTCATTCCCTTGGTCTGCTACATCAATATGTCATCAAATCCCATAATTTTATCTTCATGATGACTCTTTATCTTAATTACTGTCTTCCATCAGTATTGTTATTAGAGGGGTTTTCTAGGAAATGTTTCAAGAATTCCTACAATGATTTTATCATGATGCTAAAATATACATTTCTTCCTATAATATTATTTTACAACCAACATAAATTACTTAATGAAGAAGATGATCTCAATCATAGTAAAGATCCTTTGCTTCTTCTTTCTTAGATTTATTGACATAAGGTCCTTCCCTCATATCTGAGATATGGGCTTCCTTCCTTTTCCTCTTGTCCTTGTCAGATTTAGGACAATCTCTTTTATAATTCCCAAGTTCATTACATCCAAAGCATCATAGGTTTTCCATATTCCTTCTTTTATTATGAGGACCAAATTTTCTGAATCTTCCTTTCTTCTTTTAGGTGGCTACAAAGGCTTGATTCCCTTCACTTGGTCCTATATCATCTATGGCTTTTAGTATTGTTTCTTCTATTTTACATAGAGACCATAAATCATGGAATGGAGTGGCTTATTTATTTTTATATAAACTTGAGGTGGAGTTCCTCTATTCCTCTGGTAGAGAATTTAACACCATTGTAGTCATCTCAGTGTCAGAAATTACTTCTCCTAGTTCCTGCAGTTGATCTCTTATTTCATAAATCCTCATAAGGTATGGATGATTCCTTCTTCCCTTGAGAATTTCATTTTATATAAGTCTTGTCTCAGAGAGATTGCTTCTCCTACAGAGATCATAGAGAATAGGTCCACTAGTTTCTCATATATTTCTTTAGAAGTCTTTGGTAATGACACATAAGGAATGAGTGAGTCCTTGATGGATTCTAAGAGAATCCTTTGAGCTCGGATTTCTCCCTTCATGTATTTGTTATAATCTAGAGAATCTTCATTTGATGGTTGAATTATCGATCCATTAATGTATTCCATAGCTTTGTCTTCAATTAAATTCAAATCTGTCATCTTCTTTCACGTGTTAAAGTTTGATGACCCAACTAGCTTGTTTCTCTCATTACAATAAGGCATTTTGACAGATTTAAGTAAGGTCATAGATAATTGCTTGAGTAGAGTCGCTTGCAGCTTCCTTGATGATGTTTGAAGATGAAGTCAAGAGTTTCTTTTAAGATACAAATCTTTAATGTAGTTGTTCATGAATCCTTGATGAAGAATATCTTCATAAGTTGAGGTCCTTCTTTTAACAAAGTCTTGAATGTGAATATTTGATGGCAAGGATTACTTTTTTGATTTAGTTGATTGTTTAAAAAAGATAGGAAATCTTTCTTGAAGTAGCTAGAGAGTCTTCATTTTCAAATTTATTTGATTTTCAACCCAAACTTTGATCTTCGCTTCCTGGAGTGTCTCATTTTTCAAGCACCCCTTGAGTTCAACACCTTAGCTCTGATACCATGTTGAGAATTTTGAGGGCTAGTGTTTAATAAAAATTCTCTACTTGATAACTACTTGTGAGCTTATTTCTCTTACTTAGATCTTCTCTTTATTATCATATTATGTCTTTCATCGAGTCAATTATCAAAACAAAAGAGACACAACTGTTAGGATCTTCAAGCTAGGCCAAAACCACTCCTTCTTGAAAAGGAAAAACTCGCAAGTAATTCTTCTTATAGATCTTCAATTGAAAAGTACCATTACCATGGCATAGACCCTTCACTTCAATATGCCTCCAAGACCTTGTCACTGATCTATTTTTCTTCTTCTTGTGGATCCTTCCTTATGCATTGTTCTACACTAGTACTAGGAAAACTTGGTTCCTAGTTAAACTATCCTTGGCCTCCTTATCATTTATCTATCCTTCGGGAGTCTAGATAATTATTCCTTGTTGTGGTATATACCTTTGGGATATAGATCAAGACTTAAGTGTAGCCTTACCTTACAAATGTAGTGATCCCTTTGAGATTATTTTTATCATTCGCACTGTGCCGCAGATTCTTCCCTTCATGAGATAGCCCTCGGTCTATCTTGTCTTCAGCCCTAGGTTCTAGCCCCTTCTTTGCTCTATCTTATAGTCTTTTAGATGGAAACATGACCGAATTTGAAATACCTTCTCTTTAATATAGTGCAACCTTCTTCGCAACATACTTCAAATCTGAATGTTGCACTGTGATCTTAGAGAATCACCGAACTGTATTTAACCCTTAACTCTTCGCTATAATATTCTTTTTCCATAGGTTTTACCTCGCACTTTTTCACATCAGACAGATCCGAAAAACTTAAAGACATACGAATTGTTCTGCTATCATTTATGCACAGATCAATGGTTATTTATAGTTGTTCTTCCCTATAATTAGCTGACCTGCTAGTGAACTAATGTAACATATTTGAGCTGAGCTTTCAAGGGGAGTTCTGTAATGTCTTCAAGCTGTCTTCTTCCAAAAATTTCTAGAGCATGATGACAAGGTCTTGAGACCTAATTTTTTACCTTTATAAGTGTAACAATCCTTCAAATACATGAATCTAAATTATATGATTATGACAAGATGAAAAATCCATAAAATACATCAAGAAGAAGTCTTTTACCTATAATAAAAATTCCTTTCTCATGAAACCCATGAGCCAAACATTGCAAAAATACATTTTATTATCTTTGTCTTCTTCAATACATAAATTAATAATTACTAGTCATTAAGAAAATTGAACCTAGCTACACTTTCCTACTGAAATGACCTTTCATCAACATAGCTAATTCAATAATTACACATCGTTCTGTAATAGTCTTGAAAAACTAATTTATAATCGAATTCTAATCCTTCATTATCATTGGAATGATATTCTCACAACGTGTAATGAATTAGTCCAACCTAGAACCTAGTTAGGGAGATTTGAGGGGTCTACAATGGCTAGGGGAATCTTATGTACAGTAGATTATATCACATAATTTCATGAGTTCCAACTAAACTTTTTCATAAATATATTGAGTTCATCAAATTTAACTATAATTAACATTTTTAGTATCTATATATTTAATATACTAATTTCCATAAATTATTTTGGAATTAACAAATTACATAGTTTAGTCTTATATATGTTCTTCCCTTTCCACTTGCCACTAGAGAAACATGAACAATTCAAAAGAAGGCTTGTTTTCCGAAAAATATGCAAATTCTAATGACTATCTTCAATCACAAAAAATACTACAAAATCATGGCTCATTAATCATGGATGATATCATAACATTGATATAATTTTAAATACTCAAGACTAGCTAGTATTAATCTTGATAGTGATCATAAAAAAAAGAATAAAAAAAAATCATGTATGATGTATGTATTATGAGGAGGTCGAAGCATCCATATCAATGGGAAACTAGTCAACTACACTATTTGGTTGAGTAGAACATTTTCTATCTATGAAGACATATCAATACATCATCATTTTCATCTTATATCATTCATCCTAGTAATTATGTATCAATGAGTATTTTCAAATGGAAATATATTTCCAACATGTACATTTATTAATTCTGGAGCCCTTCGGTATGGGAAGCTTCTGGAAAATAATAAGCTACTATAGTTAACATATTTTAATCACATAGACATTCCATATTGATTACTATACCCTGATCAACCTCCTTGAACCATTGTTTAATTTTTAGGGGAGTTTGTGAAAGGAAAAGATGAGTTGAGTATCGGGCATAGGATTGGCACCTTGAGAATTTGTAAGACTAACAATAGGTAGAGCCCCTATTTAAGTGACCTCATTGATCGCAAATAGAATCCATCTAGAAAATGGAGGTGCGAAACCCCATAAAACATGAACAAAGGAGAGACCCTAGACCATAAAACATGTGCTATATACCACAAGACATGGAAAAACTAGCTCCACCTCCAATAAATAAAATTCACTTACAACTACCACTTTGCACTCCCTTCATAACACTCTATGATTAGGGTAAGTTCTTGCAACCTACCTCATCAATGAGGAGAGCCTTGACCTGCACGATAAGATGACTATAATGATTAATGTGCTACCTTCCCCCTTTTAGAAAGTGAACAAAAATATTCTTTCTAGGAAGCCAAGTATTTGTTGATAAAAATAAAGGAATCTTATATACAACACAAAGAACAAGAGAAATTATCATTTTCTAAAACCATTTTACACAAAACAACTAAAATGATAAAATCTAGAAAGGGGATTTACAATCTTGAATTCTCTATTTTCCTTATTACAAAAAATCACATGAAAAAAAATCTATCTCATTAAATAAAAACTAACCCATAGAGTCCTTACAACTCATAAGTTTTAAGGATTAAGCCAATGGACGTCCATTGGGGGATGTCTTTCTCATTAGTGTCTTTTAACAAGGTTGGACACTTACAAAAATTTCTACAAGTAGAAGGAGAAACTAACAATCTAAACAACATGAAGGAGGGGCTTATGATTCATTGTATGCCATTTAACTGCAATGAAATTTTTATTCCCAAATGTGATTGTAATCAAGAAATAATTTTGAGTAGACAAGGTTCCTAAATCCTCTCCCCATCATCTAAGTTTTGCATTTACACGCGACAATTGATGTCATTATAACACTTAAGAACATGTACCATGAAACACAATGTTGGTAAGTCACTTTAGAAGGTAGTGGCCATGCCCTTGCAGGTTATTTCTTGAGGCTATGATGGCTATGCCACCCTCCCTTTCTCTTTTCTCCATTACCACCCCATGCTCCAATAAATTTCATAACCCTCCTTTTATAGACATAAATAAATTATTATTTTCCTCATGCGATGACCAAATGGTTGAGATAATGGGATGTTATCCCCTCTACCTCATTTCAAATTCCACTATGGGACATATTTGACCTCTTGTGATTGGGATCAAGAACTAAGCCTGTGATCCTCTTGGAATTTGGATCTTTCTATGTCACAAATTCCTAGTATATCTATGTCAAAAAATCCTAGTATTTTTTTTTTATCTTGGACCTCACCAAATATTGATATATATTTTCAATCTTAAATGAATCACTTGTTCACCATGGTTAACAAATAAATAGATTAGTCCCATATTTTTAAAAAAATATTTTTTTATTTATTAAATATTTCATTGCATTTAAACATAATCTAAAAAAGAATCGAAAATTAATTTATATATAATTAAAAATATGTGTAATATCATTTGTTAACATTATACACTTATATTATAGAACCATTAAAATTAACACTTTAATTTGAATATGTCAGTTCATTGTTATAGAGCAATGTATAATTGACGCAAGAGCATCGTAATAAAACATCTATTTAATTTTTCAAATCTGAGAAGTTCAGACAATTCTGTTTTTTTTAGACATGTAGAAAATAGTAAAATATGCAAAATACTCCAGAAATAATATATATTAAAAAAATAAGAAGAAAAAGAAAAATATATGTTTTATTTAGGAAAATGTTATGATAACTTCCTAAAAAAATATTTTTTCTCAACTTCTCCAAAGTCTATAAGAAGAATTATTTGTTTGAAAATTATAGAATTTTCCTTCTCTGAGTATAAATAGAAATGTAATGTGGCCCGAGTAAGAATGGGAAAATATCCCAAACGCTTTATTGAATAAAATTGAGAGTTTTGAATATTAGTATTATTTGTTTTAGTTGTTTTGTTTGCAGTTGCGTCGTTTAATTTTTATTTTTGTGTAGCTTATGTAGTGGCTCTCTACCATCATTTTGGTCTTAGAGCTAAACTCATCATTGTGTGAGATATTTGACGTCGAAAATAATATTTTGTGTATTAGCAAGCTATGGGTAATCCGATATTGTGTGTGGAAGGAGATGTGGGGAGAATGATGATTGGAGACCTTTGTGTAGCATTTAGGATTCCTAGAGGCTATGTTAAAGATGAATATTCCTAGAGATTGCGTAGAGCTTGCATATGCCTTGAACCTATGTGTTAAACATGTGCCATGTTCATGGAATATGCATGGATTTAATGTAGTGTGCATCATTGAAGTTGAATTTCCATTCCTAGTGCGATCCAAGGAAAACAATATAAGGAATTTGAGTGCAACAGTGGACCATAGCAAACGAGATCATAGTAAAACCAGATTGTCAATTATATTTAATAAAACTATATTTTCAGTGGTCGATACATATGATAAGCTATAATATTATATATAGATGCTATTGTAGAGCCTTATTTGCTACATTGATTGTGCTGCAAAGAATACTGGTATGGATTTAAATGTTGGGCCTCAATAATAATCAAAATTTGTCACCTAAAAGTAAATTGATACATAAATAATTATTCAATTTTTTTTATGTTGTGTAAAAGGTGGCACATAGAGCATGAGGAACCCAAGGAGCTAGAATTCGTCGAGGAAGACTAGTTGTCAACGAAATATTATTTGAAGAGGTAAGAAGCATATGAATAATATTAGATGTAATAGAGATGACACAAAGAATAAGTAGTGTGAAGGAATTTTTGAAATAGGAAACTAAGGAGGAAGTAGGATATGCATTCCCTAAGGAGATAGAGACAATTGTTGTCTTTTGAAAATCATATTTCATTAAATAAACATGACAATATGATTACGACTCGATTCGTGAAATGTTGATGGGAGAAGATATAGGTCATCCAATGATATCTACTCTGAAATAGAATTTTCAAAAAAGAGAATATAATGGACCCAAATACTGAAGGAAATTCACATGACTGAACAATAAGAATACAAAGAGCAAGAGGTTGTCTTAAGAGACAACAAACGGTTTATGTGTGGAAAACATCAAATTCATGTGAAAAATGATATGAATTTTGTTGTGACGATGTTGTAGAAGAGAAAGTATTTGTAAATTTTTGAAAGGCTAAGCATAGGCAAGCGATATAGGAACAATTTTATGTATGTGAGGTGCAAAAGGGTTATTTCCGTAGACGAAAGGAAGAAACGACAAAGAAATATGAAGACAACTTTATTTCAAGTTATCGTAGAAATTATATACATGGTAGTGATTTTGATGGTTGACCATGGGCTTCAAAAGCCTAATAGAATTTTTTTTCTTTTACATGTCCGTGAAATCGAACAAGATAGAAGTTAGTAAATAACATATCAGTTATACCAACAAAATTATTTTGTTTTCCCAAATTCATGAACCAATTAAGTTTCCAAATTAGAAAACGAGTACAATTAAGAAGTAAACGACGACTACATCCAACAATTAAAAAGAGAATAATTGAAAAGAACACCTTATGCAGCTTTATTATTTCAAATGAAGGACAAAACAATTAAAACATTATGGACTTTATGCAGATAATTCTAGAATTTGTGGAATTTTTTAAAAGACTACACTATGTAAAATTTCTAAAAATGAATAAAAGAAAAGAAAAGAAGAAAATGACTTTTTTCTCAACTTCTTTAGAAATTTTTAAAATCTCTTCTTCTCTAAGTATACATATCAATGTAATGCATTTGTTAGCCTAAGTATACATATGAACGTAATGCATTTCTTGGCCGAGCAATAAGGTGCCAAGATCCCCAATTATTTAATGAATAGAAATGTGAGCTATAAATATTAATATTATTTGTTTCAGTTGGTTGTTTTGTTTAAAGCTGAATCATTTAATTTTGATTTATGTGTAGCTTCTATTATGGCACTGTCCTAGAGCTGGAAAATAAACAAATTTTAAATACCATTTTATGTTATACTTCTCATGTGTACAAATTATATGAACTATGAAATTAATTATTTCTATTCAGTCTCCACATTTCTTTTTACCATGCTATAAAAACAAATTACGAAACATGATTTTCCAAAATTAGAAACGAATTCTTACCAGAGATCCACTTTGCTAAATATAAATCCAAATTGCCTCAATGGGATAGATTTAATAGATCCGTTAAACTCTCCCACATCATTACCCAGAGAGATTGAACTAATGTTTCATAAATCATCATAAATCAATCTCGGCATGCATGAGTGCCTAAGTGAACAAAGCGAATCTGTTAGGCTAATCAAAAGTACCCTAACTGACTAAGGAATGGCCGGAGACAGCGAGCAATGCTGCAAGTGGATATTTAACAATTAGAAAAAATGTTGTTATCCTCACCAGTTTTCTGGTCATTGGCGGTCGTCAAAGATTCTTTAACTTTGGGAGTTGGTAATTAAAATAAGTGACTGTGGAGGATAAACAATTGTAAGGAGTATAGTGAACCATTAAATTATTTAGAGGTGGCAGCATGTTAGTGGTGATTAAAGATCATTCCAATATCAAGTACAGATACCAAAGACTATGTCGTCAGACAGGTACCAATGTAGATACCAATGTGCCCACTAAACATGATTTTGCAAAAAAAATATCGTAAAATGTAATATGTTTGACTATAGAAAGGATATGGAGGACAAAGACCGAAAGGTAGCAATAATCCTGATATGGAAATTTACATATGAACAATGAGAGTTATAGAGCAAACATTAGAGGAATTTAGCATTAGGATATTGCATGGTTCTAGTATAACACGACAGGTTAATTTCCGAAGCATCTGTGCTTATATTAATGCAAATCTATAGGAGAAATATCTATATATAAGACTGGTAAGAGCTCAGCCAATTCGACATAAGAGTATTTCTTCTCTTTGGCGGCCCGATTGTGGATTGTCTTTTGAGAAAGCTCTGAACTACTTAATTCCGACCACTTGTAAGGTGGTAGAACTTGGAAATTCATTCAAAACTGAAGTCCAGAATGGTAGTTGTTATACTTCTGCTGTTGTTTCTTGTGGATGACTTTTCACCGGCCGATGCTCGGTTTTTAAAGTCGTATAACGGTTGAGTGAGAATTAACCATGGTCTCGTGAGTAGGGCGCTCTTCTGGGCAGTGAAGTGTTTGGGAAAAACAAGTTGGCGAGAGCTCATGGCCATGAAATGTTTAAGACGGCGAAAGGCCCTTGTCCTCGTGAAAACTACGAGCATTATATGACAACAAAAAATGTTGGAGTTGTGGTTTTTCCATTGTGTCATAGTCCAGGAAGAGGACACGATGAACCCCCGGGTCTGTGACAATTTTACTCCATGGGGTACCCAGCTTCACCAAAAGTAAATACTTAATGGTTATATAAGAACTGGTCTTCTATCTATGTCTGCATTTATATTCGTACGTGGTTAGATCCATCGTAATACTCTATTTATAAAATCTTCCAACCGAAGAATCAAAGTCTCTCGGTCCATGTGTTATTACGTTCTTCTAGATGAATATTTAAATTTTGTGCACGCGTAAGATTATTACACCGAATCAAATGCGTTTAAATGTATGATGATTTTATGCAATGAAATGCGTTTGGGAACAGCCTGTATTTATATTGAATGAAATGTATCTACCTTTTTTTCAAGAAAAACGATATTTTCATTCATAAAAAATGTGAAAGTTACCTAACATATTTTAGTTTTTAGAGTCTATCTTTCGAAATTACCAGAATATCCATTCGACTATCTATCTTAATAATCCCGAAACCCATTACAATTGATTCCTTTCTTAAGAGGATTAATATTGAATAACGGTTCATGTCATCAAAGAAACAAAAACAACATAAAAAAATAGTGAAACTGAGTGAAACATTAAATTTTGCTTTTGTCGAGATATTCTTCAATTTGCACCTCCTATTAGTACTAGTTATTTTGTCATGCCAAAATATGTACTTGTTCTTTTTCCATCTCTGTAATAAGTATTCCACCCTACCTTTGCTTCATTGCAGTGCATTCCTTATCTGAATATGTTTTTCCTATCCTTGTACCATGTACATCTAATTCATGTTAATCATTGAAAAAGGATGCTCTCAACCTTAACCCTATGATGATTTTCATAATAAGCATAGTGAATCGTACCTAGAGGGACCTTGAGCCCCCTTTTTGACAGAATATCTGATGTCATGTTTTGTTCTCTAAAAAAATGTTCAAACTTGATGCTCTAAAACGTTTGAATCAACTTTATGATCCTTGTCATCCAATTGGATAAGATCGGAGGCCTGAAATTGTTGTACTCCTTAACGTAGTCAATGACCCCCTTAGCATCTCCAAAAGTCTTAATGCATGATAGACCCAACCACTTAGCAGTTTTGAGAAGACCCCATAAGGCAAGAACCTCGACGCGAATCTTTGTCCCCTCCCCCACTCTCTAACAGAAGCAGTAATATGAGGCCGACTTGAACACCAATTAAGCCCAAGAGCCATTGCTCCTGAATCTACACGCCCCATCAAAAAAACCAACTGGAAAAACACCCCAATTGTATAATCCTTACCTGCCCTCTTTTAGTCACTTCCCTTACCGGCCCCATAGGAGCCATATTTTAAAGACACACATATGCCACAATCAATCTTATCATCAGATATGTAAGCATTCCTAGCCTTCCAAATAGCCCAGAAAATGTACATCGGGAGAAAATGATAAGATCTATGTTTCTTATACAACGAATGCATGAAATAGACCACCAGAAGATCGATATTGTTTACCTTAAGATCAAAATTGTTTAAGATTCCTTCCCATATTTCCCTTGCGAAGGGACAATTCAGGAAAGGATGTGACTCATTTTTTGAACCCCCATTACAGAGCACACATACCCATGGCCCCCCAAAACCCCTCTTCCGAATGTTGTTCTAGGTTAGGACATAGCCATGAATGACCAACGAGCAAGAACATTGTCGGAAAGAAAAGAGGTCTCTGAGCCGAAACCCAGGTTCAGGATAGAAGCCAACAAGGTTTTCGCAGTAGTCTAGCACAACGCCGACATTTTCACCCTGCTCCGAGGAGTAGCGAGTCTCACCTGAGGCATGCCATGACCTTACTAAGGTTGTGATAAGATCCGGTATCAATCAAGCATGACAAATGCATAACCTAGATAGAACTAAGTACTTCGGTTAAATGTAAATACTCCACAGATAGAAATACTTGTAAACACATTTACAATGATAATCAAAAATTTAAAATAACCTGCACATTCAACTAACCCAGAACACAATACAGAACTCAGAACAACAGCCTCAGAGTAAGATGTATTTCATTAAGAACAAAAGACAATTACAATGCCTCTCAGAGCGTTCCTGGAAAAACTGATTACAATGGAGTCACATAAGACTGAGAAAAATAAAATAAAGAGAGAGAGAGAATAGAACGAACAACACGAACAGAGCTCTACTATGGCTCTTGTTCCTTGATCTCTACTGTGCCAACCTTCTTTCTCCACTGGCTGGCTGCCTATTTGTTCCGTTGCCAGCGCGACTGACAGTTATTCCTTCCTTTTTACTCAGTTGTTTGTTGCTTCTCCCTAATTATTTGGAATTCCAATGATTGTCTTCTGTTGCTTCCTTCTGCCATCTGTGCTTGCTTCTGCAACAGTCGCGCCACATGCTCTTTGATTCTCCGCAACTGTCAAAACTCTCTATCTACCATGGTTGCGTTCTGCCACCTATTATCCGCAACTCAAAACTATTTAATCTCAAAATAAGCACCCCAACAAGCCCCAACCACATCATATTGACTTGTCTTGAGTCAATTCTTTCCTTCTGCCTCAGTCTTCATCAACCCATTTTCCCTCATGGCCCATTCTGTTTGCTCCCTTTCCTCTGCATGTCCAAACAAGGGCCCCAACTCTGGGACCTTTGCTAGTGCTAATGCTTTGAGCTCTTGGAAGCTAGAAATGGCTTGTTGCCATCCTTGCATGAGCAATTCTATTTATGTTGTGACATGGGCAACCTCTTTTTGTTGTACGACGTCCGATATGCTACCAAAGACATGGTTAATCTGAACATTGGCTTCTGCGGCTATTTGCTTCATTGCTTGGACAATAGTCTTCACTAGCTGCCTGAGCTCTTAGAGGGCTTGTTTGGCTGACGCTAAATGCTCCTCAATTTGTTGTCTCTGGAATTCGAGCTCCTCCTCTTGAGTATACAATTGGTCGAGTCCGTCAGGGTCTGTGGCTTCCTGAATCTCTTTCGATATCTCTAGTGGTTGTGCTGAAACTGGCTGTGATTTCAATGTGATCGAGGTTGAACATTCATGTATACCCTTCAGTAGGTCATACACTTCCTTTTCCGTAGTAATCAGAACTTCCTCCAACCCAGCTACTTGATTCTGTATTTCTACTATCTTCTTCGTGTAGACGACCACTGGGTCTAGTAGCGCGGCCCTCGTTTCCAGTGCTGCTTTCAGTTCCTTGTTTTCTCTGTTGAGGTTCTAACAAGCCACTAAGACATGGATGGACCGTCCAACTATGTCATTCTCTGTTATGTCACCTAGTATCTGATTGTCGTGGGCTTTCACCGTGGGCCAAAGATCCTGGAAAACCTTGGTCACCATGTCCAGTTGGCCCTGTAGTTGGTCCTTTTCTGTCTTTAGCTAGTTTCACTCTTCAGTAAGCACCATAATTTGTATCTGTTGCTACTCAAATCGCTGCTGAAGTTCTGTGTGAAGCCCTTTAACCTACTGTACCACCTGCTGAATGAAATTGTATAACTACGTCGTGCCCAGGTCTTCATGCTTTTAGCTCCAGAGATATCTTGATTCGATTGTCACTCTTGAAACGGCTGACTGCTTGCAATAGACTTTTTTGAATGCTCTTGTGGTGAGTGCGGTGGTGTTGGTTGCAGGAGAGGTTTACTGGGGTTACGCATGCTTATATTGGGTTTCACTTGCTGAAGTATCAGGTTTTCTTGCTGAAATGGATTCAACTCTTTAGTCGGGGTTGTTTTATCTCCAGTAAAAGGTACCCTAGTAAAAGTTCTTGGAAAGAAACCTATTCAACTAGGGTTTGGCTAACCTCAAGTATGACTGTTGTACCAGAGTTAACCTCCACCTCAGAATCTTCGTTTGTTTTACTTTTTACTCTGACTGGGTCAGATATGGTGGCTGATGTGGAGGGTGTGCGAAATGGATGATCTTTGGAGGTGAATGAGGTGGTGGCTGGTGATTGGTGAGTGCGAGGAGGTGATATAAGGACATTTAGAAAATAATAGGGGTTTGTTGGAGGTAGCTCCTAAGTCGTCTGGGGCAAAGTCACTGGCTCTTCTCTAATTAGGGCCCCCATGTCCATACTTTTCATTTGATTCTCCCTTGTGAGATCAACGACCTGGATGGACACTGAGATTTTCACCTTCTTCGCCTTGGGTGTGGCTACTGGTGGCTTTGAGGCTTTAATTTTTCTAACGAGAGTTGTGGTAGCTACTAGTGGTGAATTAAACAAATTCAGTGGTATGGTTGTGACTGGTGGGGCTGTGATGGACGAGGATATAGCATTTGAGGCCTCAAATTTAGAAAATGTAGGAAAAAAGGAGGAATCACTTGTTAAAGTTTGAAATACCTAGTTAAAGCTTTGTACCTTTGTATTCACCTACTTAAAGATTGGGGTCAGCTGTAGTCGCGACATCTTAGCCATTGCTTCCTCTGATGTATCTCCTGGAAATCGATCTGACATCATGCCATCAAATGAATAGACCTAGAATTTGTTTCTAATTTCCATTGCTACTCCCGGCCACAAGCATACTTCTGCATGAATAGCTCGCTCGTCGATTTGAAATTTCAATGGCCTCATCTTCAAGTTCGATTCCAACACACATGCTGAGCGGATGTAGGTTTACTTATGGTTAACCCCAAACCATACTTGCGCAGCGTAACTGTCGAGCAAGGCCCTTGGAATTCTTTGTTGGCTTATCATGACATCCACCATTTCGTTGTACCAGAATTTGAATTCCTCTTCGTTTACCTCCTTAGTGCTGGGGTCCCCTGATTTTTCCAGGGTGTGAACTTCATTACTATTGGTTGACCCGCCGCCACTTCCAGGGGTTGCCTAATTCCTATAAATTTCCATTTCCACATGGCCAACACCATTATAAGATAGTTGTAGATAAATCCAGTTTCCCTCTTATACTTGTACTCACAAGCTTGGAATAACTCGTTGAGCATAAACAAGCACCAGTTCAGCTATGCCCCCTGGAGACAATGCTCCGCAACTGAGATAGTATCCAATGTACATTCCCCTTTAGTGTAGTGTCTCATCGTTTTTCTTGCAATCAAATAGCAAGAAAACCTGATCGCTGGGTTGTTGATTAGGTCTATTTTGGCTCCTTTTCCCCCTCTCTTGGTGTCATACTTCCTGTAGTAATCACAATTTCCCAGTTTCTTCGCTCCCCTGGACATAGTCTGGAAAGCCGTGGAGACGTCTCTCCCTTCTTGCGACAACCCGGTCAATTTGTGAATTTATTCCACGTGAATTAGGATTTCCCTTCCCAGCCATAGTGACCCATTGTGGATTCTGCTCAGTAGAAACTTGGTGCATTGCATCGTAGCCCCTGTAGTGCCAAACACTAGAATATTTATTAGGTTGAAGATGGTGGATTGCTGAACTCCTATGAACTCCAGAAGTACTCTTGTTTCTTCCTGTCCCGCTTTTGTAGCATAATTATCCATGTAGACCTACTTCTTCATCACTGGAAATTGGAAAGAGTATGTTAGGTCGGTATCAATCAATGACGCGCTATCATATTTTCCTACCAGGGAATCCATCTTCTGAATCCTTTCATCAAACTCCTGCTCAACCACCGTTGCTGCTACCCTAGTCATCTTAGGTCTTCTCTGGTATACTTGCAGAGCTACTCCTTTACTTTCCTTATGAATTTCTGCATCTGGACACCTCCCCTGCTACCTTTTCTATTTTTGGTTCTAACTCAGAGTTCTTCGACATTCTTGTGTTTTTCATTCATGCAAGTTATGTAAGTAACCGGCACACATGAGGTTGATAAGACCCCATAACTAATTAATTTTCTCTGCCTTCTCCCGCAGCTATAATCGTGCGATTAGTTACTAGGCTAAGGTGGGTTCTGACAAAGCTAAATGTGGCTTCAGGGTTTGGGCAGACGTGATGGGTGATGGTTATGGATTATTATGAAAAATTTGTTACAGTATGGATGTTGCTAATTATGGCAATTATTTCTCAAGTTTCAGTAATCCTCCCGCAACTCCACAGTGGCATTCCCATAGTACGGCCTCCCTCTCATGGTCCAGGACACATCTTCGTAAGATTTTGTCCAAACCCATCTTCTACAAGTGTCCTGCTATTAGTTGGTACTCTGTCGCTCGAACTACGTGGTGTCTTCTCTGTACTTCTGTATACTCTTTTGGGCATTGTCCTGTTGTCAAGTAAGTCGCGATCTAATCTAGGTATTTGAGGATGGCTTCTACTATGAAAAGATTAGCATTCAGAAGTTTATCATCCATATACCCTCCATTTTCCCCATTTTCGAGCCTTGACAGGTGGTCTGGTCCCACATTTAGCCTCCCGGGCTTTACTATCACCTCAAAGGTGAATGCCTGAAAGAGTAGGAGCCATCTGTAGATTCTTCCTTCTAAGACTGGTATGTTTACCAGATATTTTAAATATGAGTGGTCAGTGAAAACCTTGAACATACCTCCTAACAGGTAATGGTGGAACTTCTGAAGGGAATACACCATTTTTAGTGCTTCCCTCTCCGTCGTGGTGTAGTTCCGTTCTATTGTTGATAATTTTTGACTTGCAAAATACACTGGGTGATCAACTGTAGTATCTCTTGGTTGGGCTAGAACCGCTCTGAGTGTAATGCTCGAAGCATTAATGTGGACATGAAATTGCTTATCCCAATTCGGATGAATCAATATTCGCACACTTTCCAACTTCTCCTTCAACGTATTCAGGGCTACCATGCAATTCTTTGTCCAATTTAACTATTCCGACTTCCGCAATAGCTTCTCTAATGGGGATGTTATCTTCACGTAGTTGCGGATGAATCGTCAGTAGTAGCCTATGTGACCGAGTAGTGACCTCAGTTGTTTTACAGTTTCTGGTGCTTCCATGTTAACTATAACCGCTACTTTTGTTGGATGCACGCAAACTCCTTGTTTGCATAAAACGAGTCCTAGCAACATCCCAAACGGCACCGCAAAGATACACTTCTTTAGGTTCAATGAAATCTGTAGTTGTCTACACCTATCAAACATAATTCTCAATAGTGTTGCATGGTATTTTAATAGATTGTAGATGGTCCAGTCGTACATATAAACCTCGAGGAATTTGTGGATGTAGTCGCGGAATGCTTCTATCACAATGTGTGAAAATATGGCTCGCACATTCTTCAAACCGAATGGAATTACATGATATGCAAAGGAGCCCCATTCAATGGTGAAAATTGTATTTTTCTTATCTTCTTCCACTATCCGTACTTGATGGTATCCTAAGAATCCATCCGTAAAGGAATAAGCCTCGTTCCCCGCAACGTTGTCGAGGACCTCGTCACTGTATGGAGTAGGTAATGGGTCATGTATGCAGGCATTATTCAAACTCCTATAATCCACACCGACTCAGATTTCAGACTTATCCCTCTTACTCTATATGACTATCGGACTTACCCATTCTTCCTCCTCCACAGGGAATATCAACCCTACCTTTAGCATTTTGTCAATTTCTGCTTTAACTTTTTCTTTTACCCTTGGATTCAACCGATAGGGTCTGTGCTTGATTGGTCTTACATCAGGCTTCAGGATTATACACATTTCTTCTAGGTCTCCTTTGATTCCTTTCAATTCTACTACGCACGATGGGAACAAATCCTCATATTATTCTAGTAGATTGAATATGTCCTTCGTTGTCTTAGCATCCCAATAATCACTGATTAAGGTTAGTTTGGGCCTTTCTTCAGTCCCAATGTTCATTTTATTGGTTTTTAGTGGTAGCAGATGAATTCCTTCCATTGTCTGGTCTTCTTGAACATCTCATTCCCCTTCTGTCTCTTCAAAATATAGATGCCTAAGTCCCTCTATATCATCATCGTCCATTTCACCGTTTACCTTTTTACATGCTACCAACTGTTTGGTGCTTTGGTTCGGGAGTGGTTGCTCATCATCCTCTTGATTCTTCGGAAATAAAAATACCTTTTTAACAGCCTATAATGCTTGGGTGACTAGTTCTGTTCTTCCTTCAAATAAGAAGCACAGTGTAAATTTCCTTGTTGCTTCTTGCCACGTGCGGGTTCCTCTTTTCGTCTCCACCGTTAGGTACCAAGCTTGGGGAATCACGTCTAGTGAGTGTATAAACTTGTGGACCCACAGCTCCTTCGGGTATCCCGAAATGGTACATTGATATTTACACTCTTTCAAATGTTTTATGGGGTCTGATACCCCTCATAATTTTTGAGTGACATGTGGTTCTTCTCCCTTGAAACTGGCTTTCAGTGTTGGCGCAACTTTGTCCCATTGCGATGGTGAGTTTTGGTGGTTACTCCACCATCTTGCGGATGTGGATTTTAGGGCCATGTCCATGAGTGGGACCCTATGGTTCTCTTGTACTTTATCTTTTACTTTGGTTATGAAAGTATTGACAGCATCCATATCGGACAAAGTTGGGTAGTCTCTTACCTTAGTCCCGATCCAATTGATTCTTCGCATGTTGGCACATATTTTTGACTGCTCTCATATCCCCTTTGTTGGCAATCATCCCAGGCTATCTCTGAGCCCAGGTATGAGATTTGGATGCTTATCAAACTTACAGAGCCTCCCGCCATCGGGTTGATATAATATTCCCTTTTCCCTACAGTCATTCGATAAAGATGGTCAAGAAGTTGAGTGTCTTCCTTGTTGTCAATGGACTCTGTGTATTAGGGACCTTGATACGAGTCGAGTAGCTGAGTGAATTTAACCTCTCCATCCTCAAATATCATCAGTTCCTTCTTCAAATCTATTACTTCATAATTCTCGAAATCCCAGTCGATCCCCATCAATGCGAGATAGGGGTGTTTGTCCCCCATGATGTCGATGACCTCAAAGTCCGTGTATGTCTTTACTCCCACAAAATCAACTTTGACATCCTGCAATATACCTATGAGTACAATGCAGTACTGGTTTTCCATACGGAGTTGAATTGGTGAGTATGTTAGGCTCGGCTTTTCCAACGCTTCCCATGTCTTTCTTGGCAAGATATTTACATCTAACCCCAAGTCAAGAATTGTGTCCTTAATCTGGAATCCTGCAACTTGAATATTCACCTGGAACTCTTTTCCTATCCTTATTTTATTTCTCTTCCCTTCATATATATTTCTATGTTGCATAAGTTGATTCCCTTGGTCCTGTGGCCTTTTGCACTACTCTTTCCAGGTTATGCTTTAACTTTTATAACATTGGCATGTTGTTGATGATATTTAGAAATAGAAGGAACCATTATTCGATTGTGATATTTGAGCTAGCTTAATTCTCATTGGTTTCCTTGGTCTGTGGAAATTCAATACCTTTACTTCCCCCAAGTTGGGCAAATGTTTCCGCTGCTTCTTGAAATAATTGTTTTTGTCTGTCTTGCCTGAACATTGGCTTTGGAGATTTTTCCCTTACCAATCTTATCAGGTCCATCGTTTATGGATCCTCCCTGGTTCCTTTTCCTCCTCGCGTTACTATGGCCACGTTTGGCATAGCTAGAGCCTCTATTGTTCTCAGCTCTACATTTACCAGATTTGTTCCTCTTTGTCTAGCTCTTTCCCCCCATATTTTAATGAGCTCTAGATAGTCCTATGTTGCACGAGTGTTAACCCTACACTAAGAGCACCAGGGTCTTCTAGGACGTGGACACTCCGTAGCCACGTGACATTCTTGGTCGCAATTTTAACAGCGTACTCACCCTCTTCCTCTAGCTTGACCTCCTCTCATGCCTCCTCCTCGACCTCTGGGAGCCTCTTTTAATCTATATGAAGGCCTATCCAAGCGCTTTGCTAAGGCATCCAGAGCACTACACCGCTTTGTGCCATGTGTGGTAGACGCACAGAATTCACAATATGTGTTGTTTGGAACGTTGGAGTATTTTTTCACTATGGGGCATAGATGAGGTGGATGATTCATTCTTTTACATATTTCACAATATTCAGTCACCACTGAACTCTGTTGCGTAGGGAACCCCGTGTACGAGTGTTGTGGTGGATATAATCCTTGGGTGTTTATCTGTGCAACCCCTCCTACTGGAGGAGTTCCCGATGCCCCTGTTGCTGATGCCCCCACATTCTGGCGCCGCAGCCGACGACATTTGGTTACCACATGTCCTTCCATTAGACAGTGCGTACACCATACGTTTGGCCTCGCTAGACTCATTAGTTGAATTTCTTTCAATTTCTCTGTTAGGCTAGCTATTTGATGTTATAATCCCAGTATGGAGGGATCGTGAGCTGATGCTCGTCCTTTAAATTATTGCAGATATCCCGCCATGGCCTCTATTTTCATAGCCTGCTCTAACGCGTCTTGCAACGTCTCGATCTTCTGTTGTGTCAGCGGAGTTCTTGTTAGTGGAATAAGGGCCTTTATAAACCAATCTCTCTGATGGTATGGATTGATCGGATAACTGAGTTTTCCAATCGCATCCTTGAATCTCCTCATTATATCCCATGTAGTTTCCCCTTCTCGCTGCTTGATCTCCCACATCTCTGACAAGCCCTGCTGATTTGTTTGGGGTAATTTGAATTCCTTCACAAAATCTGTCTTTACATCATCTATTGTTGGGTTTTGATGAGTCTCAAACCACTTTATAAACCAGTGCAGAGCTCTCTCCCTAAGAGTAGTTTGAAATTCTACCAACTTACCTATTTTTGGTGTCTGTCGATCCCTCCATATGGCTTTACA
This sequence comes from Pinus albicaulis, assembly GCA_034641835.2. Taxonomy (NCBI): domain Eukaryota; kingdom Viridiplantae; phylum Streptophyta; class Pinopsida; order Pinales; family Pinaceae; genus Pinus; species Pinus albicaulis. Next base: position 44,499,048 of record CM076580.1, read on the forward strand.
AAGGTACGAGTGTTGTTCCACATCATCATTACCCCTCCCAGAAAACTCTGGGTACTGGGTAAATGATCCTACCATGGTTCCTTGTGTGGGGGTTACTAGAACAAAACCACTGACTCCCGGTTGTGAAATGGTATTACTAGCACTGCTGCTAGTGTGGGTTACTGCTGTGGACTAAACACTACTCCACTTACTCAATTCTTGTAACTTAACAAAGATTTCACCTAGTGTCTGATAGAGTACCAGGGGAATGTCGAGACTCCAGCTACATGAATTTTTGGGAATAGAGTTACCTGGAATTATGGGTGCCAGCCCTTCTCGGAATAGCTTCTCGATCACAACATGAAACTCCACATCAGACATCTCCTCAGGGCGGCGACATCCCCGTCACACTCCTTTCCCTTCTCAGCTTGGGCTAGGCTCCTATACACCTGCTGCACTTCTTTATTGGTGCCCCCTATATCCTAGGAACCCATCTTACCTTCCATCTCCTTCTTCGTCTGAGGTGCCTCCTCCTTCTCTTTTCTATTCCTTTCCTATATTTCCAACTCCTTCATCACCCTTTCCCGCCACTTCTCAGTGAGTTGCGCCCTCCGATATGTTCGTTGTTGCCTTAACCTACTGGAGGTATTGGAATCCATATCCCTATTCCCCTTTTCAATGTACTTGTAGCATCTTTCCCTCAGCTCCTTCCCCCAGTACTGGAGGTTTAGGTATCCATCTCAGATTTTTGGAACTCCATCAATCCTTCATCTACCATCAAAGCTTTGATCCATAGGAGGATCTCCTTCAACAGCTCCCTACACAGCCCTGATATTAATACATCCTCCTCTTTCAAGAAAGACTTGTAGCATTCAGCTGTGAACTCCACTATGTATCCTTCCAAGGTAGATTGCACCAAGAAATCTGCGGCTCGAGTCAAATCGGTATCTAACCGATGGAGTACTACCAGATCTACGTGTGCCCACTTGTGATAGATCTTCCACAAAAATCTTTGGACTATCTTGGTCTATAGTCTCCACAACCAGTTATAAAGTTCCTCGGGAAACTTTCTGCAGAAGATCTCTTAGATATCACTGGCGGATTCAGAGTATAGAATCAGGTTCTTAACAACTTTCTCTTTCTGCTATCTCACTTCTACTTGCTGAGCTACGAACTGATATAGGTATTTATCCCACCAGTTCTGTATTTCTCTCTTGAATATCCGTGATAACATGATATATATCCAACATGAAATTTCAGGTCCCGACAACGGAACCATTTGTTGGCAAGAAAACAGATCTCTGAGCCGAAACCCAGGTTCAGGATAGAAGCCAACAAGGCTTTCCACAGTAGTATAGCACAACGTCGAAATTTTCACCCTACATCGAGGAGCAGAGAGTCTCACCCGAGGTGTGTCGCAACCTTACTAAGGTTGGGATCAAATACGGTATCGATCAAGCATGACAAATGCATAACCGAGATAGAAGTACTTCGATTATATGTAAATAATCCATAGATAGTAATACTTGTAAACACATTTACAATGATAATAAAAAATTTAAAACAACCCACACATTCAAATAACCCAGAACACAATACAAAACTCAAAACAACAGCCTCAGATCAGGATGTATTTCATTAACAACAAAAGACAGTTACAATGCTTCCTCAGAGCATTTCTGGAAAATCTGATTACAATGGAGTTACATAATACTGAACAGAATGAAGCAGAGAGAGAGAGAGAATAGAACGAACAACACGAACAGAGCTCTCCTACGACTCCTCTTCCCTGATCTCTACTGTGCAAACCTTCTTTCTCCGCTGGCTGGCTGCCTATTTGTTCCGTTGCCAGCGTGACTCGTAGTTTTTCCTTCCTCTTTGCTGGGTTGTTTGTTACTTCTCCGTGATTATGTGGAATTCCACTTATTGTATTCTACTGGTTCCTTCTACCATCTTTGCTTGCTTCTGCAACAGCTGTGCCACCTACTCTTCAGTTCTCCACAATCATGATAGCTCTCTGTCTACCATGGTTTCATTCTGCCACCTATTATCCACAACTCAAAAATATTTAATTTCAAAGTGAGGGCCGTGATAAACATTTAAGTTTACATGGAATATCCGCCCTCCAAGAAATTTGAAACCATTTTTAATTATCATATTTACCTCCTTGAAATGGAAAAATTGTGTAGATGTCTCTAACCTCTCAATAATATTTCTTCAAGGATCCTCCCTAATAAATTTTTTCATGTTTGGGCTGTAGTCCAATACCTGCATCTCTCAACTCTAAAACATATTGCTCCCATTCCACTGCATCTTCAGGCACCGGGCTTATCAGCTTCAGTGATATCCATCCCTTACCAATCATATTTTGTTCATTGTAGAATTGTTGGGGGGTGAAGATATCCCTGCGATATAAGACATCAATAACCTAAGAAGATAGAGAATGTGGTCCTGACATACCCAACAATGTGTCCAAGCCAACATCTATCGAAGACCCATCCATAAATTCCCATCTATATAAATTCATCAACCAAACCATCAGTTTCAACACACCTCTCCAAATGGTCGATTTTGAAGAGGGAAAATGTACCCCACACCTGATCCAATCCTCCAGAGGCTACCCTGCCAAGTACTCGCACCTAATTACCTCATGCTAGATACATAGCCCTTTTAAAGACCTCCAAATTATTTTGATGATAATACCTTTGTTAAAATTTTCCAAATTCATAAGTCCACATCCCCCTTCCTCTATCGGTCGCGAAATGGAAGACGAACAACCAAGGTGATATTTACCCTCCATCTTTCATCTGTACCATAAAACATTTTCCAGAATGGCCTTAATGCTCAGAGAGATCACCTAATGAATAATGAAGAGCTCCATCCATAATACATAAATGTGTTGAAAAACCGACTTAATCAAGATCATTATGTGGCCAAAAGTAAGTCTTATGTGTCTCCATCCAACCAATTTTTGTACCATATTATTTACCATCCATTCCCAATCCCCAATCCCATATTTCAAGGGTTTGAAGAAGAAGGCCAAATACTTGATCCCCCCGCCGTCAAGGCTCTGTGTTGTGACATCAAATAGAAGACTGATCCAAGAGATAGTCTCTTCCTCCTCCCCACCAAACAAGAGAACTGATTTTTCCTTACTCATATGAAGGCATGAGGCCCTCGATAACTCCTCCACCGCCTGCAAAATGTGTTTCCATTCACCCACACACTTATTTCCATCGAACAACAAGTTGTCAAAAAAGCATGGGTGAGTCAACACAATGCTTCGTGACAACTTAAGACCCATAATGAGACCCAAATATCTCATCTAGTGAATCATTAAACTGAAACAATCAATGACTAGTAAAGATATGGTAAAATTTTCCTTTGTCAAACTCATGTGGTTTAATTTTTTGAATGGACTTTAAATAACCTTTTGATTTTTTTAGGTTTCATGGTGTTTTTAGAAAAAAGTGATACAACTGTACATGTTATTTGTGATGTTGAGCACCATCTGAATTTTAAAATTGTGTGTAATATTTTTACATTTCAAAAGCTACCGCAATGTATGAGGCTATGAGAAATCATATATCGAAGATATACGACATTTTTCTATACCTAACAATTATTCCTACTAATTTCTTGAAAGAGAATGTGTTGTTGAAGAGGGGATCAAGTACATCCTTATTGATAACCAAAAGAAAATCAGTTTGAGAGAATTTTTTATACAAAAAAAAAATGTATGAGTTGGGCATGTCCCATTCTCATGATCATGATGTTGACTATGATACTACAAGCACACATTAAAATCATGTCAAATCAAAACTGATGTAGTTGTTGTGTTGTATGTTGAGGTAGATAACTATTTTGGCCCTTACGGGTGTCCATGATAGCTACAATAAACAAGGTACTCCCATGCATCAGCTATAAAATGCTATTGAGGGAAGTGTAGTTTTAATATATGGGTTTTTGATTAAATAAAAAAACTAAAACGATCATAAATTATGATACATTGTTGATGTAAAAACTATGGTGGTGTAGAAAATCAAAGGGATTAGTGAAATCAGTGGGTGATGATGATTCCCACTATTTCACCTCAGATTGACCTATAATGGGGGGAAAAATCAACATAACTCTTCAATTTTGGAAGATGAGTGTTGATGTCGACATAAAGGAAACATTGACTATTTGGAAAAAAATATTGTTCTAGGAAATCCATGTGAATTCGATACAAGCAATGCAATTTGATAAGCCAAAGGAATCATCAATAAGCTTCACAATGTATAAGGAGTATTAGGAGTTTCTCGAGAATAAATGTAAGTGGTAGAAGTCAAAAAAAATATTTGAGAGATAGGCGCTACAATTGGGAGGACGTCCACAGGGAATAGGTGATTATTCAAACTATCAATGAATAGGGCATGTAATGATCATTTCATGGGATATACCAAGATATTACGATGTAAGGTGGATGGAATATCATGTGATATGTAACTAAGGCTGTGTTAGGTCCCTATATTAATAGTGTCGTCCCTTATTGTTATTAGTGTAGCCACCTTATTGTTATTGTTTTACCGTTGTAGTCCACATATTGTTATTATTCTACCCCATAAAATGCCAGTATTGCTATTGTTGTGCCCTTATAGTATTATTGTAAGGTCGGCTAGGATTATATTGTGACCCCATGGACTCCTATATATAGAACGACGGTTTTTTCATTTGTATCATCTAATATTTTCTCATTTATGTTATGTAAAGGATGTTTCCCCTTATAAGAGTTTGATTTCTAAGTCGTTGATCTCTCTTTTCTTCTATTTTGTGAGCTTCTTTCATAACATTTGGTATGATATCTTTGGATTGTAGTGTTTCTCTTCTTCAAATAGGTCATCATGGCATCTTCGCTATAAATGTTTTTCTATGAAGGTGCGAAAGCTAAAAAAAAATATCCATTTGCGTAGAAACCCTAACGAACTTCTTATAAAAATTGCATATATTGGTTCACAACATTTTCAGAGATATGATCTATGGAATTTATGGTTTTCATAGGCTCCCTAATTTTATCTCAAAGAGGTGACCTTGGGAAACTCGTCATAAATCTCTCTGAGAAACAAATAGTAATTATGTAAATAATGGCGAAACTTGCACGACCTTTAATTTTTTGCGTATCTATTTTAGAACCGAAGGAGGAAATAATGACACGTGAAATGTCATACAAGTTCTCTCTACTTAACCAGTCAATAATTAAGTAACTATGGGAGATTGGGCATAACTTTTCCATGAAGAATCCAAATCAGGTCATACTTATGGAATTGGAAAGAACACTGAAAGGGCTACTATCGGGACCGAAGATCAGATCTTGGGGATAAAAAATTATTGAAATATATCTGTTTCAATATATAGCTCCTAAAAAAAAAGAAAAAGGTGTGTATTATTTTTAAACAATTGCATAAGTAATGTTTGAAAAATCAGTTTGAAGTGATTCTGAGGGCATATTGAAGCATAGCTATCAACATTGGGTTATAAAATTCCCCCTAAAAATAATTCAACACCCATTAATGCCTCACAAGGCTCTACTATGATTCATGAGGAGGAAAAAGTGCAACATGACATATCAAAATTACGATACCAAGTGCAAAAAATTTCTCAGTTGCAAAGAGTAACAAAAAATGAAATCGAAGGTAAAATGCATGGTTTGAAGAAAGGCATGGAATCTAATATGAATGGCATGTAAGACAAGATGGATGGTTTAAAGAATGGAATGGAATATAATATGGATGTCATGGAAGCTAATATCAATGAGAAAATGAAAGGAAACATGGAAAACAAGAAGAATGATCTAAAAGAAGACATGGAAGGTTTGAAGGAAGGTTTGACATATTTGCTACAAGAAATGATTCCTAATGGCGAAAATGTAGTAGAGCAAACTCATGGTGAGAACAAAATAAATGTTAATCGTGTTTTCATAAACTCTAATGTTGGATTGAAGACTCACCATATTCCAAATATCAATATGAGGAATTTTGATGACGAGGATCTCGTAACATGGATACTACATATGGAGCAACATTTTTATCTCCATGATATAAAAAACACACAAAGGCTACGCATTGCAACTTTATATTTGGAAAAAAGTACATTTCTATGGTATCGATGGATTTTCTCTCATAAAACAATTGTCACTTGGTCAATTTTTATGGAGCAAATGATAACACATTATGAGGATACAAAGAGCAACACCTTCTTTAGCCAGTTGATAAATCTCAAACAAAAGGGTTAAATGGTGGATCACATTGGGGACATCCAAAATTGGAATACAAGGGTAACTAATATTCCAGAGGAACAAAACATTGATTTCTTTAAATGGACTTTAAAGGATAACATCCAACATGAGGTTCGCCTTTGGGAACCTGATTCATTAGAGAAGGAATCCAGGTTGGTAAGTGTTGTGCTATGCAACAACTCGCCCCATTTATATTTTCAAAATAATCTAGACCTTTGATAAATAGAAATAGGGACCCTTCTTAAGAATGTATTTTTCATTTTAGATAAAAAATCAAACTCGAAAAACATTATTTCTTTTATTAAATAAAAACATAAAAAAACAAAAATAAATTAATAAAACATCCTTGAAAATACCTTATCACAAATTGCATCCCGCATAATCTTTTCTCATTAAAGGATAAGTAACAAAATAGCGAAATACCGATTTTGTGATCAACGATTGGAGTTTCGCAAGCGACAACCTAAATCACACATCGTGAATATATTTTTTAAACTTTAAACAGAATGTGCCAAAGTTCTGATATTGTGACAACTCCGATTTTGTGATATTCTGATACTGCGATTTTGCGATTTCGCGATATCGCGAAATCGCATATCGCATAACAAAAATGTAATGTGCTTCATAAATACAAATTCAAAGAGTGCAATGCAATAGATTTGACAGGTTTTAAATAAGTTTTTTTGCGTAAAATAAATCATGTCAGAAATTATTAAGTGTGTTTTATCATCCCAATGCACATAATTATTGTTTGGTTATGGATAATTAATGGAACAACTACTTCCTGGATCTTTTCTTTTTGAATTAGTAATTTCAAATATATCTTCCATAATTTGATCATTACTCTATTTTTAATAGGGATTTTCCTTCAAGATATGTCCATCTGTAAAGCAATGCAAAATCATAACAAACAGACTGTTGTCGAAGAAGAATACGCAGAAATGTCGCTGATAGTCTCAGATACAGTGTGCACTACTGATGGAGGTTCCACAAAGTTGCAAGCTATCTATATCATTCTCTAAGATGAAGAACCTGAATTAGTGGAGATCAAAGCAACTGTTGATGATGCAAGACCCTCAAATTTACAGTTTAAAGATATTGCATGTGCCTTCCTTCATAGGATAGCGACAAGGGATACTCTTTTACCATATACCGACATTATTAGGTGGGTGCTTGACAATTCAGAAATCAAGGACAAAAAATTAAGAACTGTTAAGAATGAAATATTAGGTTCTTTTAGAGGTGAAGGCTTGAAATTCATGTACAAGCTACTTGACCCACAAGACATCTATGATAATAGATTTGTTGAGAAATTTTTAAAGAACAATGAGGACCCTTGAAGACAATTCAAGGTTGGAGGAAACTGGATAACAAGTTCAAACATGAGAAATCAGGTATGTATCCAATTGCCTCACTGGAAAATCCCTACAATTTTGCAACTGCGATGCTATGAAGATTATATGGTCTCCCTGATAATACCAAGTTCTCCATAAATTGGCTTCCCCTGATTGATTCCTGTGTTAATTCGCACATTATGAATTGGGCAACCATTCTTTCTGAAAATCTAGCTAAAGCAATTAGCGAATATCGCCAGACAAGAGCTTCTTCCTCCAAAACCATTCCCCAATTTTTCATGAGTGCATATATTTTTGATGCTATCTATTTTTCTACCAGTTTTCCAGTCATAGGTTGGAAATGGACTCCCGCGAATCCCACCCCTATTCATTTGAGTCATAAATAAATATGGGAGCATAATTATGCACCACACTTTCATAGGTTATGTTATGGAGTTGTATTACCCTTACATCAATTAATGTTTGACAGAGTGAGCCCTAGGTTCACTAAAGAAGCCCTTTCAGACATTCAAATGATAGGGAAATTTTTTATTGAAGAATTATTTTCATATATCAGAGTATTTGGAAGCTCTTCTCCCCCACATATTCTTCCTTTGTATGTTTTTGATAAATTAATGGCGAGAGAAGTCACTTACCAAACTATTGGTAATGGATGGATTCACCAAAACTTTGAAGGATAGTAAAAAATCCTTATGGCCAAGTTTTCCAATTCAATGTGGTACATTCACCCTCAGTAATGTCAATCATGCATTGAAATAATGTCAGAAGATTGAGCTTTTGAAGCTCCCCGTTTTATCCTTAAGGAAGTTCAACCCAACGAATATTGCTAAGAAGTTTACTCAGTTAGTTAAAGCCAAACCTATCATACACACTGATGATAGATTAGAAGAAATTTTGAATTATGTTGGGACTATTGAATAAGTCCAAAATTTTGTCAAATTTAACCTAAATCTAGAAGAATTACAGATATTCAATGAGTACAGAGAACAAAGACTCAGATGTATCCCTCAAAATGTCTTGGCTACTAGTTATACAACTGAAGAAAGCAAGGTAATTAGGACAGAAAAAACAGATTCACAAAATCAGAGTGAACTAGATAAAATCTCGACACCTGTTACAAAAACATTGATAAATACCCCAGAGGTATCATCTTCACAGAAATATACAAAATTTCAGACTCCAAGGGGACAAATAATTTCAGCAAAAGGAATCATTAAAAGTTCTGGGATAACCGCCAAAGATATAAAATTCATTCCTGTGTTTCCTACTGATGAAATTGCTTTGAAGGTAACTGATATCCCTCCACTGGATGTATTCTACAACCCTCTCCATAAAGTTGTAGTAATGAAATAAAGAAAAAGGAGAAGGATTGAAACACCTCCAGGAAATGAAGCTATGGAAGTTTTATGGAAATACACTCTTTCAAATCCAATTGAAAATCTAACTCGGCTATCACAATTTGTTGGAGCATACACTACTACAGCAATGGATAAAGCAGCCGAAGTATCCATTTTGGTTCAAGAAAATGATGATAAGATCATGCAGCTACATCAACAACTAGATGAAGAAAGGAGTAGTTTGAATAAGAAGGTAGAGCAACAACTGCTCAAATTTCAGCAAGATATGGAAGTGCTTAAGATAAGTCATGAAAACGACTTATCTAGAAAAAACACACTGATTAGAGAATTGAGAGAATATCTTACAAAATATGAAGGTATTCCTACTGCAGGGGAATTCATAAAATAAGCATTGGAATTAAATTCCTTACACTCAAAACAAGAAAACTTGTTTATCTTACAAATGTCAGACATAATCGCACACTTGGAAATCAGTGAACAGTTGACCAATACAGTCATTGACCAGAGAATTGAGTTTAATGAACTCAATACTAAAATTTATGATTATATTGAATGGCAAGATTCAGAGGAAGGGAGAAAGTCAAGTCTCCCAAACATCAAAGAAAATTTTAAAGATATCATTTTTACCGACTGGGATGCACAGGTGAAACAGGCAGAATTGGCCATAGCCAGAGAAATAGGTATATCAAAGAGTATGGTCAAAATGATTAACCACATGTTGCATACTTCTGGTTTAATTAAAGAAGGAAATTAAAAATCAATTTCTGATATCAGAAATTTAGAGCAAAGTTGGAAAAACACATGTCAACTTTGAGAAGAAACGCTTGCGCAGTTGAAGAAGACTGATTGGGAATCATACTGGCAGTTACTAGTTAAACTGCATAGTCAATTAATGACATTGAATTTCTCTCTGGATTCCATACAGAAAATGCAGCCACTTTTACATGATGTTATATTTACTAGGAAAATGAAGAGGCAGTTTAGGAAGCCTCCACAGGTTTAGCCGATGTCTGATATTTGTGAGTAGAAAAGCAGAGTTGGTAGTAATCTATCATCCTGCATGAATATAGGTTAGTTTGTTTTTAAGAATTTAAATTTTAGCAAATAGGAACTAGCAATTAGGAAGGTTGTTTGAAACCACCTCATCGGATATTTTCTATAACCTATTTTTGTAGGTAGTTAATGTAGTATTTAAACCCTTCTCATGCACTTGGAGAAGGGTCTAGAATTTTATTGAGAACATTTACAAAGAATGCTTTATTGTAAGTTTGTGGATGCCTTGATAAAATAATGGAACATAGCCTTTTCAATTTTACATCATTTTTTTTATCACTGTTGATGCACTTTTGTATTCTCTGAAAAAATTATTGGTAGAAGGATTGATTGTGGCCAATTATTTCTGATCAGATGAACAGGACGGTTTACATCTGGTACTATTATCATGTATGTAAATTCTATTTTAAATTAGTGATAAGTCTAGCTTTCATGAATTATGTATGAAATAAATTGTTTCTGTTTGAAATATCAGTTGCACTATTGTACGATATAAAGATAGAGATTGATTTATTTTATATATGATCATCAGAATATATGTGATATGTTTCACATCTTATTTTGATTAATTATTTCTCAAAAGAATTATCTTACAAAGTATTAATTCTATTAAGTCTATGATTGATCTAAATCATCACAGACTGAATAAATATTATTCTAGATCGTATAAAATTAGCATTATCCTGGGTTAAATTAGATTAGACTCAAATCAAAATTTTTCATTCTAGAATAAATTTGTTTTAAGTTTTTAGTGATTTTTCTCTCAAATCATATGAGAGAAAAACAATAATCATACGAAACCCAACTCTGGGAAACTAGTCCCATTACACCCAGTCGAAGCTACTATCCCAAACGGAAAAGGAACTACTTTAAGGTCCGGACCGGGTGGTTGTCCCCCTTGTTTTTGCCACATATTTCTGAGGCCTCAACATTTTTGGTGCTAGAAGGAGGGTCTGGCTATGAATGGCATACAAATATAAAGCTCAAACTAGAAGCCCTCATAAGATTCGATCTCCCCAAAAGCATCCTACAACCTCCCGATCAAACTCTAAATCACCAACTTAGAAATCGAAAATTGTAGAAACTTTCCCCTCATCTCCTCAAATATCCGGACAGTCATCTGCTTCAGAATTCACTCCCGAGTCCCCCAAAGTTCAGTATTTAATTCAGAAATTAGAAGGAATATCTATTTCTACAGAAAGCCTGTTAATCCAGAAGCTTTTGAAGAAAGATTTACTTCCCTATTTAAAGAAACATGTATATTACCTTGATCCAAAAGTCAAATACTTGGAATTCCTCCTTTTGAGTTTCCAATAGAATCACATCGTAAAAAAATTTCTATATCCAGATCTATGTCAGATACGAGTGAAGTCACATCAAATTTTCCTTTAGTTACTTCTTCACATCCTCTTACCCAATCTTCATCTTCTTATTCTTCCATCTCTTCTACTCAAACAATCAGTACTATCACAAGTAGCATTGTTCCAGTTGTAAGTTCTACATCCATCCCCCCACTTCTCGATCTACTTCTGTATCTTCACAAGTTTCAAATCCAATTATGGCTAATCGACCTTGGATGAATCCTGGTATTGTATTGATTGCAAATCCAAATCCTCTTGCAGATCATCCTGAAAAATGGCTACCTAAATATAATCCAGATGATGGTCTTCCCGCTAAAGAATATATCAATAATTTTATGTTAGCTATGAATCTTAATGGAGTTTCTCATGAAGATATTGTAGTCAGATTGTTTCCTTATATTTTACAAGCATTTGCATGATCCTGATACTTTTCACTTCCAGCAGGATGTATTTTCGATTGCGAAACTTTTGAACAAGTTTTTCTTGCAAAATTTCGAGATGATAGAACTGTTGGATCTTTAATCAATGCCCTTTCCAATCTAAAAACAAATTCAGGTGAAAGGATCAAATATTTCAACTCTAGATTTAGCAAGTTATTAAACAAAATCCCAACCACTTCCAAGTCTGTTGTTGATGTACAAATAGAGTGGTATATTTATTATTTACCTTCTAATATAGCTATTTTTGTAGATAAAGTTGGTAAAGCTAACCTTTTACAAAGCATGAAATAAGCTCTTGATGTAGAGAAAATAAATTTAGCATTAGAAAAACGATCAAAGATAGAAGACAAGAAATCAAAGAAAGCGACATTTAGTCAGATTCCAAAAAGAAAGTCTTGAAAGATCCATTTGATCTTGAAGGTCTTCAAAAAGTGTTAAACACTATTCTAAACGACATGATTGATATAAAGAAACAAGTTGTTGAATCATCAGTATCTAAAAAATCATATCGCCCATTTAAGAAAAATACTTCTTCAACTTCTCAACCTCCAAATGTTATTTCAAATGCTAAATCTGATCAAGATACTAAACATACCTCACCATCTGAACAATAACTAGAGTCTGAGGAAGAATTTGAACTGAATGGGTTATGGGATTTCATTCTTCCCACAAAAGAAGAAAGAAAAGGTATGCATGTGTCTACAAGAAGTAAATCTTCCTCCGATTCAACTATAGCAAATCAGAAATAGAAATTCCTCCCCACAAAGGAGTAAACAATAGTTAAAAAATCTAAAACTGTCTAGACAGATCCTATTTCACCTGATCCTATAACAACTTCCAAAACTTTGATAGTTTCAGATACAGTGGAATATAATATAGTTGAAGATATGAAAAATACCAAAGAAAATATTTCATTACATGAAATGACCAAACTCAAACAATAGCAGAAAATTTACTTAGATAACTCAAGGAAATCCCTTTAGATCCTATACAACCACCAGGTATAGCCCAAGATTCTAAAGATATGGGAAAACCTTAGTCATCTCCAAACAAAGTAAATCCCAATGATCTAGTTTTAATTGGTGATAGATCTATTTCTCACACTCATCCTTTACTTTTGACTTATGATATTTTCAAAAAAAATGTTCATAATTGTCTTATTGATTCAGGAGCTTCTTCAAACATCATGCCAAGAACAGTGTGTACAAAATTGAATATCACGTCTCAAAAATCTGTTGTACATATAGTTCAATTAGATAGAACAAAAGTAGAAGTCATTGGAGAAATGATGTCAATATCCATTAGATTATCATCCAATCCAAAGGTACTGCAAGTAATTGATATTTTGGTTGTAGACATCCCTGAATTTTATGGTCTTATTTTAAGCTGGGATTGGTCTGAAAAATTACATGGATATTTCGCTACCGATTGGTCACACATGTGGTTACCATACAATGGTAAACCAAATCAAATTAGAGCTGATCGCGAAAAATTTATGAAACATACAGTCACTGAAATAGAAGAAACAAATGAGCCTCTAGCTTTCAGCAATAATATTATTGGAAATTATTCAGCTAAATCATTTCTTGGATCGTTCAATGCCCAGATTTCACCTTTCTTAATAAACACTGTTATTTCCCAAATTGAGAACTTTTCTAAAACAGACACTTCTAGATGTGTTAATATTAGCAATAAAATTTTGAAAATGATTTATTTTGGACTTTATACTTTGATGGTTCAAAACCATAAGATGGTGCAGGAGCAGGTTGCATTTTAATCAATCCATGAGGAGAGAAAACAATGTTAGCTTGCAGACTCAAATTTCAATGCACGAATAATACCGCTGAATATGAAGCATTGATAAAAGATCTGTACAAAGCTATTAGTTTAAATGTTAAATATTTGCAGGTATATGTAGATTATGAAATAATTGTTAGACAATTCAGAAATAGAATTCATTCTATTTATGGACATTTGAAACACCATCAAACTTTAGCTCAGAGCCTTACATCCAATTTTTCTACATTTAATATCTCCACAGTTCCTAGATTACAAAATGCAAGTGCTGATTTACTTTGTAATGTAACATCTAAGCTTATACCATCTGAAGAATTTAGCCCAGACAGATTTTCAATTGATTTAATTTTTAGGCCTTCCATTCATGACAACATAACAAATTGAGGATTATTTAACAATTATGCAGATATAGTAGAGATTCTTACATCAGACAGAGCTTATGAAGGTCAAATCACAGATGAACATGAACATGACTTACAGATTGAAGATAAACAAAATACTAATCCCATTCCCAAATATGTAGTCAAAATGGAATATCTCTATGATTTGAAAGATAGGTTTAAGAATATGATCAATTCGAAAACCCAAATTTCTACTGTAAAATTTGAATTGATTAATCTTGGTACACCAGAAAAACCACGAAACATCAATGTAGGTCTTGGTTTAAAACTTGAAGAAAGGATGTCATTTACTAAGTTGCTGAAAACATATAAAGATATCTTTGCATGGGATTATTCGGATCTCAAGACATATGATACTTCCATAATTCAACATACCATACCTATGATCTCAAATGATAAGCCTGTTCAACAAAAACATAGAAAGATCCATCCAAATTTAGAAAGTCAAATTAAATTTGAATTAAATAAAATGCTCAAAGCCAAATTTATTTTTCCTATTAGACATTCGAATTGGGTGACAAAAATGGTCCCAGTTAGAAAGAGGAATGGAGATATTAGGATTTGCATAGACTTTAGAAATTTGAATAAAGCTTGCCAAAAGGATAATTTTCCTTTGCCTACCATGGAACAGGTTTTACAGTCAGTTGCAGGATCTGATTTGATGTCTTTTTGCGGCGGATTTTTAGGATATAATCAGATTATGGTACATCCAGATGATATATTAAAGACAACATTCAGGACAAAGTAGGGAACATACACATATTAGAAAATGCCATTTGGGTTGATTAATTTCGGTGCTACATTTCAATGTGCTATGGATATATCTTTTATATAACTAATTAATAGCTTATTTGTTATATATTTAGATGAAATTATTGTTTTCTCTAAGCATAGAAACAATCATGTTAGTCACCTAAAACACATTTTTGAAAGATGTATAAAATTTGGCATTTCCTTGAATCCTAAAAAATGTTATTTCACCTGATCAGAAGGTAAATTATTAGGGTTCATTGTCTCTAAAAAAGGAATCCTTATTGACCCAGATAGGATTCAGGAAATTGAAAACATTCCTCTACCACACAATAAAAAAATGATGCAATCATTTTTAGGACAAATTAATTTTGTAAAAAGATTTGTTCCCGATTTTTCCAAAATCATCTTACCTTTGCAATCAATGATCAAGAAAAATTCAATTTTTAAATGGGGAAAAGAAGAGAGAAATTTTTTCGAGCTGATTGAAAAGGCTATCATCGAGGCTCCTTCTTTAACAACACCTGATTTCCTTAATCCATTTTGACATAGCTAAATGATCAAAACATTGAAGCACCAATTTCGTTTTTTAGGTCCGACCTTCAAGGTGTTGAGTTTAATTATTTAGCTGTGGAAAAGAAAGCTTATGCTATATTTAAAGCATTGAAAGATTTTATACCTTTTCTCCTAAAAACACATACTAGAATAATAGTGCCTTACTCAGCAGTAAGAAAATTATTAATCCAACGAGAAGTAGGAGAGAAGAGAGAAAATTGGGTCACTACACTTCAAGAATATGATGTAGAGATACATCCTGTTCAAATTGTTAAAGGACAAAGTCTATGCAGGATGTTAAATGGAGTTTCTCATTTACCAACAGAAGAAGATCAATCAAATGAAATGAAACACTCTCAGGTAAGCCTAAATAATTCTCAGTCGTAATACGTTGATATGAAATGTTTCTTAAAAAAGGGATACGCTCCATTATATCTCAATTATATAGAAAAGAGTGTTGTGAGGCTTAAATAAAATCAATATCAACTCATAGATGATGTGCTATTTAGGAAGAATTATCATTATGTATTATTGATATGTTTAGAGAAAAATGAAGCTAAGAAAGTAATGCAGGAATTACATGATGGACCAGCTGGAGATCATTTAAGAGGAAACACCACAGCTCATAAAATACTGTATGTTGGCTACTATTTGCCAACTCTATTTAAAGATGCACATGAATACGCGAGAAAATTAAAAGTGTGTCAAACTGCAGGAGGAAGAGAAAGGAAAGCAACATTTCCACTACAAACAGTAAATATCCAACAACCATTCAAACAATGGGGGTTAGATATCATAGGTGAAATAACTCCAAAATCTTCTAAACAACACCAGTATATTATGACTGCAGCATATTATTTCACAAAATGGGTAGAATCTATCCCATTAAAGGTTGTTAATACACAAAGTATTACAAGTTTTATTTATCAGTTCATAATCACTAGGTTTGGCCTCCCATCAGCTTTGATTTTTTATAATGCATATTACTTTTGTGGAAATTCTATGATAGAATTTTCTTTGAAAAGAGGTTTTAAATTTAAATACTCAACTAAATATTATCCACAAGTTAATGGATTAGCTTAATCTACAAATAAAAACCTTATCAGAATCATCAAACGAACTATAGAACAAAATCATAAAAATTGGCAGAAAGCACTACTATTTTCTCTTTGGGTAGATAGAATCAACCAGAAAGCCTCAATAGGTACTTCTCCATTTCTGTTAGTTTATGGGAAAGAATCAGTTCTACCCACAAATATAACAATACCATCATTTGCTTTAGTACAATTTATTGATGTAAAATCCTTCGTCTTCCCTTCAACTTAGACAAGATAAAATTCTTAAACTGGAAGAACAGAGAGAAAAAGCTAAAGATATATATGCTCATCATCAACAAATAGTGAAAGCCTCGTTTGACACAACATCCACCATGTCAAAATATTTTGAGATTGGAGACCTTGTTTTTAAATGGGATAAGGCATGTGAGGAAAAAGGTAAGCATGCCAAATTCCAAAGATTATGGCTTGGTCCATTTCAAATCATTGAGAAAGTAGGATTATCCACCTTTTTGCTGCAAGACTTATTAGGTAAGAAATATTCCTTGCCTATGAATGGTCAAATTATTAAAAAATATTTCTCGTAGAGCAAGTTTTAAATTTTATTTTTGCTTTAGGAAAATAAAAAGTTGAAAATAACATTATGTTTGGTTGATTCAAATTTTCAAATTTTCTAATAAATTATTTTGATTTTTCTCTTCTATAAATAAGTGAAGTAAAAAGATGATTATAACTATGAGAATTGAATAAAATTAATTTTTTTTGAAATAATTTGAAATTCACTAAAGGCATTTATTTTCTTAAAAGACTATTAATATCATAAAATATAGTTATTATGTATCATTCAAAAAAGGAAAATTTTAACTTAGCAAGGATTCTCTATGAAAAGGTATCTAAAAAATCTATAATTATCATCCAAAACTCTTAAATGAGCTAATTATTCATCCCATATGATAATATTTCTTCTTCAAAGTATAAATCAAAAAAGAAAAAGAAATATATACAATGTACAAATTCAAAAGAAAATAAGTCTTATCACGAGCTTATTTATCACGATCATAGAGAAATAAGCTAGATTGATATTACTAGTACTGCATACTACAACATGTTAATAGCTAAATGATTATAAAAAAATCAATAGATAATGGGTTTCATTACAAGCCAACTTGTTCAGTCTAAATTGCTATCAGTGAATGACATTGTCACTATCATGCCACCAAACCTGGGCAATGGTTTTGAAAATGTGTCAAGAAAAAAAAAATCAATTACATGTCAAATCATATTTTTAAAGAAGAAATGAAATTTAGATGGGAATATGAGTCATTATAGGTTAAAATATAACCCTGTCGACGCTATAAACGCCAGTTGGAAACAATGGCTCTATCTATGATAAATGAGTAAAAATATATATAACCAATTTTCGAGAATACCTACTTTATTTTTTTAAATTTGAGTACTGACTGATACAGATGCCTATGTATTATCACTAAAGGGGTTAACTAAGAAGAAATGAGATAGGTAAATAGATTATATTCTCAAAAAACACTATTTAATTCATGAATCATAATATTTTTATTCTTATATATTTTTCTAGTTTTGAAAGTTTAGAAATATCAAAATAAACCAATCAGAGATATCTATTTCTCCCAACGGAATCACCAATTGTTGTGCTATGAAACAACTCCCCCAATTTGTATTTTCAAAATAATCTAGAACTTTGATAAATAGAAATAGGGACCCTTCTTAAAAATGTATTTTTCATTCTAGATAAAAAATCAAACTCTGAAAACATTGTTGCTTTTATTAAATAAAAACATAAAAAAGAAAAAGAAATTAATAAAACATCTTGAAAATACCCTATCGCAAATCGCATCTTTCATAATCTTTTTTCATTAAAATATAAGTAACAGAACAACGGAATCCCAATTTTGTGATCAATGATCAGAGTTTTGCAAGTGACAGCATAAATCGCACATCGCGAATATATGTTTTAAACTTTAAACAAACTGTACCAAAGTTCTGATAATGCGACAACTCCAATTTTGCGATATTCTAATACTGCGATTTTACGATTTTTCGATTTCGTGATATCGCGAAATTGCATATCGCATAAGAAAAATGTAATGGGCTTCATAAAGACAGATTCAAATAGTATGATGCGATAAATTTGAGAGGTTTTAAATAATGGTTTTACGTGAAATAAATCATTTCAGAAATGATTAAATGTGTTTTATCATTCCAATGCAAATAATTATTGTTTGGTTACAGATAATTAATGGAATAGCTGCTTCTTGTATCTTTTCTTTTCGAATTAGTCATTTTAAATATATCTTCCATCATTTGATCATTACTCTATTTGTAATAGGGATTTTCTTTCAAGATATATCCATCCGCAAAGTAATGCAAAAGCAGAGCAAGCAGACTGTTGGAGAAGAAGAATACACAGAAATGTCGCCAATAGTCTCAGATACAATCTGCACTACTGATGTAGGTGCCACAAAGTGGCAAGCTATCTATATCATTCTCGAAGATGAAGAACATGAAGTAGTGGAGATCAAAGCAACTGTTGATGATGCAAGACCCTGAAATTTACAGTTTAAATATATTGCATGTTCCTTCCTTCATAGGATAGTGGAAAGGGATACTCTTTTACCATATACCGAGATGATTAGGTGGGTGCTTGAAAATTCAACAATCAAGAAAAGAAAATTAAGAATCGCTAGGAATGAAGTCTTAGGTTCTTTCAGAGTTGAAGACTTGAAAGTCATGTACAAGCTACCTAACCCACAAGACATCTATGATAATAGATTTGTTGAGAAATTTTCAAAGAACAATGAGGACCCTTTCAAGACAAGTCAAGGTTGGAGGAAACTGGATACAAATTTCAAACATTAGAAATCAGGTATGTATCCCATCACCTCACTGGAAAATCCCTACAATTTTGCAGCTGTGACGCTATGTAGATTATACGGTCTCCCTGATAATACCCAGTTATCCATAAATTTGCTTCCCCTGATTGATTCTTGTGTTAATTCCCACATTATGAATTAGGGAACCATTCTTTCTGAAAATATAGCTAAAGCAATTAACGAATATTTCTAGGCAAGAGCTTCTTCCTCCAAACTTGTTCCCCAATTTTTCATTAGTGCATATATTTTTGATGCTATATGTTTTTCTACCAGTTTTCCAGTTATGATTTGGAAATGGACTCCCGTGGATCCCACCCCTATTCATTTGAGTCATAAATAAATATAGGAGCATAATTATGCACCAAATCTTCACATGCTATGTTATGGATTTGTATTGTCGTTACATCAATTAATGTTTCACAGAGTGAGCCCTAGGTTCACTAAAGAGACCCTTTCAGACCTTCAAATGATAGGGAAATATTTTATTGAAGAATTATTTTCACATATCAGAGTATTTGGAAGCTCTACTCCCCCACATATTCTTCCTTTTTATGTTTTTGATAAATTAATGGTGAGAGAAGTAGCTTACCAAACTGTTGGTAATGGATCACCAAATATTTGAAGGATAGTAAAAAATCCTTATGGCCAATTTTTCCAAGTCAATGTGGTACATTCACCCTCAGTAATTTCAATCATTCATTGAAATAATGTTATAATATTGAGCTTTTCAAGCTCCCCATTTTAACCTCAAGGCAGTTCGACCCAGAGAAGATTGCTAACAAGTTTACTCAGTCAGTCAAATTCAAACCTATCATACACACTGATGATATATTTGAACACATTTTGCAATCTGTTGGGACTTTTGAAGAAGTCCAAATTTTTTTCAAATTGAACCTAGATCCAGAAGAATTACAGAGATTCAATGAGTATAGAGAACAAAGACTCAGAGGTATCCCTCAAAATGTCTTAGTTACTAGTTATACAACTGAAGCAAGCAAAGAAATCAGGATAGAACAAACATATTCAAAAAATCAGAGTGAACTAGATAAAATCTGGACTCCAGTTAGCAACACATTGATAAATACCCCAAAGGTATCATATTTATATAAATATACATAATTTCAGACTCTAAAGTGACAAATAATTTTAGCAAAAGAAATCATTGAAAGTTCTGGGATAACCTCCCAAGATAGAGAAGTCATTCCTGTGTTTCCTACTGATGAGATTGTTCTGAAGATAACTGATATCCCTTCACTGGATGTATTCTACAACCCTCTCCATAAAGCTTTAGTAAGGAAACAAATAAAAAGGAGAAGTATTGAAACACCTCCAGGAAATGAATTTATGGAAGTTGTATTGAAAGGCACTCCTTCAAATCCAATTGAAAATCTGACTCGACTATCATAATTTGCTGGAGCATACACTACTAATACAATGGATAAGGCAGCTGAAGTATCCATTTTGGTTCAAGAAAAATATGATAACATCATGCAGCTACAACAACAACTAGATGAATAAAGGAGCAGTCTAAATTAGACGGTAGAGTAGCAACTCCTCAAATTTCAGCAATATATGGAAGAGCTTAAGATAAGTGATGAAAATGAATTATCTAGAAAAAACACACTGATTAGAGAATTGAGAGAAGATCTTAAAAAATATGAAGGTATTCCTACTGTGAGCGAATTCATAAAAGAAGCATTGGCATTAAATTCCTTACTCTCAAAACAACAAAAGTTGTTTATCTTACAAATGTCAGACATAATCCCACACTTGGAAATCAATGAAATGTTGGACCAATACAGTCATCCACCAGAGAATTGAGTTTAATGAACTCAATACTAAAATTTCTTATTATATTGAATGGAAAGATTCAGACGAAGGGAGAAATTCAAGTCTCCGAAAGATCAAAGAAACTTTTAAAGATATGAGTTTTACTGACTAGGATGCACAAGTGAAACAGGAAGAATTGGCAATAGCCAGAGTAGCAGGTATATCAAAGAATATGGTAAAAATTATTAACCACATTTTTCATACTTCTGGTTTGATGAAAGAAATAAATCACAAATGAATTCCTAATATCAGAAATTTAGAGCAAAGTTGGAAAAACACAGGTCAACTCCGAGAAGATACGTTTATGAAGTTGAAGAAGACTGATTGGGAATCATACTAGCAATTACTGGTTAAACCGCATAGTCAAGTAATGACACTGAATTTCTCTCTGGATGATCCAGGTGGATATCGGTGGCCACCCACCTATTCCATTTGGACCAGCACCATCAATTCTTGCAGCTTTTCATATTCAGCACAACTTACTATTTTTAGCAGGTTTTCGGGTCCTCCACTCTCGGAGCCGTTTTGGGGGATTAATGATCCAGGTGGATATTGGTGGCCACCCACCTATTCCATTTGAAGCCCCATCTTCAGTTCTTTCAATTTTCAAGTTGCAACAAAACTTACTATTTTTAGTAATCTTTCGGGTCCTGAACTTCCAGAGTTGTTTTGAGGCCCTAAACGACGTTTTTTGGGAAAACTGAGAGCAACATGGGTCCTTGGACTGATGTTACTCGTTCAAAAATTGTACTCCTTGGATAGATCTTTCTAACGAGCTATTGAGTGCGTCAAACGGAGATCGGATGCCAAAGTTACGCCCTCGGGAAGTTGAACCACCAATTTACCCAAACGGGCGCCCACAGTTTTGGCGCCTCATCTCCTACGGTTAGGTTTTTGGACGTTTCAGATTCTACATTGTTTCTCAATAATAAATAGGCCCTCGAGCCTCATTGTAACACAGCTCTCGTAGGTTCAGGGATACCGCATCTTCTCGTAGATTCGCTACCAAGATCTTAGCTATTTTATCGATTATAAATCAGAAGGATATTTTTACATTTGATATTAATGAAATGACGATTATTTCGCCGCATTCTCGTATTTATGGTTATATGTTTATTCTGCTGTAATTCCGCATAAATCCTGACTGCTAGAACAGAGTTGCCCCGCTCTTTCTTTGTTTTTCTTTGCATGTCCCCAACGCGGTCAGGGTATAAGGAGTTAGGGCTCGATCTGGTTGAACCCTTGCAAGATCAGCCTCGCAAACCCCGACGACATCCCATGGCGGAAGAAAAGAAAGACGAGGGAGCAGGAGATCCTATCAAAATACTGCTCGAGGAGGCTCTCGAGAAACAAAGGAACGTGATGATGGATAACTTTGCTCAAATCCTTCAACGACTTCCCACATATGGCGCATCTGCATCCAACAGCCACTCTGGAGGCGCCACTCCCTTCAAGGTACAGGTAAACTTTGACATTCCTATATTTGAAGGAAAAATAGATGCAGACGCTGTAGACAGATGGTTAAATTTGTTGGAAGGGTATTTCTCGGTCCATGACTTCTCCGACCGAGAAAAGATTATTTTTGCACTCCTCAAAGCCGCCCCCCATGTCAAAGACTGGTGGGAAACCTACCGTGAGCAAGAGGGCGAAGGGGAACCCTCTCTGTTCTCGACCACACCCACTTGGAATTCGTTCCGAGACGGCATCAAGGAACAATATTACCCCGTGGGGAGCTATGAGGACAAATACATTCAATGGACCACGCTGCGGCAACAAAAGGATCAAGATGTGCACGAACTGACGAATCTGTTCCATACCCTGCGCACAAAGTTGGGTATTAAAGATTCAGAGAGACATTTGGTGCTCAAGTACCGTGGCTGTCTACACAAACACATTCAAGAGGAAATGGAGTTCCTCGACATTACATCGCTTGGCACGGCATATCGCTATGCTGCCAAGATCGAGCAGAAATTTAAGCAGAAGAAGCGAGACTTTGGATCTACGAATCCGAAAGGTGCCCCCGAATCGAAGAACAAGGGGCAAGGCCAAAGCAATGTGACTCAGAACAACACCACAAATCCAAAGAAGGACACAGGGAAGTGGTGTGAATTTCATAACAGCCCCACTCACAGCACAAACGAGTGTCGGGCCAAACAGTCTTTGGTGGCTGAACTAAAGGCACCCGAATCAGATGCATTTTCTGATCCCGAGTTAGAACCAGACAAAGGCAATGACAAAGGGAAGCAGATCATTGATGCGGATCCCAGTGCCATTGTTGCCACCACCAAGATCCAAAAGGAGGGTCCAGAGGATCCAGAGGAGGGGGAGCGCCTCTTCCAGTCGCAGATGTGGGTAAAGGGTTCTCCGCTGCAATTTCTCGTTGATAGCTGAAGCCAAAAGAACCTCATTTCAGCAGAGGTCGTGAAGCGGCTCGGCCTACCAACCATAGCACACCCGCAGCCGTATACCATCGGATGGCTCCACCCAGGGAGAGATCTCCGCATCCGCCAGCAGTGCCGCCTTCCGTACAGTATCAAGCCATTCACAGATGAGGTATTGTGTGATGTTGCTCCTCTTGATGTAGCTTATGTATTATTGGGCCAACCATACTTGTGGAGGCGACATGCTATGTATGAGTCTAGGCCTCGTGCTGTTATTATTACTTTGGGAAATAACTTGTACAGGATACCGGAGGTAGTACCGCCTCCTGCCATCTCTTTGACTACTGCAAAACAACGCAGTAAGATTGTTTCCCAGACCAGGAAATTCATTTTCCTTACGACTCGCTCACAGGGAAAGAAGAATGTTGTGACCACAACCTCGAAACAGGGCTCCCTTTCACGGCTGCAGCAGATGGACAAAGTCATGGAGGAATACGATGACAATTTCTCCTCACTCATAGAGGTTCCTCTACACTGTCAGGACAAGCACTCCATTGATCTGACTCCCAATGCACCACCACCTGATGTTTCCATACATCCTGCAACTACACATACATAATCCAAACATGTACTGTATGAGGCTGATAAAGAAACCAAATTTACTAAACGCATCCAGCATGTCCACCCGCAGGTCCATGACATCTTCAACACATCTAATACTCAGTTCAACAGAATTTGCCTCATCTCATGGAGGATCTCAACGCAATGGGGACCATTGCTTCCTAAGGAGAGAGGAATGATCCAGGTGGATATCGGTGGCCACCCACCTATTCCATTTGGACCAGCACCATCAATTCTTGCAGCTTTTCACATTCAGCACAACTTACTATTTTTAGCAGGTTTTCGGGTCCTCCACTCTCGGAGCCGTTTTCGGGGCTTAATGATCCAGGTGGATATTGGTGGCCACCCACCTATTCCATTTGAACCCCCATCTTCAGTTCTTTCAATTTTCAAGTTGCAACAAAACTTACTATTTTTAGTAGTTTTTCGGGTCCTGAACTTCCGGAGCTGTTTTGAGGCCCTAAACGACATTTTTTGGGAAAACGGAGAGCAACATGGGTCCATGGACCGATGTTGCTCGTTCAAAAATTGAAGTCCTCGGATAGATCTTTCTAACGAGCTATTGAGCGTGTCAAACGGAGATCGGGTGCCAAAGTTATGCCCCCGGGAAGTTGAACCACCAATTTACCCAAACGGGCGCCCACAGTTTTGGCGCCTCATCTCCTACGGTTAGGTTTTTGGATGTTTCAGATTCTACATTGTTTCTCAACAATAAATAGGCCCTTGAGCCTCATTGTAACACAGTTCACAGGTCTGTAGCCACCACATCTCTTCTCAGAGATTCGCTACCAGCACCCTAGCTATTTTACTTCCATTATGTCTGTAAGCATATTTCTGTTATTTGATATTAATGAAATGATGCATTATTTCCACTGCATCTCTATATTTATTGTTATATGTTTATTCTGTTGCGTTCCTGCATAAATCCGGATCACTGGATTCCATACAAAAAATGCAGCCACTTTTACAGGATGCTATATTTACTGGGCAAATGAAGATGCAGTTCAGGAAGCATCCACAGGTTCAACTGATGTTTGATATTTTTGAGTTGAAAAGTAGAGCTGGCAGTAATATATCATCATGTGTGATTATAAGTTAGTTTGTTTTTAATAAGGTTCAATTTTAGCAAATAGGCACTATGAATGAGGAAGGTTGTTTGAAACCACCTCATAGGATATTTTGTATAGACTATTTTTGTAGGTAGTTAATGTAGTATTTAAACCTTTCTCATGCATTTAGAGAAGGGTCCATAATTTTATTGAGAACATTTACAAATAATTCTTTATTATAAGTTTGTGGATGCCTTGATAAAATAATGGAACACGACCTTCTCAGTTTTACATCATTTTGTTGATCATTGTTGATGCACTTTTGTATTCTCTGAAAAACATATTGATAGAAGGATTTATTGTGACTTATTATTGTTGATCAGATGAATAGGACAATATACATATGGTACTATTATCATGTATGCTAAATTCTATTTTAAATTAGTGATAAGTCTAGCTTTCATGAATTATGTATGAAATCAATTGTTTCTGTTTGGAATATCAGTTGCACTATTGTACAATATAACGATAGATATTGATTTATTTTATATATGATCATCAAAATATATGTGATATGTTTCACATATTATTTTGATTAATTATTTGTCAAAATAATTATCTTACAAAGTATTAATTCTATTAAGTCTCTGATTCATCTAAATCATCAAAGACTGAATATATAACATTCTAGATCGCATAAAATTAGCATTATCCCGGGTTAGATTAGATTAGAATTAAATCAAAGTTTTTCATTCTAGAATAAATTTGTCTTAAGATTTTAGTGATTTTTATCTCAAATCATTTGAGAGAAAACCAATAATCATAAAAAACCCAACTCTGGGAAACTAGTCCGATTACACCTAGTCGGAGCCACTATCCCAAACAGAAAAAGAACTTCTTTATGGTCTATACCAGGTGGTTATCCCCCTTGTTTTTGGCACAGATTTCTGAGGCCTCAACAGTAAGAAAAATCGAAAGTGAAACTATGGTGACAAGGAAGCCTACCACTCACATATATAAAGATGGAAGTATTGATACTCCTAGATTTCCACAACCTACAAGGTCGACACCAAAACAATTGGAAGAAAAAAGAGAAAAAATGATTTTCTACAGTTTTGATAGAAAATATACTAAATGTCATAAGTGTTCTGAGAAGAAATTATTTTACATAGATTGTGAAGAGGAGGAAGAAAATGTATAAGAAACTTCAAAATAAAAGGATACACACTAGGAACCAACCCTAGAGAAAGAAGAAATGAGTTCTACGATATCCTATAATGCATTGTTAGGAATTACCACTCTTAAAACTCTCAAGATAACAGGACATATCAAAAAGAAAAATGTAATATTGTTGATTGATTCAGGTAGTACCCGTAATTTTATTCATTGTAAGGGATCCAAGGAATTGAACTTCTTCATATACCTAGCACGAGAGTGTTAAGTGATGGTTTCAAATGGAGGAACTATAAATTTCTCTAGAAAGTGTCATAATATGAAGCTAACCATGGGGGAATATTTATTAAATAGTCCAACAGTTTCGAGTCCAATGTGTGGTGTTGATGTTGTACTAGGAGTACAATGGTTACAATCTTTGGGGACAATAAATTTTAGATTTCAAGAACTTTTATTTAATTTTTCTTCAGAAGGAAAGGAATTTGAATTATGGGTATCACAGGGAAGCCAATAAATATAATAAGGTCTAATGTCATGAAATATCTTCTTAATAAAGAACGATGAGGCATAATTTCATGATTATGTTCACTAGAAGTTCCAACATCAAAATCATATATTTCTCCAGATCTCCAAAATGTCTTCGAAAATCATTCCAAACTGTTTGAAACTCCCAAAGGATTCCCACATATTTGTGATCATGATCATGCGATTCATTTGATTCGAGGAAGTGTTCATCCAAACATCAGGCCTTATAGATATCCTTATGTCCAAAACACTGAAATTGAATGTATTATTGCAGAAATGTTAGAGGCCGATATAATTCAACCTAGTCAAAGTTCTTTCTATGCTCCAGTAGTATTGGTGCACAAGAAGGGTGGATAATGAGCGCATGTGTCTGGATTATAGAGAGCTCAATAAGCTCACTATTAAATATAAATTTCTCATTCATGTGATTGATGAATTATTGGATGAATTACATGGAGCAATATATTTTACTAAGTTGGATCTTTGTTCAGGATATCATCAAATTAGAATGAATACTGAAGAAATTCCCAAAACAACATTTAGAACGAATGAGGGTCATTATGATTTTTCGTTCATGCCTTTTTGCCTTACCAATGCACCTTATACATTTCAAGGGTTGATGAATTCCATTTTTTAAACCTTCATTAGGAAATTTTTGTGAGTATTTTTTGAATATATACTAATCTACAATAGGTGTTCGAAGGATCATGTTCAACATGTTGACAGGGTGCTCAAGCTATTGGAGGAGAAATAATTATATAACAAAAGCTCCAAATATTTCTTTGGAGTAGAATAGGTGGAATATATCGCTCATATTGTATCTTAGGAGGGTGTTAAGGAAGACCCTAACAATATTAAATAAATTAAGGAACAAAAAGTCCCCACAACCATAAAGAAGTTGCGAGGATTTCTCGGGTTAACATGATATTATTTCAATTTTGTTTAGAATTATGGGACAATATCAGCACCGGGTCTAACAACCTTATTGAAGAAATATTAATTTTCATGGACTCTTGAAGAAACTAAGGCCTTTGAACATCTTATAGAGGCAATGTGTGAGACACCGGCCTTAGCTATGCCAAAATTCACAAAGCCTTTGTTGTGGAATGTGATGCATCAGGAAATGGAATTGGTGTTGTTTTAATGCAAGAAGGAAGATGCATTTCTTTTGAAATTCGTCCAATCAAAGGAAAATATTTACAAAAAGCTATTTAGTAGAAGGAAATGTTGGCAATACTACATGCACTAAATAAATGGTGACCTTACCTAATGGGAAGGCACTTTAAGGTGAAAATTGATAATGATAGTCTTAAATACATTTTGGAACAAAAACTATCTTTAGAAGAGCAAAAAAAATGGGTCACAAAGATGTTGGGTTATGACTTTGAAATCATCTAAAAAAAATAGAAACTAAATGTTGTTACCGATGCACTCTCAAGAAAGGATGACGAGGTGGAAGCATTGCTTTGTGCCATTTTTATTATCCAACCAGATTGGATAAGCTAAGCAAGGAAGGAATGGAAAAATGAAGAGGAAGTGTGGACACCCATTCAAAATTTGCAGCAAGATACCAGTACATCTCATACATTTAGTTGGAAAATTTATTCCTTATGGTACAAATATCACTTATATCTCTGTAATAATTCCCAACTAAAACAAAAAATTCTTTGTAATTGTGCACCTCTCCCTTAGGAGGACACTCATGATTTTTAAAAAATTACCACAGAGTGAAGAAAGAATTTTTTTGGGATGTTCTTAAATCTAATATTCAAAATTTTGTGCCAGAATGTTTGGTTTTCCAGCAAAAAAATATTTGAGACAATTAAGGCCCCATGTTTTCTACAACCTTTTTCCATTCCAATTCAATGGTGGGAGGAGGTGTTAATGGATTTTACCACAGGTTTACCTAAGTCCGAAGGAAAGAGTGTCATCATGGTGGTAGTTGATAGAATTACCAGGTAAGCACATTTTTTTGCATTATCTCATCCATTTAAATAAAGTACAATTTATGCTAAATTTATGGAAACAATTCAAAATCTACATGGAAAACCAAAGATTATTGTAAGCGACAAAGATTCCATTTTCACTAGAAATTTTTGGACGGAATTATTTTCTTTTTTGGGTGTTCAAATAGATCATATCTCATCTGATCATCCACAATCTGATGGGGAAACTGAGAGAGCGAACAAATGTTTGAAAGTATATCTTTGTTGTTTTGTATCTGGTAAACAAACACAATGGATCAAGTGGTTACCTTTGGCTTAATGGAAGTATAACACTTCCTTCCATACCGCAGCAAAAATGACACCATTTGTGGCACTTTATGGATATCATCTACCGTCGATCATATCATCTTTATGAGAAAATTCTAAGGTTCAAGCAGTGGAAGATCACATCGAACATCAACAACAAGTTCTCCAACTCTTAAAGGATAACCTAAATTTGGTACAAAATTGAATGAAACAACAGGGAGATCAACATCGCAGTGAGAGAAATTTTGATGTAGGAGATTGGGTATTTCTACTACTACAACCATACAAAAAACTATCCCTCAAGCTAGCTAAGAAGGATAATAAATTATCAACAAAGTACTATGGGACTAACATGATGTTGTAAAATATTGGTACTATGGCATACAAATTGGAGCTTCCTACTTCTTCATGAATGCACCCATTTTTCCACGTTTCACACTAAAATAAGGTTATAGGTGAAAAACCTCCAGTTCAAACAATATTTCTAGAACTTGATGAGGAAGGAAAAATCATATTGGAACTTGAAGCAGTCATGAAAACAAGAAATTGACAGCTATGAAATTGATTAATTTCGGAGTATCCCATAAAGTGGAAGAACTTACCCACTGAATATTCCATATGGGAGGATGATAAAATTATATAGAAGCATCCAGAACTACTCAAGTGTTGATGACAACACTTTTTTGAAGGAGAGGTGCATGTTAGGTCCCAATATTACTAGTGTAGTCACTTATTTTTGTTACTGTAGACCCCTTATTATTATTGTTGTACCCCTGTAGTCCCTATATTTTTATTATTGTGCCCCATAAAAACCCATGATTGTTATTATTGTGCCCTTACATTATTATTGTTAGGTAGGCTAGGATTATATTGTGACCCCATGGACTCCTATATATAGTAAGGAGGTTTTTTCATTTGTATCATCCAAGAATTGTTCATTTATGTAATTAAAAGAAGGTTTCCCCCTCGAAGAGGATGATTTCTAAGTTTTTCATCTCTCTTTTCTTCTATTTTGTGAGATGGTTTCATAACAGGGTGACTGGGGGATATCATTGAGTATTACACACAAAAATATCGATCAGGATATTTTTTTGAAAAAAATATTTGTACACATGCCAAAAGAATGTAAACGGGGTTTCAATGTACAAACATGAATATAAGTCCCCCAAATATATGATGTCCTATATGATGATGCACGAGAGTAACCACTAAGGGTGAGGGGGCCATTAGATGGTCGTGGTGTGAGGTGGATGAGATGGGGTGATCATGCAAATGGTATACTGCAATGTTAGCATGTGAGAGGCCAAGTGTTGAATGTGGTGGTGTATTCATGATGATCATAATGTAATCAATTACACAGAGGCATGGGAAGAAATATAATAAAGACATGAATGTGTTTTATTTTCAAATTCATGCAAGTGAGTGTTTCTTGGGAAGGTACGAAATGGCCATGGATGTTAATAGTGTTAAGGGTACTACTTGATAAGGATATTTGTGGAGATAAAATAAAATAGAGACCAATGTGAACGTTTACTGAGTGGAACTAGAAGATAGTGGTAAATGTGGTCGAGAAAGTGGGACTTATGGCTTATTGAAGATAAATTATATTAAGATAGGAAATGTTTCAAGGGAAACCTATCATGTAAGTGAAGAATGATACCTTAGAAGTTCACCAGCTTTCATGAGAGCTTGGTTTCATGTTGAGTAACAAAGTGACTTACAACAATGAAACAAATACCCCAAGTGAAAGTATTGTTGAAACATATAATTGAAAAAATTCGGATACACAAAACCTACTAAAAGAAAATGATGTACTTGTTAGGTATCATAACTGTCTAAAGGGCCCGAGAGAGAAAAAAGTTTGAACATGAATTGAAGCCTCGATAATGCTATGTTGTGACTTGATCCCAGATCTTGAGGATGAGAAGGGATGTCCTATTGATTATGGGTGGCACTAGGGTGCTGACCCCTCTCGACCACTAATTCTAATATTATGATGTACTAGGAGAAGAACCCACTATGAATATTCTCCTCTATGGCATGTGGATGGGGTTTTTGAACAAGTCAACATGACCCATATGAATGAAATCCTTAGTTGCCACTATGAAAATGGTGTCTTTTGATGATGCATATGGGATGAATTTTTTTCTAGATGGAAGAAAGAGTGATGATGAGTGGAATACCATGGGAACTTTGGTGCTATCATGACCTCAAGGATTTCTTCAACAGAATGGAAGAGTCTCGAAATAGGGGATGGAGGTGTCATTAGGTCATGAGGCATTTGTTAAAACCTAAATTTACTTGTGAAAAGAAAGGGTATTATATTATGCTTTTTTTCATGGGAACACAATATGTGGACAAATGATAGATTGGTTGGGTCCATACAGTCTTGGACGGTGTCTCCTTCAGAATGGGCCGAGGGATCTCAACAGTATGGAACAATCAACAAATGGATTTAATCATTCTTCCTATGGAAGAAAAAATGAAATGGACATGACACAACATGTCATTACAATTAGGGTGTAGAAGTATCTCACTAATTCTCATTTGCAGTGAGTTGAGGGAGGTTTCCAAGAGTGTTAATGGTGCCATGGGAACTAAGCATAAGGAATAATCATGGCTCGAGATAGGAAATGGACGAGATTCCCGAAGGAAAATATTTAGAGGGTGATTGTCAATGATTTTTTGAATACATTGGTGTTCCTTAAAAAGAGGGAATAAATACGAAAAATGATTGTTTTCATTACAAAGGTCACATGGGTACAATGTACAATGAATAACTATAGAGGAGGTGTAATATATTTTTTGAGTTGCATCATCTACATCTGAAGTGGGAGGAAGAGGGGGTGCAATAATAGAAGCATGATATAGTGTACTCAACACATATGAATATCAAGGGAGCTTAGGGAAGTGATGTATGTAATGTCCATAGTGTGTGAAAATCGCACAAATATGAATGGTACATAATCCCTTGTTTTGATGCATCATGTAATTTTTATCTTGTGTTTGGAGAGGAGGAAATAGGTTCTTGGGAGGCACGAAGAATAAATTTTACCTCTTCTAATAAAGTATATTTATTGGTGGGATGTACCAATATTTCACATAATTCACATGTGGCAGGTTCCCTAGAAAAAGATGTAATAATGGAGTCATTCTTCTTATATGTATTTGTGTCATTTTCTGCGGTGCCCTTTGTTCCACCTATGAGATTTGGGTGGCCTCTCTAGTGGTGAAAATCTCGTAGGGGTGTTGTGCATAACACGGTCGGTGGGAATTTTTCCTAACATAGCTGATGTGGCAGGTGGTGCCAAGTATCGAATGTGTAAGGAGAGAGCCATGTCAAGTAAGGTAATAATTTCCATCACACAATGTGACATAAAACTAGGTGGGAGGTAAAAGAAAGGATTTTTAGTGATGGTGTATGGGAGGAATATAATCACACTTGTCATAGTACCAGTGGATTCTTATGGTGGTTGATTTTCTTAAGGTTGTTCACCAGATGATGTGGTTACTACAAACACAGGATCCATTAGAATGTATGGTAACACAAAGGGTGCCCTATATATGTGCCATGGAAGGAAGAGTGTTTGAATATTCCTGGGCCAACCTCATAACACTACCGTTAGGCCAAGCATTGGTAACTCCAAGAATGAATTTATTTTTGACTAAGAATAGGTGTAATGTATACAGGTAGGGGAGAGACTATTGGGATTCATATTCTAAGATACCTTTGTCTTCTTATTTGATAATTACAATTTTCATATTATTTTCCTAATACCCAAATATTAGTTATAAATATCCCCTCATTTAGTATGAAGGGATGTTGGTGAGTCCAGGAATCATTCTGAACCTTTCAAGCTTTTCTCTTCCAAGTACTTTGGTGAAGATGTTTACAATCTGTTTATTTGTGGAACATTCACATAAATGAATAAACTTGGAAACAACATGGTGTTGAATCAATGATACATTGTATTGATATGGTTGGTTCGATCAAAGAACTTATATTCTTGGAAAATATTATTGCAAAAGTATTATCAATAAAAAGAGGAGTATAATGCATTTGTTTCTCTTGAAAACCTTCAATAATTTTCCTAAGCCAAAGAATTTCCTTATTACTTTTGCAGCTACCACATATTTTTCCTCTACTATGGAATATTCTAGAATTGTTTTTTCTGATACCTCCAAGTGAAAGATATTGATACAAGACTCACAACATAGCTTGAAGAAGATACTCCATCTACTTTATCTCCATAAAAATATGAATCAAATTATCCAATCAAGCTAAAGTCACCCACCTATGTATACTTGAGTCTGAAGCCTTGAGTTCCATTCAAGTATCTTAGAACTCTTTTTGCAGAAGACCAATGACCCTCACAAGGTTTTTTCATAAAACTAGAAAGGATTCCGACAAAAAATTAAATGTATGTTCTAGTAGCAATTAGTTATTTAATACTTCCTACAAGTTGTGTGTGCTTTGTTGCATCCTCAAATTCATTTCCTTATTCGGATTTAAGCTTTAAATTTTCTTTGATTAGGCTAGTCAAAGGATTGCACTGAACCATGGAAAATTTGTTCAAGAAATATCCAATGTACTTCTATTGAGAGACGAATATAAGATTAAAATGTTGTGTTACTTCAATACCTAGATAGTAGTGAACATATTCCAAATATCTCATCTCAAAACCTTTCCTCAATTCTTCCTTTATGGGTGCAATGGAATTCTCCTTCCCTATCATGAGTAGATTATCAACATACACCAAAACATATACAATAATTTTTCCAACTTCCGTAACAAATAAAGTTGCATCATCAAGATCAAATTGTAATAAATTTAGCTTCAAAATATGGAAAGTCAATTTCCCATATTAGACTCATTGAGATTGTTTGAGGACATACAAGATTTGATAATATTGCGTACATTTTTCTCTTGTCAGTTCACCATAAATCCTTCTATTTTAGACATTCAATATTACTCTTTTGGATATCCATTCAAGAAAGTAGTTTTTACATCCATTTGGTGGTGGGCTGTTCGGATGGTAGACCATTTTGTTGTGGGGGAAAATGTCTCGTCATAATCAACCCCTTTCTGTGCAAAACATTTGGCCACAAACCTAGTTTTATGCTTGTCAAGTGAGCCATTTTCTTTATAGTTTTCTTGAAGACTCACTTGTAGCCAATACATTTTGTTCCATGTTGAGGTTCCACCAACTTCTAGGTTTCATTGTTTATAAAAGAATCATACTCGTTTTGCATTGCTTCTTTCCATTCATCATGAGAAGTAGATTCCTTTAAGGAATTTGGTTTGAAATTTGTAATTCACAATAAAAGGGAACATCCATATCAACAATTGAATCACATTTGTTTACATCACCTACATTCTCACTAGTAGAACTTCTCATTCTTGTCTTTCCAACCTCATTAGGATGAGAACATTTTGGAGGACCTTTCTAAGATGGACATGATTATTCAATTGATTGAGATGGGGTTGAATAAATATTTAGCCTTACAATTCTATCAATCACATCACTCAAAGTGTCTTCTCGATCAGTGTCTAGAGCCTCATGAGGGGTAGAGAGTGCTTCAAAATGACATTTGAGAATTTGATCTGGGATAGGGATGAACCCTTCAAGATGTGGAATGTCATTATCAAATTCTTGGAAATATTTTGCATGCTCAAACTTATCCAAGCGATCAATTTTCTACTTAAAAGCATTGGTAGTATTGGAATATTTAAGAAAAATTACATCTCTAGATAGTATAAACCTCTTCCTTACTTCATTGTAGAGAAAATATTATTTGGAGGTATTTGAGTACCCAAAGAAGATACATTTTCAGCTCCTTGCACCAATTTTATTTCTATTTTCCTTAGGTATCGAGACATAATAGGTGGAACCAAAAACCTTGAGATACCTCACAAAACGAATGTGACCATACCGCATTTCATAGGGAGTCTTTTTTTTAGAGAATGATACAGACATTTTTTTTTAATATACACTACAGAAAGAACTATATTAGTCCAAAGCATTAGCTTAAATTTTTTGAAACACACCATTGAACATGCCATATTTTAGATTGTCTTGTTTATTCTTCAAGGTACACCATTCCCTTGAGGATTATAAGGTGCAAATGTTTAATGCTGAATCCCATGCCAACGAAGATAGTTTTCAAATTAATTTGAAGTAAATTATTTTCCATTATCAGTATGAATAGAGATAATATGAGATTTTGCATTGTTTTCAATCCATGTACAAAATATTTTGAAAGCTAAAAAATATTTATACTTATAGGATTTAACATATATACATGTTGAATTCTCAAACATATCTTCCTCAACATTGGGGATAACCACCCGACCAGGAACCTAAAACCATTCCTTTTCCGTTTGGAATAGTGGCTCTAATTGGGGATAATGGGACTAGTTTCCAATTAAAATTGTATGTGTGAATGGATGTAAAGTGTAAAATGAGAGTAATGGATTGACTTAAAACTAATAAAAATGATAATAAAATAGAATCAATCTATATATTTACCAGGATAATATTTACTTGTATGTTATTTATGAAATATTTCATGCAGCATGGAACAATGTAGACCATTAAACACTTTATGAAGATAAGGAAAATAAGATAAAATGATTTAATTAAATAGGTAATTAAATTAGATGATTCAAAGTAATCACCTAAAAGATATTGTTGTTTCACATACTCTTAAAGAGATACAATCATACATCACCCAATGAGGGTGCAAAGAGGTAGATCTTCCCTCCCATCAAAAATTATCGTAGTGGCATTGGAATTGAAACCCACCATCCTCCACATGAGTGGCAAGGGTGGTAGGTGATCATTACACATGCACCTTGAGGTGAGGTTTCAGGATGGAGGTCCGCACACGCTAATTAAATCAGGTGTGAGGAAGGCATGGGGGTTTTTTTACGAGGGAGGATTTTCATGTAGGTGTGGTAGCAGGAAGGCCAATCTCCATCGACCTTTAGACACGATGAATTTTAGCTATGTTAATGGTTTCCCCTTCCTCTAATATACCATGTTTATGTTATTCCAGATATTAGGGTCTCCTAGGGAGCATAGGGTTTGTAGTCAACCTTTTATAGGCTGTTCCTGGGTAGTAGGGAGATGAACTATTGTAGATTTTATTTGGGTATGGTCGGATTGATTCTGGGTCTCTTCCTTTGTGAGGGAATGGGGCATGGCCCCTAAATTTTTTTGAGTGAAATTCAGTTGTGTGAGGGGTATCAGTCTCATGGGATGGATATAGACTGGGACATTACTCCTTGGTCTAGGGGCAGGTTGGGGACTCAGGACTTGTATGATTTGGTGGTATGGCACGATAACACCACCTCAAGCCACCAGGGCTCTATGCAAGTGAAGATCAGCCGATGGATGGATTTCTACCAGGGATGAGATTGTGGGTAGTCAAGCCATTATTTCATGTTGGGATGGTAAGTGGTACATCAGGTGGGTTGGCACCAGGTCTGGGATGCGGCTACTGTCAGAGGATTGTGGGACAGAGGATGATATGAATTCTAGACTGGGTGTGCATGATCAACAGGTTAAGAGCGTTTCATAGTTTAAGTATAGCAGTGATACCCCGTATGGGCAAACCAACGAGGGTACAAGGCCCTCAAAGTGTCGAGGAAGGGCTAATTGTATGAATGCATGCCTCAGAGCAAACTTTTCATGAGAATTATGATGCTTGGAATGAAAGGGGGTTACAATGGTCAGAATTACGCTCGTATTTTTTTCCTTGGATGGGTAATATCCTTGGAAATAGAGACTATTGGAAGTCTCTGCCCATTTAACTAGCTCATATTGCCAACAACTCTTTGGTCAGCAATGTAACAATGATGGCCCACTCAAAGAGTCTATCACCTCGAGGTCATGGCCGAAAAAATAAGCATAAGGAGGTTGAATCTCTACCCAAATTGCCTCCGGGCAAGCCAAGGGGCAGGCAGACAGCTATGAAAATTATCCAGGAGGTAGCAAAGGCATACCATGAAATCACAGTTCAAGAAATTTGAAAAATCATTGAAAAATGGGAAGCGTACATAAACAGACAGGAAGGAATATGAATGGATACTGAGGAATTGAAGGGCCTTGTCCCTGATCTATCACATACACGGGGTAGGTTGACATACTTCAAGCACACGACGTTTCTCTAATGGTCCATGAAGGGCATCCTTGCAAAATCATTGGAGCATATTTCTATCAGTTTTGTTACCTTAGCCCAAGAATTTCTAGACAACATGAGTGAATTTGATAAAATCAAATTTCAATTGAGAAATAAGCATGAGCACCTTGAGCCCATCAAATACCATCTTTCGTGCATTTGCAATCCATCCGAACAAGTCGGCACCTCGGTTCAGGATTTGGCTCCCGTTGAATCTGCCTCAAGTGAGAAGTCATAGTAGTTTGAGGATGTTGAGTTCAATTAGTATTTTTTTATATCTATATGTAGCTAGCATTTACATTTCCATGGTTAAGAAATATTGTTAGGAGGTATGTTAAAAAATGTATATGTATAAATATTCAGGTCTTTTTCTCTTGGTATGAGAGACTAAAAACCTTATTTTTTTAGATGGAAAACCATGCCATCAGGTGGCCAATGGAATCAGTTTCCCATTCAGGGCGAGTTGAGGCCACAAATTATTGATATCTAGCTCAATTCTGTTTATGAAAATCAATGAAAATGGAGTAATACCAAGCTTACAAAAGAAGAAGAAGATAAAATAATACATATCAATAGTGACAAATGTTTGACTATTTTTAAAGCATACATATAATGAAAACTTTGATATAAAATTCACTATCTATCTCATTAAATCAAAGCAACAACATAAGGATAATAATACTCGATACATAAAGACTTAGCTTATGAAAAAAATAGTTTTTGGTTCAACTTTTTCTATTAGATAAATCAAAAGTAATAGTAGTGCAAACCTCAAATTTGTCTTACAAAAATTTAGAAACCCTTCTCTAAAGACATGGGAAGGGTCTTATATTATATTAAGATTACGAATATAGTAAATTAAAATAAAATATCTGGAAACAGTTTGAACAAACTGAGCTAAGATAAAGTAAATACAAAGATAGTCATTATGTTGTAACAATAGGATCATGACTGTGATGAAGGCTCCTTTTCCATTTGCTCCCTGAGTCCACATATGTATGTCATTGGATTTAATTAGGGGGGGTGAATTGGTTGCATGTGAATCTACCTCGTAAAGGTTGCATCACTGAGTGTTAGGAGGAGATGAGCTCTCGATTTTGAAAGACACCTCAGCATAAGACATTGACTATGTGGCTTTACCAATAAGGGCCAATGGGTCTCGAGGTTCAATTTTGATAGGATATTTATGTATTCGTCGATATTATTAGATAAACCTTGACAATATTTTGTCAAAGATTTGACATCTGGTAATGTTTCATGTGGGCATTCTTTGATTAGGCTAGCCTGCAATTGGTTATCGTTGATGTACTTAGTGAGATTGGAGGTAGGGTTTTTGGCTCTAATGATTTCCAATTCTTCTTGTTTGATATTCATTTCCCAATCACCGAGAAAAATATATTTATGATATTCTTCAATATGGGGAAGAGTGACATCTCTTCCCTCAGCACTGTCTTGCCAATCGATATGCTCATAAATATTTTCATCAATTTTTTCATAAAATTTCCTCAGATTGGACAATGTTTTAATAAAATAATCATTGGTTTTGCATAAATCATCAATAATAGTGAACTTTTGAGAATATATGACTTCCTATTGAGAAACGAGTTTATTAAATTCTCCTACTTCCTTTTTTACTTCATTGATCTCTGGATTATCTTTCAACTAGTTTACTATTTCTTGTAGTTGTTGTATTTGATGATATTTATCCTTCATAATGGATTTGGATTGGAGTTTCATATCATAAAAACTCTTTTTTATTTCATCCACCCTTTTCTCTAAGAAGTAGTTGAACTTATTCTATTTTATTAATGGTTGCACTAGCATAAGCCCCTACAAACCATGAAATATTATTCAAATAATCATCTAGATTTGATTGAACTCCTTTCCAAAGAAATTGAAAAGGAGTTTCACCAAGAACTAATTCCTGGGTCTGCTTACAACTACTTTTTATTTAGGACTATAAAACACATCCGAAGGAGGAATTTCCTCAATCCTTATAATCACTTCAGATGTAGGAAATGTCTGTACTATTTCCATATCTTCTATGGTATTAATTTGGTTGGAGCCTCAAGAGTGAATGAGGTCATCCCATTAGTTACTCGAGTCTGCATTGATTCTTCGTGGATTGCAGTGTTTAACTCCTATGTCTCTGGTGTCGATATAACTTGATTGAATCATTCCAAACTTTCTCTTAAGTTACTTTCCTCTTGATTCTTTTCTGTTTGTTCAATAGCTAAAGTAGATATATTTAAATTTTGAGAATCAGTTGCATCTTTAGTTGAAGAAGATGATGCTTTTGAGATTTAAGTATCATGTTGAGAAATTCTTAGCAAATCCATTGGAAAATTTATTAATCTCTGACATCGGTATCGATTAAATTCAATAAATTCCTCAAGAATAAGTTGATCTGCAACTCCTATTTCCACATTGGGATATTTAGGAGCCATCTCGAATAAATCATCAAATTTATCACCCTCACTTGTAAATTGTCTGATCATTTCTTGTGTTGTAACATATTTAGCAACCCCATTAGAATCATATTACTGATTTTGAATAGCTTGGAACTTCAAATATTTCATTTGATCAATTTAAATTTAATCATGCTTGAGATTGTCCAAAGAATAGATACCACAAGAAATATGAAAAAAAGGCCATAAGGTTTTCTTGGCATATTTTAGTATTTTGGTCAAACAATTCCCAACGGTTTGATATGAAATTTCCCTCGCTAATATCTTATTAGGTAAATAAAGAGGTAAAGCATGCAGATTGGAAAAAAATCCAAAATTGCAGATATAAGTGAATTATTCCTCCCTGAACCACCTTCCTATTAACATCAAGTCATCATTGGCCTCTGAGAGAGTCTGGGGTATTTACTATTGAAAACCTTTTGATGAATAGGGAGTATGATTCCATGAAAAATCTTATATAAATGAGAATGAAATTCCCAAAATATATCATGAAATATATGAATGGGGTTTGGGTCTTGAATTTTCCATTTTCATCCCATGGATGGGAAATTAACTGAAAAGCTTACAAAATCCATTACATAGGGACTCATGAAAAATCACGGAACAGTTCTAACAATGAAATTGAGATTTTCACTATAGCTTATAATTTGAATACTTAAATTATTTGTGTCACGTCTCTCCGACCCCAAATTTTTTTTTCTTCTGTACATGTATTTTTAAACCAGTACCTATCATTTTGTTTACGTAAGAAGATTCCTTGTTCCCCTAATTTATTCTCTTGCTTGGTATGCAAGGTTACCACTTATATTAATGTGATACTTTTCAATATCTAACTCTACTAACCAAAGTTTGGTTCCTTATATTCTCTTGTATATATTCACTTTTCTCTCTATTCTATGATTGTTTTAATTACCATTTGTCATTATCTCCCATACCCATGAGGATGTGTACCCCATTATATTTTCATGGGACTATTGTCCCCAACATATCGTGGCACTTGAATAATTGGAGTTTAAGTTTGTTTTACATATAATATTTTCCATTTTCATAAGGGATTGAACCAAATTATTGGGTCGTCCCTATACATACATCGTATAAGTAATGACAAGCCAACAGATATATCATTATCACGTTCCAACCGTTGATTTAGTTCTATTCTACATAATCGATATTCTATCGTTCTTTTCTTTGGTTGCATAGCCATGAAATTTATAACTCATTGTGTATTATGTCGCACGTTCAAGGTTTCGACCTTGTGTGAATTTTTAATGTGGCCACGTCGCTTATAGCCATCACTTTGACATAACACACCATGGTACTACGATTTAATGGTGACATTATGTTAAGTACCCTCCTTGGTTTTAACCACCCTTGCTTTCATATTTCGATGAATTGGAATATGGATTGTTGGAAATGTTGTCATTGATGGCAAAGGAGCACAAAGGAGCAGCACCTGAACCAGCAATAAGGCAAAGAAGATGGCGAAGGAGGAACACCTGAGGAAGCAAAAAGGCAAAGAGAGCAGCAAATTAGCAAGATGTAGAGAGGGTCGAGCAGTAGAGACAAGTTCATTTAAATAAGCAAAGGCAGCAAAAGGAGAATTAAGGAGTAGCATCAGTCAAGGAGCAGATGAATTAAAAGAGAGAGCGTAAGACAAATAGCTACAGAGACAGAGCTGTTATCATGGCAATGAAGATAGCAAAGAAGCAAATGAAGGAAACAAAGGAGGCAGCGCTGAAGCAGAGACAGGCAAAGGAGGCAACGCTGAAGCAGAGACAGGAAAAGGAGGCAGTGAATACAATGGAGGCAGCAAAGAAGCAAATGAAGGCAGAGGAAGCGAATATAACAGAGGCAGAGCCGTTATCACAGAGATAGAAGCAGAGGCAGAACGACAGAAGCAGCAGAGGCAGAGGTAGAGCAGTTATAAAATACCGAGAATTATACCCCAAGCCGGGCGTTACGCATATAATGCAGAACCATACTCCAGGAATCGCACTTTCCAACCGGCGCAACAGAGGCAGAGACAGAGGCAGAGACAGAGGCAGAGAGCTGTTATAAAATTCCAGGAATCACGCTTTCCAACCGGCGCAACAGAGGTAGAGACAGAGGCAGAGAGCTGTTATAAAATTCCGGGAATCGCACTCTCCAACCGGCATTATACATATAACTTATACAATCATAATTCCGGGAATCGCTTCACTCCAACGGAAAAATATATATATATATATATCCATCACCTTACATATATGTGCAGCGCATCATATAAACAAAGGTCAAAGCATAAATATATACAAAAGGAGCGCTTTATTATAAGTTTCATATTATTAATCCCGGAAACAAAAGAACCAAAGGTCCAAGGCATATATATTATGGAGCGCATAAAACAAAGTTTTATAAGGTGGGACCCCTCCCCAATCGGATCGGAAATGTGAAGAGTCCAAAGGTGGAAGCGCATTGCAATTACCGATTGGCGATTTCCGATTGAATCGCAATCGAAGCACATTGGAGCTACAATAGTGAGTGATATCAATTCAGGCGATTGGCGATATCCGATTGAATCGGATCGGACTGTGGAACAATTAACCGGTTTGGCATTCAAACATTGCGATTTGCGATCGCCGATTTGCATCGCATCGGAGCAGGTATTAAAAGGTATATATATATATATATATATATATATATATATATATATTATGGCATTGTGTTGATTGCCGATTGTGATGATTGGAATCATATCGAATCGGAATCGGAGCAGGAGCGATAAATAGCATTTGGAGAAGACTCATTGCATCGGGAAGTGTGTTAAGTGGGCCCAAAAGGAGTTCTTATATGTTTAATATGTCTTCACTATATTACGCTGAGAATTGATTTAAAAAAAAAGGAAG
Source organism: Pinus albicaulis (assembly GCA_034641835.2). NCBI lineage: Eukaryota > Viridiplantae > Streptophyta > Pinopsida > Pinales > Pinaceae > Pinus > Pinus albicaulis. The sequence continues at coordinate 44,541,703 of CM076580.1, forward strand.
TGTGTATGTATGCCGAGAGTTGAAATTACTTATTTGTATATATGAAAGGGCGTTGTTATATGTATATATATTACATTGTTGCGGTTGTATTAAAACATGCCGCGTGGTCTATAGACCCACGGGCCTCAGCTTAACGGGAGGGCGATTATTAATGTAATACAATTGTAATATATGTATGTTCCGGCCTGCGGAACTCGCCACATCAACAAGACACTTGCGGCGTGTAAAGGATTGAATTACAGTTAGCAGATTCATTTATATATAAAGCGCTGGTATAAAACTAAAATAAAAATGCATTTCATAAATTCAGGAGTTACGCAGCAGCCATAAACAGAAAGGCATACAGAGAAGAGAAAGGGACAAAGAGACAGTTAGAGAAAAGACAAATGCGCAGCAAACCAAGAGACAAAATGAGTGAGCTGGAGTTCACATTGTAATTCGAATGTAAATGTTTTAATTGTTTTTATTGTTTGTGATGCATTGGCAAGTCTCCGGAAGAGAGCAAATATCCCACTGTAATGTAAATTGGTACCTACAATTATATTCTTTGAATAAGCGGATAAAAGAGATGAGAAGGCAGAAGGCAAAGAGACATGGCTGTCCATTTTGAATTCCCAGTAGAATACAAACAACCATGAAGCTATTTTGTATAAAATGGTAATGACCAAGGGGATAGTGTCGGGATGGATCCAAGCCATCGGAGAAGAGAGTGTGGCAAAAGAGAATTAAAGAGAGTTGAAGATAATAAGCAAGCCGCAAAAAGAATGTGAATAAGGAGGAGCCGCAGCAAAGAAGAGTACAACAGCAGAGATGATGGTGTCTGACATAAGAGTCAAGGAACAACACAAGAAGCTGCTGCAACGGGTAGCCGATATCCAAGGTAAATCAAATAAGTGTTTTTCTTTTTTGAAAGAGTAAGGAAGTTGGAGTTTCCCTATCAAGTTGTAGTCACAGATGCCGCTGTATGTGGTAGCGGTAGGTGCCTCCTCGTAGGGTAATTACTCCGAATAATTCTCAGATAATGTGCTTCCAAGCACGTTGTAGCTTGATAGATGTCAGTTGTAGCTGACTGAGGTTGGAGCCTCCTGTAGGTTGGTGCCTACAGAAAATTGATGGGAGTTGGAGCTTCCTTGCAAGTTGTAGCTTGCAGAATTGAGGTAGGAGCCTCCCGTAGGTTGGAGCCTACAGAAAATCAGTGGTGAGAGGGAGTTGGAGCTTGCCTTTGCATCACAACAATAATAAGATGTGGTTTTCTCCCTTATGGGTTTCCACTTATATCCGGTGTCTATGTGCATGATGATTATGTGTTGATATGATATATCTATTCTGCTAATACTTGCTGCTAACATATTAAGACTACTGGTACATTATCTAATCTACTTATTAATTGCTGCTCATAAATAAAGATTGCTCACACATTATGTTGATCATGAAATGAAGGTGTTAATGAAGTAAAATAAGTTTTAAAGGAAAATTTTTAAGAGTCCATGAATGTGTTAAACTGATTCACCCCCCCCCTCTCAGTTTAACTAAGAGTTCAACAATTGGTATCAGAGCCAGTTCCTTTGGTGTAAGATTAATATCTTGAAGGAGATCTGGTTGAGTCATGGACTATCAAAATGTACCTCTGCTAAATACAACAAACTTTCCTGAATGGAGAGATAAGGTTAAGACAGGATTATTGGCTTATGAACCTGAGGTATGGAAGCTTGTATGTGATGGTTACTGCATAGACTCCCCCACGGTGAAAGAACAACATAGGAATGCCAAGGCAAAATGTGTGATTTCAATAGTCTTCATAATAAGGATCTTGAGTTAATAATGGATTTGACCTCTGCAAAAGAAATTTGGGATAGATTGGACTTCATGCATGGAGTAGACACGAAGGACTACACTAACAAGAAGGATAATAAAATTAAGAAAAAGAGAAATTCATGTCAAAAAGAAGATGTTCAATCAAATGAGGTAGCTGCTAGTGTGAATGGTAGTAAGAGCCATGAAGAAATTGCAGCTGAAGAAAAATCCATACTTGACACAACTCTGAATGAAATAGAAAAATTGAAGAATGAAAACAAACACCTTAAGAGATTGGTACAAATATGTGATGAAAAAGAATATGAAGATAGGAAAGAAATTATTGGCCTGAAGACACAGCTTGAAGAGGCAAAGAAAGTAGAAGACACTCTGCAACAACAAATGAAAGAGAAAAATATGGAATGTGAGAGACTGGAAAAAGAAGTAGTGAGCATAAGAAAGAAACTAGAAAAGGCCCAAAGAGATTTATTAATAAATACTCCTCAAATGAAAAGCTCTGAACAGTTGGACCAGATTCTAAATGCACAAAGGTTACCTCTTATAAACACTGGGATAGGATATGAAGGTGAAACCAGTAATTCCAAGGTTGAAGATAACAAGAATGTTATTTTTGTGAAAGCTGTAAAAGACAGTGAAGCAGCTCAGCAAATTCGCACAGAAGAAGAAGCCTGCAAGAACAAGATTTGTAAGGAAACAGACAGAATCAAGCAGCAACATGAAAAAACAAATAATGAGAGGGTGAAACAATCAGCTGCTAAAGGCTCACATGCTCCTAAAGATGAAGTGAATAAATTTGGAAGTTGTCAAAGGAGGTTCTTTCCTCCTCTGAAAAATATCACATGTTTCTCTTGTCATAAACCAGGACATAATGCAGCATATTGCAAGACAAAAAAAATTCAGTCCAATCAACAAAGGATGCAGCAAAAGAGAAGAATCCCTCAAGCAAGAAAATGGAAAAGACAATCTTCCATCAGGTACACAAATCATTTCCATGGCTATTGTTATGCATGCAATAATTTTGGACATAAATCTGTTGAATGTAAAATGTATTCAAGAAGGGGAACAAAGCATTATACATTAGCTCAAATGCACATTGGTCAAATAAGATGTTATGTATGCCTCAAACTTAGTCACAAAGCAAAAGATTGTAATCTTCCATACACATTAAAGAACTCTAGACATATGATGGAATCAAAACAGATCAATCAAAACTATGAATCAAAAGGAAGAGCAGTCATTATGAAGAACCCCAATAAAGTATGGAAAAAAAAGAGAAAAGGGGAGCCTATTATCTCGATAACATAATGAATCTAGCATAGTCTGAGGGGGAGCTGCTCTAGGAAACAAAGCAAATATCTAACCAGTTACAAATATGAAGCAACATCCCAGGGGGGGAGCAGTTCATATATAGACCCCATGGAAGTAATATAAGAAGAGCTTCATGTACTGAGAACAGCTATGAAATCAAGAAGAAAAAGGAATTAGAGACAAAGCAGTGGAGTTGAAAAGGCCTGAAGGAGTGTAATATAGAGGTTTATTCATGAATTAGCGGTGTAATACAATTTGCAGATGAATTATTGAGCAATTATTGAGCATAGAATTTGATTGAAGACTAAAACCCTATGGTAAAGACTTAATATGCTTGGGGATGAGTTGGAGCAGTGCTTAAATGGCAGAAGAGGACTGGAGAGGGACCCCGAGAGCTGCAAAGGGATAGAGAACCCCTTTAGTAACAGAATAGGAGAATATTGGCCACCGAGCTGAATATCTGGCCGGTTATGAATTGTAAGAATTGCGAATAAGTTCCATGTATAGCTTTATGTCTTCTTGGTCGGATTATATGAGGAAATTATCTCAGTGAAGCTGTGCATTTGTCGTCTAAGCCCTGTGTGAGGAATACCTTGCGTATTGTGAATTTGCTGATTATTCCCTGCAATTATGTATAGTGCGAATCTCTGTATATGAGACATTGAATTAATATTATTGTGTAATGGTCGAATTAACTCCGTGTGAACATGTGAGCTCTTGAGGAGTGGTTGTGTGCACTCTGCATAAGGATAGACGGAACCGAGGAAGTGGTGGAACTCTGAGTCAAAGTATAAAAGAACCCTTTAATGTATAATGGGCGGAATCTGAGGTTAAAGGAGGAGAATGGAACCCAGAGTAAAAGTGTCGGACCAGAACCTGGAGCGTAGGAGGAAGTGGAACCACGACCAGATGAACAGTGATCACAGATTGCGAAGAACCACCCTGCCATTTCGCACTGCTTTTCTGGAGCAGGTGGTATTTTCTAAATTGGAGCGATTCCGTACAGGAATCGACATGTGGCAAGGGACCCATTTCAAAACCGCCCTTTAAAGTGCACCTTTGCGCATTATATACCGTACTAGGACACAGAGCGAAATGGACAGGAGCCGTCGATCTGATGGGCCGACATCTGATGATGATCGCTCGCAGGACCCGCACGAAGTTTAAAGGAAGAGCCCGGAGGTTAACAAAGTTTGCCAGTGTGGAATAAAGAGAACATGCGAGAGTGCCCGGATTGGGAAAATGACTGGACAATGAAATTTTGGGATGCATTTACAGACAGTTAAGTGAAATATTGGAAATTAATGGGATAGTGAATAGAAGAATAGACACAGAGGTGAACCAAGATATATAGAACAGTTGAATTGTATGTAAAACAGCAATGGTTCTATAGCAGTCCTAGAAAAGAAAATGTTGTTACTTCCTCTAAACATCATGACAGAAAAATAAAAATATTAATGAGACCAAGATCAGATTCAGTATATTGATGATTGTTGTTGAAAATAGTGGAGAGCTCAATAATAGATGTCTTAATTATGGGTAAATGTGCAAGCTGAAGTGAAACCTCTGCATGGTTTACCAAAGTAATATCAATTGGTGTTTGGGTACAAGCAACATGCTTATAAAGCATTATCAGTGGAGCAGCAGTATGATACAGGTCCACAGGATCAAAGGATTATGGAAAAAGTGCATCAAGGTAGTATTTCCAGGGTTATCTGCATTCAACATGAAAAGGTCAGTAGCAGTGCTAGAGGATCAGTATCTGATTTACACTTGAAGGAATATATTATGCATTGAAGCAGTATCTGTCTATATATATATAATTGCATGCCCTCCTGAAGTTAGTACATATATCTTCAAGACCTCTTTTTGAAGATTGTTCACAAACTGGGTGAAGCCTGTTGGCTAAAATCTCAAGTAAACAACTTGAATATATTCGTATGAAAGATCATCATGATAGAAAAATTAAAGTATCAAAAGTATTAAGGATGAGTTGTGACAGTTGAAGCTCAAAAATCTGTTATTTATCTATCACGAACACACCTTAGCAGTAAAGGGAGTTTATCTCTTAGATCAAATTTTGGTTGATTCATTGATCACATCTGGAACAATAACCATCAGCTATTAAGGGTAATATTTTTTCAGCAGCCTAGCACAGGTCACCAATAATAGGCAGTACAAGTGAATCACAGCAATAAAATATATATTGGCATCATCACAATTGAACAGATGTTGTTCTGCATATGATTATTGCAGAAGAAGACAGACTCCAACTACAACCTTCCTCAATAGATATGCATCGTAGATGAAGATTATAATATAGACTGAAGTATAAGCAAGCTTGATATTTCACATGGGGCATTCACAATCTTTAAGGGTATATTCAAGTCCAATAATCCTCAAAGTGTTCTCTCAACAAGTCTTGTACACAAGTTTAGATCAGCATGGTACAAAGTCAGAATAAGAAGGCCTAAACACATCTCAGAGAGAAGAAATGCAAAGAAAGAATCAACACTAAGAAATGTGCAACCCTTTTCCATTGATGTTAAAGGGGGAGGAAAAGCAAGAAATAGAAGAAAAAGTCTTCTAAAAGAAGCTAGACAGAGGAATATTTGGAGGAAGCATTGGATTATCGGTGGATGTGTTGCCATCAATGCCAAAGGGGGAGACTGTTGGAAATGTTGTCATTGATGGCAAAGGAGCACAAAGGAGTAGCACCTGAACCAACAATAAGGCAAAGGTGATGGCGAAGGAGGAACACCTGAGGAAGCAATAAGGCAAAGAGAGCAGCAAAGCAGCAAGATGTAGAGAGGGTCGAGTAGTAGAAACAAGTTCATTTAAAGAAGAAAAGGTAGCAAAAGGAGAATTAAGGAGTAGCATCAGTCAAGGAGCAGATGAATTAAAAGAGAGAGCGTAAGACAAATAGCTACAGAGACAGAGCTGTTATCATGGAAATGAAGACAACAAAGAAGCAAATGAAGGAAACAAAGGAGGCAGCGCTGAAGCAGAGACAGGTAAAGGAGGCAGCGCTGAAGCAGAGACAGGCAAAGGAGGCAGCGCTGAAGAAAAAACAGGCAAAGGAAGCAGCGAATACAATGGAGGCAGCAAAGAAGCAAATGAAGGCAGAGGAAGCGAATATGATAGAGGCAGAGCCGTTATCACAGAGACAGAAGCAGAGGCAGAACGACAGAAGCAACAGAGGCAGAGGTAGAGCAGTTATAAAATACCAAGAATCATACCCCAAGCCGGGCATTATGCATATAATGCAGAACCATATTCCTGGAATCGCACACTCCAACCGGCGTTATACATTTAACATAACACAAATATTCTGGGAGTGGCACACTCCAATCGGCGTTATACATAACACAAATATTCTGGGAATTGCACAGAACCATATTCCGGGAATCGCTTAACCCCAAGCGGCAAGGCACATAAATTCCAGGAATCACCTACCCCGATGGAGGATACATATATATATCCATCACCTTACATATATGTGCAGCGAATCATATAAACAAAGGTCAAAGTATAAATATATACAAAAGGAGCACTTTATTATAAGTTTCATATTATTAATCCTGAAAACAAAAGAACCAAAGTTCCAAGGCATATATATTATGGAGCGCATAATTTTTTTTTTTATAAGGCGGGACCCCTCCCCAATCGGATCGGAAATGTGAAGAGTCCAAAGGTGGAAGCTCATTGCAATTACCAATTGGCAATTTCCGATTGAATCGCAATCGGAGCACATTGGAGCTGCAATAGTTGAGTGATATCAATTCAAGCGATTGGCGATATCCGATTGAATTAGATTGGGCTGTGGAACAATTAACCAGTTTGGCATTCAAACATTGCGATTTGCGATCGCTGATTTGCATCGCATCGGAGCAGGTATTAAAATGTATATATATATATTATGGCATTGTGTTGATCGCCGATTGCGATGATTGGAATCATATCGAATCGGAATCGGAGCAGGAGCGATAAATAACATTCGGAGAAGACTCATTGCATCAGGAAGTGTGTTAAGTGGGCCCAAAAGGAGTTCTTATATGTTTAATATGTCTTCACTATATTATGCTGAGAATTAATTTAAAAAGGAAGTGTGTATGTATGCCGAGAGTTGAAATTACTTATTTGTATATATGAAAGGGCGTTGTTATATGTATATATATATATAACATTGTTGCGGTGGTATTAAACTATGCTGCATGGTCTGTAGACCCACGGGCCTCAGCTTAACGGGAGGGCGATTATTAATATACGAATGTGATATATGTTTTTTCCGCTTGCAGAATGTTCCACATCAACAAGACACTCATGGCATGAAAAGCGTTGGAATATGGCCTAGAATTACAGTCAGAAAATTCATTTATATATAAAGCACTGATATATAAATGAAAAATGTAGTTACACAAATACAGAAGTTACACAGCAGCCATAAAAAAATGGCATACAGAGAAGAGAAAGGGACAAAGACACAGTCAGAGAAAAGAAAAATGCGCAGCAAACCAAGAGACAAAATGAATGAGCTGGAGTTCTCATTTAAATTTGAATGTAAATGTTTTATTTAAATTTATATTGTTGTGATGCATTGGCAAGTCTCCAGAAGAGAAAAAATATCCCACTGTCATATTAAAATAAGCACCTACAGTTACATTTTTCTGAGTGAGCTGAAAAGAGATGAGAAGGCAGAAGGCAAAGAGACATGGTCATCCATTTCGAATTCCCAATGGAATACAAACAGCCATGAAGCTGTTTTTTTATAAAACAGGGTAATCTCCAAGGGGATAGTGTCGATGAAAAGGAGGGAGAGAAGAAGAGAGTGTGCAGCAGAATTAAAGAGAGGTGAAGAGAATAAGAAAGCTACAAGAAGAATGTGAATAAGGAGGAGCTGAGCAAAGAAGAAGAAGGGGTTGAGCAGAGATGAAGCAGGTCTGACATAAGAGTTGATGAACAGAAGAGAAGAAGGTACAAAACAGAGCTGATATCCAAGGTAAATCAGCAAGTGTTTTTCTTTTGAAAGAGTAAGGAAGTTGGAGCTTCCCTATCAAGTTGTAGCTTGATAGATGTATGTTGTAGCTGACTGAGGTAGGAGCCTCCTGTAGGTTGGTGCCTACAAAAAATAGATGGGAGTTGGTGCTTCCACATCAAGTTGTAGCTTGATAAAATGTGAGTTGTAGCTGACTGAGGTAGGAGCCTCCTGTAGGTTGGTGCCTGCAAAAAATAGCTGGGAGTTGGTGCATCCACATCAACTTGTAGCTAACAGAATTGAGGTTGGAGCCTCCTATAGGTTGGTGCCTACAAAAAATCAGTGGTGAGAGGGAGTTGGAGCTTGCCTTTGCATCACAACAATAATAAGATGTGGTTTTCTCCCTTTATGGGTTTCCATGTATATCTGGTGTCTATGTGCATGATGTCTATGTGTTGATATGATATATCTATTTTGCTAATACTTGCTGCTAACATATTAAGACTGTTGGTACATTATCTAATCTGCTTATTAATTGCTGCTCATAAATAAAGATTGCTCACACATTATGTTGATCATGAAATGAAGGTGTTAATAAAGTAAAATAAGTTTTAAAGGAAAAGTTTTAAAAGTCCATGAATGTGTTAAACTGATTCACCCCCCCCTCTCAGTTTAACTAAGAGTTCAACAATTGGTATCAGAGCCAGTTCCTTTGGTGTAAGCTTAATAGCTTGAAGGAGATCTGGTTGAGTCATGGACTATCAAAATGTACCTGTGCTAAATACAACAAACTTTCCTGAATGGAGAGATAAGGTTAAGACAGGATTATCGGCTTATGAACCTCAGGTATGGAAGCTTGTATGTGATGGTTACTGCACAGACTCCCCCACTGTGAAAGAACAACATAGGAATGCCAAGGCAAAATGTGTGATATTCAATAGTCTTCATAAAAGGGATCTTGAGTTAATAATGGATTTAACCTCTGCAAAAGAAATCTGGGATAGATTGCACTTCATGCATGGAGTAGACACGAAGGACTACACTAACAAGAAGGATAAGAAAATTAAGAAAAAGAGAAATTCATGTCGAAAAGAAGATGTTCAATCGAATGAGGTAGTTGGTAGTGTGAATGGTAGTAAGAGCCATGAAGAAATTGCAGCTGAAGAAAAAGCCATACTTGACACAGCTCTGACTATAATAGAAAAATTGAAGAATGAAAACAAAGACCTTAAGAGATTAGTACAAATATGTGATGAAAAAGAATATGAAGATAGGAAAGAAATTATTGGCCTGAAGACACAGCTTGAAGAGGAAAAGAAAGTAGAAGACATTCTGCAGCAACAAATGAAAGAGAAAAATATGGAATGTGAGACACTGGAAGAAGAAGTAGTGAGCATAAGAAAGAAATTAGAAAAGGCCCAAAGAGATTTATTAATGAATACTCCTCAAATGAAAAGCTCTGAACAGTTGGACCAGATTCTAAACGCACAAAGGTTACCTCTTATAAAGACTGGGATAGGATATGAAGGTGAAACCAGTAAGTCCAAGGTTGAAGATAACAAGAATGTTGTTTTTGTGAAAGCTGTAAAAGACAGTGAAGCAGCTCAGCAAACTCCCAAAGAAGAAGAAGCCTGCAAGAACAATATTTGTAAGGAAACAAACAGAATCAAGTAGCAACATGAAAAAACATAGAATGAGAGGGTGAAACAATCAGCTGCTAAAGGCTCACATGCTCCTAAAGATGAAGTGAATAAATTTGGAAGTTGTCAAAGGAGGTTCTTTCCTCCTATGAAAAATATCACATGTTTCTCTTGTCATAAACCAGGACATAATGCAGCATATTGCAAGACAAAACAAATTCAATCCAATCAACAAAGGATGCAACAAAAGAGAAGAACCCCTCAAGCAAGAAAATGTAAAAGACAATCTTCCATCAGGTACACAAATCATTTCCATGGCTATTGTTATGCATGCAATAATTTTGGACATAAATCTGTTGAATGTAAAATGTATTCAAGAAGGGGAACAAAGAATTATACATCAGCTCAAAAGCACATTGGTCAAATGAGATGTTATGTATGCCTCAAACTTGGTCACAAAGCAAAAGATTGTAATATTCCATATACATTAAAGAACTCTAGACATATGATGGAATCGAAATAGATCAATCAAAACTATCAATCAAAAGGAAGAGCAGTCATTATGAAGAACCACAATAAAGTATGGAAAGAAAAGAGAAGAGGGGAGCCTATTATCTCCATAACATAATGAATCTAGCATAGTCTGAGGGGGAGCTGCTCTAGGAAACAAAGCAAATATCTAACCAGTTACAAATATGAAGCAACATCCCAGGGGGAGAGCAGTTCATATATAGACCCCATGGAAGTAATCTAAGAAGAGCTTCATGTAATGAGAACAGCTATGAGATCAGGAAGAAAAAGGAATTAGAGACAGAGCAGTGGAGTTGAAAAGGCCTGAAGGAGTGTAATACATAGGTTTATTCATGAATTAGGGGTGTAATACAGTTTGCAGATGAATTATTAAGCAATTATTGAGCATAGACTTTGATTGAAGACTAAAACCCTATGGTAAAGACTTAATATGCTTGGGGATGAGTTGGAGCAGTGCTTAAATGGCAGAAGAGGACTAGAGAGGGAGCCTGAGAGCTGCAAAGAGACAGAGAACCCCTTCAGTAACAGAATAGGAGAATATTGGCCACCGAGCTGAATATCTGGCCGGTTATGAATTGTAAGAATTGTGAATAAGTTCCATGTATAGCTTTATGTCTTCTTGGTCGGATTATATGAGGAAATTATCTCAGTGAAGCTGTGCATTTTTCGTCTAAACCCTTTGTGAGGAATACCTTGCGTATTGTGCATTTGCTGATTACTCCCTGCAATTATGTATAGTGAAAATCTCTGTATATGAGACTTTGAATTAATATTATTGTGTAATGGTCGAATTAACTCCGTGTGAACACATGAGCTCTTGAGGAGTGGTTGTGTGCACTCTGCATAAGGATAGACAGAATCGAGGAAGTGGTGGAACTCTGAGTCAAAGTATAAAAGAACCCTTTAATGTATAACGGGCGGAATCTGAGGTTAAAGGAGGAGAATAGAACCCGGAGTAAAAGTGTCGGACCGGAACCTGGACCATATCAGGAAGTGGAACCATGACCAGATGAACAGTGAACGCGGATTACCGAGAACCATCCTGCCATTTCGCACCGCTTTTCTGGAGCAGGTGGTATTTTCAGAATTGGAGCGATTCCATACAGGAATCGACACATGGCAAGGGACCCATTTCAAAAATGCCCTTTAAAGTGCACCTTCGCGCGTTATATATCGTACCAGGACACGGAGCGAAATGGACAGGAGTCATCGATCTGATGGGCCAACATCTGAAGATGATCGCTCGCAGGACCCGCACAAAGTTTAAAGGAAGAGCCCGAGGGCTAACAAAGTTTTCCAGTGTGGAATAAAGAGAACATGCGAGAGTGCCCGAATTAGGAAAATGACTGGACAATGAAATTTTGGGATGCATTTACAGACAGTTAAGTGAAATATTGGAAATTACTGGGATAGTGAACAGATGAATAGACACAGAGGTGAACCAAGATATATAGAATAGTTGAATTGTATGTAAAGCAGCAATGGTTCTAGAGCAGTCCTAGAAAATAAAATGTTGTGACTTCCTCTGAACGTCATGACAGAAAAATAAAAATATTAATGAGACCAAGATCAGATTCAGTATATTGATGATTGTTGTTGAAAACATCGGAGAGCTCAATAATAGATGTCTTAATTATGGGTAAATGTGCAAGCTGAAGTGAAACCTCTGCATGGTTTACCAAAGTAATATCAATTGGTGTTTAGGTACAAGCAGCATGCTTATAAAGAATTATCAGCGGAGCAGCAGTATGATACATGTCCACAGGATCAAAGGATTATGGCAAAAGTGCATCAAGGTAGTATTCGCAGGGTTATCTGCATTCAGCATGAAAAGGTCAGTAGCAGTGCTAGAGGATCAGTATCTGATTTACACTTGAAGGAATATATTATGCATTGAAGTAGTATCTATCTCTATATGTATAATTGCATGCCCTCCTGAAGTTAGTACATATATCTTCAAGACCTTTTTTTGAAGATTGTTCACAAACTGGGTGAAGCCTGTTGGCTAAAATCTCAAGTAAACAACTTGAATATATTCGTATGAAAGATCATCATGATAGAAAAATTAAAGTATCGAAAGTATGAAGGATGAGTTGTGACAGTTGAAGCTCAAAAATCTGTTATTTATCTATCACGAACACACCTTAGCAGTAAAGGGAGTTTATCTCTTAGATCAAATTTTGGTTGATTCATTGATCACATCTGGAACAATAACCATCAGCTATTAAGGGTAATATTTTTTCAGCAGCCTAGCACAGATCACCAATAATAGGCAGTACAAGTGAATCACAGCAATAAAAGATATATTGGCATCATCACAATTGAACAGATGTTGTTCTGCATATGATTATTGCAGAAGAAGACAGACTCCAACTACAACCTTCCTTAATAGATATGCATCATAGATGAAGATTATAATATAGACTAAAGTATAAGAAAGCTTGATATGTCACATGGGGCCTTCACAATCTTTAAGGGTATATTCAAGTCCAATAATCCTCAAAGTGTTCTCTCAACAAGTCTTGTACACAAGTTTAGAGCAACATGGTACAAAGTCAGAAGAAGAAGGCCTAAACACATCTCAGAGAGAAGAAATGCAAAGAAAGAATCAACACTGAGAAATTTGAAACCCTTTGCCATTGATGTCAAAGGGGGAGGAAAAGCAAGAAATAGAAGAAAAAGTCTTCTAAAAGAAGCTAGACAGAGGAATATTTGGAGGAAGCATTGGATTATCGGTGGATGTGTTGCCATCAATGACAAAGGGGGAGACTGTTGGAAATGTTGTCATTGATGGCAAAGGAGCACAAAGGAGTAGCACCTGAACCAGAAATAAGGCAAAGGAGATGGAAAAGGAGGAACACCTGAGGAAGCAACAAGGCAAAGAGAGTAGCAAAGCAGCAAGATGTAGAGAGGGTCGAGCAGTAGAGACAAGTTCATTTAAAGAAGCAAAGGCAACAAAAGGAGAATTAAGGAGTAGCATCAGTCAAGGAGCAGATGAATTAAAAGAGAGAGCGTAAGACAAATAACTACAGAGACAGAGCTGTTATCATGGCAATGAAGACAGCAAAGAAGCAAATGAAGGAAACAAAGGAGGCAGCGCTGAAGCAGAGACAGGCAAAGGAGGCAGCGCTGAAGCAGAGATAGGCAAAGGAGGCAGCGCTGAAGTAGAGATAGCCAAAGGAGGCAGCGCTGAAGCAGAAACAGGGAAAGGAAGTAGCGAATACAATGGAGGCAGCAAAGAAGCAAATGAAGGCAGAGGAAGCGAATATAACAGAGGCAGAGTCGTTATCACAGAGACAGAAGTAGAGGCAGAACGACAAAAGCAGTAGAGGCAGAGGCAGAGCAGTTATAAAATACCAAGAATCATACCCCAAGTCGGGCGTTACGCATATAATGCAGAACCATATTCCAGGAATCGCACACTCCAACCGGCGTTATACATTTAACATAACACAAATATTCCTGGAATTGCACACTCCAATCGGCGTTATACATAACACAAATATTCTGGGAATTGCAGAGAACCGTATTTCGGGAATCACTTAAACCCAAGCGGCAAGGCACATAAATTTTGGGAATCGTCTACCCCGATGGAGGATACATATATATATATCCATCACCTTACATATACGTGCAGCGCATCATATAAACAAAGGTCAAAGCATAAATATATAGAAAAGGAGCGCTTTATTCTAAGTTTCATATTATTAATCCCGAAAACAAAAGAACCAAAGGTCCAAGGCATATATATTATGGAGCGCATAAAACAAAGTTTTATAAGGTGGGACCCCTCCCCAATCGGATCGGAAATGTGAAGAGTCCAAAGGTGGAAGCGCATTGCAATTACCGATTGGCGATTTCCGATTGAATCGCAATCGGAGCACATTGGAGCTGCAATAGTTGAGTGATATCAATTCAGGCGATTGGCGATATCCGATTGATTAGGATCGGGCTGTGGAAAAATTAACCGGTTTGGCATTCAAACATTGCGATTTGCGATCGCCGATTTGCATTGCATCGGAGTAGGTATTAAAAGGTATATATATATATATATTATGGCATTGTGTTGATCGCAGATTGCGATGATTGGAATCATATCGAATCGGAATCGGAGCAGGAGCCATAAATAGCATTCGGAGAAGACTCATTGCATCGGGAAGTGTGTTAAGTGGGCCCAAAAGGAGTTCTTATATGTCTAATATGTCTTGACTATATTACGCTGAGAATTGATTTAAAAAGGAAGTGTGTATGTATACCGAGAGTTGAAATTACTTATTTGTATATATGAAAGGGCATTGTTATATGTATATATATATATAACATTGTTGCGGTGGTATTAAACTATGCCGCGTGGTCTGTAGACCCACGGGCCTCAGCTTAATGGGAGGGAAATTATTAATATACGACTGTGATATATGTCCGTTCCGCTTGCGGAATGTTCCACATCAACAAGACACTTGTGGCATGAAAAGTGTTGGAATATGGCCTAGAATTACAGTCAGCAGATTCATTTATATATAAAACGCTGATATATAAATGAAAAATGGAGTTACACAAATACAGAAGTTACGCAGCAGCCATAAACAGAAAGGCATACAGAGAAGAGAAAGGGACAAAGACACAGTCAGAGAAAAGACAAATGCGCAACAAACCAAGAGACAAAACTAATGAGCTAAAGTTCTCATTTAAATTTTAATGTAAATGTTTTATTTAAATTTATATTGTTGTGATGCATTGGCAAGTCTCCAGAAGAGAGAAAATATCCCACTGTCATATTAAAATAAGCTCCTACAGTTACATTTTTCTGAGTGAGCTGAAAAGAGATGAGAAGGCAGAAGGCAAAGAGACATGGTCGTCCATTTCGAATTCCCAGTGGAAAGAAAAACAGCCATGAAGCTATTTTTGTATAAAATAGGGTAATATCCAAGGGGATAGTGTCGATGAAAAGGAGGGAGAGAAGAAGAGAGTGTGCAACAAAATTAAAGAGAGTTGAAGAGAATAAGCAAGCTACAAGAAGAATTTGAATAAGGAGGAGCTGAGCAAAGAAGAAGAAGGGGCTGAGAAGAGATGATGCAGGTCTGACATAAGAGTTGATGAACAACAGAGAAGAAGGTACAGAACAGAGCTGATATCCAAGGTAAATCAGCAAGTGTTTTTCTTTTGAAAGAGTAAGGAAGTTGGAGCTTCCCTATCAAGTTGTAGCTTGATAGATGTCAGTTGTAGCTGACTGAGGTAGGAGCCTCCTGTAGGTTGGTGCCTGCAGAAAATAGATTGGAGTTGGTGCTTCCACATCAAGTTGTAGCTTGATAAAATGTCAGTTGTAGCTGACTGAGGTTGGAGCCTCCTGTAGGTTGGTGCCTGCAGAAAATTGATGGGAGTTGGAGCTTCCTTGCAAGTTGTAGCTTGCAGAATTGAGGATAGAGCCTCCTGTAGGTTGGTGCCTACAGAAAACAGTGGTGAGAGGGAGTCGGAGCTTGCCTTTGCATCACAACAATAATAAGATGTGGTTTTCTCCCTTTATGGGTTTCCACTTATATCTGCTGTCTATGTGCATGATGTCTATGTGTTGATATGATATATCTATTCTGCTAATACTTGCTACTACCATATTAAGATTGCTGGTACATTAGCTAATCTGCTTATTAATTGCTGCTCATAAATAAAGATTGCTCACACATTATGTTGATCATGAAATGAAGGTGTTAATGAAGTAAAATAAGTTTTAAAGGAAAAGATTTAAGAGTCCATGAATGTGTCAAAACTGATTCACCCCCCTCCCTCTCAGTTTAACTAAGAGTTCAACATGGATTTGGAGTATGGTTTCAAGAGTGGTCTTTACTCCGCTCTTACTCTGGCATGGTCATCGTATCTAGGGTTTTTGAGCAGTGGATTCAACCAGAGTGTTGGTGTATTATTATTGTACCAACTGTCTCATGTGACCGCCTCCGAGACTTTAATGTAGTCACACCTCCGTGCGATATATGGTGTGGGGAATGATATATTACACATAACGTTGAGTCCGAGGTCTCGATCCGCCCCTACCCTCATCAGATTGATACACGTGGATGGTAAGATTTGTGTTCAAGTTAGGGTTTAGATCCACAATAAAACGTTGCCGCCCTAATACTATTTCTCTTTCCAGAGCATTTTCTTTTCAGTTGTTATCAGTGCTCTGTCTTTGTTGATGATCAAAGTTCGATGGCGGCCTGAGAGGGCTTATGCTTCCAGGTAATATTGATTTTGGTGTGTGTTAATGTTTCTTGAGACTATGTGTTAGAGTTATCACGGTTCATTTCTTTTCTTATGCTCTTGACTCCTGCTATGGTTAGACGCAGTCGGTTTTAATTTTGGATTTCATTTGTGTTTCGCTTTCAGGCCCTTACTCAACCTCCAGCGAATACCTACATAAGAGGCATCTGCGTCCTTCATGGCACTTCTGGCCACTTCGACGTTGATGGCTTAGTTAATTTTCGAGGATGGGGATTCTGCCCTTCCAGTGTTTAACTCCTCGTCAGAGAATAGCTTTGGCCTTCTCATCCGAGAGGTTCAAGGTGTGCTGAAATAACCGTCCATATTTTCTTCCCCATTTTCGATAGCAAATTTTTGTGACTATGGAAATTTTACACATCATTGATATTGCAGAGGCGCTTTCGTTTCAGGACGATCGAGAAGGTAACTACTCTCTCTACAATGACCTTCATGTCTGCGCTATCATTTAAATTTATCTAATTCATCGTTCTCATTTGCTTATTTATCTTCTTGGTTGACGCAGGTGATCGAATACTTTGAGACGGTTTGGGATTCACATTGAATTTTATACCATTAATCCCAGGAGCTCGTTAATATCATTCCTCTTTCTTTTCATTGTTGATTTCAGGTCGGTGTTTGTGACTCGTAGCCTTCCTCCGACGGGGAATTTCTTCCTTTGAAATTTTGTTCAAACATTCCTCAAATGGAAATTTATCAGTGACGTCTGGTATTCGAGAATTTCATAAATGGAATTACGTCAACATGTTTGGTGGTTGATTTCTCTGTCGGCAGAGCTACGTCTCTGTAACGATGGATTGTAGACCGTTTAAATACCCGTATAGGAAAATTTTTGAATTGGCTCTACCATTGATAATAGTTATATTTCTTTTGCTCTGTCCGGGGAATTTTTCATACTATCTCCAATCGATAAACGTGTTGGATTTTTGGTACGTTTAATTTTCCCCTTCATTTAACTATTAAACTAGTATTTCTTAATGGTTTTATGAATACTCGATACTTTCATTTATGTGCACTTCTGGTGGTTTCGAAGTATTATTACCGTAACTACTTCTTGTTTAATCTCGCTCTTGAAATGCAGTGAAGGATAAGATATATATATATTAATAATGTCCTCTCAGGATTCTACTTCCAATTTTAACCTCTGTACACCAGAAAAATGATATATATGATTTTAGAATATTTTGCTCATTCCATTTTGGTACTGGAATACTCCAGATCTTTAGACTGCTATGAGGCAATAAGTTCATAAGGTTTTGGAAATCATTTTAATAGACATTTTATTTGATTTTATTTTTCTCGATAGAATTTATATACCAATAATGGTTTCTCATATCTAGCATGCTACCTTAATTAATAAGTTTATCACTTATTTATCATAGGCATTGAATTTCAATAGGAATAGTTGTGTAATGTATTGAATATACCTCTGTGTTCAGCTTTGAAATTAATTTACTTCTGTTGCTAACCATATAAGTATGCCGGTAACATACTCATGTTTTTCCATCTTATTGAATTCAGTATACTATAACTAGTGATCCATGGCATTTATACCAATTGTGTACTCTGTGGTTTCTGCTTATTTATATCACTGTTTAATTCAAATAAATATTCTTTGTATCTAGCTTCCTTCCTCTATGATGCATGTAAGGGTACTAGACTTCCTTTTTCTATACTTAGGATTTAGTTCATAATAAAGAGGCAGATTGAATTAAAACTGTAAATCATCATTGGGAGCTAAGTATTCTCAAATTTAGACCAGCTATGGTTTAGAGATTCTGATGAATTCCTTCCCATAGCTGTAATTCCTACAACTGTACAGAATTGAGAGGAAAATTTTTTCTACAGACTTCTATTAAATGTAGAGAATGAAAATTTCAATTTATAACTCTAGTTAACCTCTGTAATAAATAACCATATTGAATAATACTAATGCTATAATTATTAGTAAATTTCCAACATACCACTTCTGCAATTGACCAATCCTCCCAACCTTAGAGCCTGTTTATCTCCAAGACTCACCCCCGAGCTAAGACCACCTCCAGAACAGACCAACCTCTTAATCTGCCCAGGAGTAGCTTATTTAAGCTTTTGCTCCCCAAAGCCTGTTTCTAATTCTGCATCCAGAATATCAGGATTCTTTTCTTCCTGTTTGCCTAGGCTTCCCTATTTAGGGACTTTTAAAGCTACTTTTTGTTTTTCCCAGCTTTTTACCTCTTCCCAACTACTCTCCACACCATTGGGGAAACTAGATTTTCCTCAAAATCTAATTTGGAAATAAATTCTTTCAAGGATTTTTGAAAGATTTTTTTGGGGAAGTAATTGCCTTTATCCATCCTCATGGATTTAGCAAGTGATCTCATAATTCTCATTTTGGTCAATCTGCACAGAATTATTTTATTCATTTTCTCAAATTAAATATTTACTTACAGACACAAAATACTTGTCCTTTGGGGTCCACTCCCCTTAGGATTTAAGTTCAAATGTCTAGTTTTTGAAAATCAAACACATAAACTAGGGGTGTTACAATTTGACAATATAGTTTCCTACTCCACAATATAAACATTTGAAGTAGCTTCCATTAATGGTACCCATTCTTCATAAAACTTTTGTGTATTAGTATAACTATGTAGATGACACATCATAAAAATGACATGAGAAAAAGGTCCAGCAAGGGAAGCTAATGAATACATACCCTTGTCCTCACATTTTTGTTTGTTCGAGACCCTTCTCCATTGGCTGATAAATTTTTTCGGGTGTTGGTTCAGTTGCATGAATTTCTGGACAAAATATGTCTCATAGTGTTTTTGTGGAGGAGGGAATTGATACATTTTCATTAAATATTCAGATTTGAATGACCTGATAATTGTCTATCTTGGAGTCAGGAAATATCCCTCTACAATATTGAAGTTTCTGATGACCCATCTCACCATATCTATGTAGGGAATACTTTTGGGACGAGCTGCAATTCAATGTAGAAAACAATTGCCTATGTTTCTCCATTTAGACTCAGAGACTAGTGTAGTATCATCTGTTGTAGCATCTTATCTCTCAACCACACTTGGGTTTTCATCTTCAATTAACTTGTATATGGCATCCTAAGAGGAAGACCCTACATTACGCATTCAAGTAGTATTTGAGAATAACAGTGAAATTTCAACAATTTCTTCTGGAGACAGGACCTACTGTAATTGAACGCAATATTTTTCCTTGCTTTGATAGCCTTCGACATATCCTCTCATTGTACTTTATCGAAATTCACTTGTTAAGAAGTCATACAAGGATGAGCATTAAGAATTCGTTAAGGAAATCATATTTTCACATTAAGAATTCGTTAAGGACAGAGTGGCCATTAAATCAATAAGCGTCCGTTCATGTAGCCTTTGTGAATCTCAATGTATCGATAGATTTATATCGATGAAAACCCTAGGATTGTCATTCTAAAACCTCTGAAATCCTTAACTTCGATGAATCTTAAATGTCTATAATGGTTAAAACATTAGTAAGGGTTTATCGGGGGTTTTATTATCAAATTTTTGGCGTTGGGGATTTTATAAGTGATGAAAATTAAAATTGTGATATGAAAAATGTGAACAGTGTGAAATGCGAAATTTAATCTAGACCAGGGATTGGAAGGAAAAGGAAACGGTATTCATGGATTTCAAAAGAGGATATTGGGGATCAACTATTGAAATTTCCTTATGGTTTTCATTTTGAAATCCACAATTGTGAAATGCAATATCGCAAGGAGGGTGATGTAGTGGGATCGACTTGTATATTTTATTCGTTACAATCGTTCTACTTAATTTCAATCCTTTTAATGTTGAAAACTAAAAATAAAGAATTATATCGGGAATTCTTGCAGTATAGTCCTTTCTATCATACATTTTATACTATTCTCAATATAATGTTTTCCGTTATACTCTTTAATAAATGTAAGTATTTAAGTATTAAACTAAAAGGATTATCTCCACTAAAAGTTTATTTAAAATAATTTTATTATATTTTATTGAAACTATTTCAATTTATTAAAAAAGAATGTTTTTTTAGGATTCTATTCTAAAATATAAAAGGGCCCCCCATTATTTATTAAATATATCATTCATTAAATAAAAAGGGGGGTTGGTTGTTGAGTAGCACAACAATTCCTAAAAAACTATCGTCTAGTCTGTTGGAGCCTCATGATTTGTAAGACTGGAAAAAAAAAATTTGCAGGGAAGCACATCAGAGCACTTTGGAGTCCAAGGAGCTAGCCTTCCTAGACTCACAGAGGGCTCTCTCTATTTTGTGATGAAAATTATTTATATTTATGCTTATGTTTTACTGATTTTAGGCTAGTTATGAAGTTCTAGGATTGTTTGTTTTGTTTGATTGATTTTTTGATTAATTGATTGATTGTTTAAGTTTAATAGATAGACTATGAGAAGCATTAATCCATTGGGCTATAGAGTCATAAAAGTATTTAATTGTACACCAAATCTGCAAGGGTTTTCATAGGGAAAGCTAACTATATCAAGTGGATCTTTTATATTATATGAAATATGAAATGACATTAAGTTGTGAATTCAGTAAAACTAAAGGGAAATTAATAATGATTTAACTGTACTTTCAACAGGAAAATATTTTGAGATAATTGCTTTAAGAGGAACTAAAGAGTAGGGAAAACCATGAATTATTTAGCTAATATTTACTAAGAAAACCTTTAAGACAACAATCCAACAATCCTAGAGAGAAGGACACCCCTGAATTCTCTAGCTGTTACTTTTAGACAAAGAAAAAAGTCAAGATAACAATTCAATGAAACTAAAGAGAAAGACACCCCTCAATTCTTTAATCAAACTTCAAAGAGGGCCCTTAAAATAATAGCTTAAGAAAAACTAAAGAGCAGGGAAAACCATAATTTTTTTAGCTAAACTCTACTAAGTAAACTTCAAGGCAATAAGCTAGGTGGAACTAGAGAGAGGAAAACCTCAGAATTATCTAATCAAACCTTGAAGAAGAGAAAATAAGGATATTAGGAACAGACAGAGTTAAGGTGCCCAAACATCATATCTTAATCTAAAATTTATGTTCTAATATCAGAGAAATTATGGATAATATGGAAAACATAAGAGAAACATTGACAAAGAGGTATAACATCACCATTAACATAGCTCAAGAATCCTATGAATGTGCTTGTATTAATGATGTGAAAAACAGTTACAATACTCCAGTGCAAAAATCTCTGCGACTTAGAGTCCGATCAAAATCCACTCTAGCAATCATCCAACTCACCAAGCAACCAACCAACAATGAATAATACATGCAATATTTATCTGTAGATGAGGAGGTGATCCTAATCTAGGATTTCAGGCTATAGTTATTACAGAGTAAATATAATATTGACCTTTGAGACCATGCAAAGCCGAATGCAAAACATTTCTGACTGTCTTACTGTAATAATAACTTTTAACTTAACTTCTAAGATACTTTTGGGATATTTTTTACTTTTTGGCTTTATCATTAACTTTTACAATAACTTCTTCAGCTACTAAAAATATCTCTGAGTAAAAGCATTAACTGAGGTAACTTGTCTTAAATCAAAATGTTGTTGTAGGTGGCCAAATAAGATTTGGAGAAGTAAAGGCTGAGTGGCCTTATCATTCAGATCTATCTTTCTTTGTTCATTTCCTTCTGATTTGTCATTTAGCTTTAAATCTACCTTTTCCTTGATTATGTTTCTATCTCTCATCTCTCTTTGACGGTTTTGGTTAACCTTTTAATTGTGTTCTTCACTTGTATTTATCTCTGCGTAGCCATTTGTGAAACTCCTTCTTTTCCTTTACTTTATCTCTTTGAAGAAGATTTTCTTCCTCTATTCAATCACACACTTCTAATCCTTTTGATAAACAAAGCTGTTGGATCGTCACCCAGGGATTTTTTTTTAAACATTTTTAGGACTTAGAGAAGCAAATTATGTGTTTTATCATACCTTGGTCACCTGCGCAATTAAAATAAATTATTAATTGAAAGCCTGTTTTGTGGATAGATTCTGGTCAATAGCATATTTTGGGTTTTCTATGTTTTCTTGGCTCGGAGGCTATCATGATGATACATAGTTCTAACAATTTTCAAATGGCCGAGCGGTTTCGGGTTTTGGCGCAAGGGAAGGTTGCTGGTTTTTGCATGGGGAATAGGTGGTAAACAGTATTAGGTGGAGGGCATGTGATAGCATTCATGTAGTGACATGTGGCGGATGGTGGGGGCATGAATAACACCCATATCGCAAGGTTTGGGGTATTGTAAATGGTGGTAAATTGGGAGTGCGATATGGGTTGGAGACCATCGGATCAGAAGTGCAGAGATCCAAAGGTGGTTGGGATTGGATGGAGCGACGGGTAGGTTTAGGCAGTGGGGCCCGGGGGTATACAGAGCGGTGTGTTCATTATAGGCTGGGTTTGTAAAATGCGGGGCTCAGGGTAAGTTGAAGCAGACGCACTTTGACATTTGTGAGGCCAGAGTTATATGGCCGTACGGGGTAAAAGATTTAGAGCAGGGCCTTAAAGCATATAAGGGGTGTTGGGGGTTTTATATAATGGAGTTAAGTTTTTAGAGTGAGGGTTAGAAATATAAAGGGGTCGGGTAAAATAAAACAAAGTTTTATTTTAAGAGGTCAGTCCCGAATAATATAAAATTTAGTTTTTAAAACAATTTAAAAAAGGGTTTTTCACATTGTTTTGATGGAATAAGGTAAATGAATGAAGGGGAGGGTTTTGTGAGAAAAATGGTGTTTTAGGAAGGGAAAAAGGGTAAAAAATTGGGGATCAAGGCCAAGCCTGAAATTTTCAGAGTAAAAGAGTGATATGAATAGGTAAAGTGAGTGATAGTGAATAGGTTAAATGAAGATAATGAAGCCAATGAGGTTTCTGAAAATAAAATGATAGTCAGGGAATGTTTATTTTCAGCGGATTGTAGAAAATCCATAGTCACCTAGTGATATTGTAGAGTACAAGAGACTAATAGTGGCTCCAGTTGGGGAGGGAAGCTCCTTCAGGAGGTTTCAAGAATCTCAGGTGTTAGATCTCTGGATTTTGTAGATCAATGCCTTATGTACTTGAATGATTTTCCATTTTGTAATGTTGATCTATTGCAACTTTTTGTAACTGTGATCTACAAAAAATGAAAACCATGCTTCCTGCAAACAAATTATGCCTACCCATGACCTAATCTAACATTTTTTCTTCATTTATGGGTGCATTTAGACTGTAAATCCCTTGACATCATTTTTATTTTGACAGAAAACACTATCTATTTCTACCCTTATAACACCCAAAGGCTCAGATTAGACTGATGACTTATTTTGTTCTCTACCTAATCTACTTATCTGTCAAGATTAAATAGTTTGACAGATTTTCATTCATTACCTATGAACACGAAATTCAAAGCATGACTAAATCAAGATTATGCAGTTTGATTGTCATGAATTGTGGCATTTTGGACAAGCTACACACAATATTATTTTTGCAGAAAAGTAAACTAAAAGCCAACGGTTTTGTTCTAGAGCCCTTCATTTATCATTCATCCCTCATTTTTATAATTGGTTTAGATTCAAACGTTGGAACCAATGAATTTTTCCATATAACAATTGATAAGCCAAGTTTAAACCGTTTTTCAAATCTTCATTTCTTACTTATCAGCAAAAATTAAAAATTTGTTCAATCATGATTAGGTTGTATGATTGAATAAGATCTCATTTTCAAAGTAGTGGCATTTGGAGTTGCACACTTTCAGAAATTTTATTTTTTGGTATGGGGCTTTACCTTTTTCTTTTCATTTGCCCTCTTTTCTTACTTTATTTCTTTCTTTTTTGTAACAATTTTCTAAGATTTATGTCTGGACAGTGTGATATACAATAAAAAAAATTAAACTGAGCTTTGAAAAATGCTCAGAGTGCTAAGATTATTTTCACACATACCTATCCTATTTTAATCTTGGAGATTATATATACATTACGTGAACTCATTTCTCCAATGCAACCAATCAAGTAAATGAATACATCATTGATTTTCATTCAGCTTTTTCGGTATGCTAAAAAAACAGAAAGACCACTCCCATTTTACTTTCTCTTGAAAAACAGTGCTGAAAATATTTTTTACACTCTACAACAAATTGTCCCTGGTATAACACACTCCTTCTTTAGATGTCTCCAAGAAACATGCAAAAGGATCTTGGAATAACACCTCGCCCTGAGGTTTTGAATAATCAGCTTCTTTCAAGACTAGTCCTTATTCTAATTTTTTGTGCTTGGGACTCTTATGAGAAAGAAATCTTCCCCCTCTTCATGATCGTCTATCTTGGCAGCCTAATAATATATTGCTATGTTGTCCTCCAACAAACCTGATATGATTTGATTGAGTGGGATGAATTCTGTTTGAAAGCCATCATTCTTATGCGTAGGAGCATTCTGTGGCAATAGGTCTTCTTGAGAAGGTATTACGACATCTATATCAATATGTTCTATAGTTTCTACATGAGGCAAAGCTGCAGTACACAAGTCACCAGTAGAACAACCAGAAATAATTTCTTTATATAAAGGTTTAGAGGCCGGTTGCATGCTTAAAATCTCATTGATTTCTTCTTCAATTAAAGGAGGATCCATTCTCATTTTTCTTTGGATAGAAACATAGTTTCTACTTTTCTCTTATGGAGAATGGTCATAAGGCTGGATGTCTTCTTGAGCTTCGCACAAAAGATAAGATGAATGATAGTTTGTTTCAACCTCTAGGATTTCATATGCTACTTGATATTCAAAAAGACTCCATGACTGATTATCTGGATCTGTGATAAATTTTTTATCATCTATGATTGGCGAGAGAGTTATTTTCTCCTATGATTATCAATTAGAATGTGATCTAGCATCCCTTTAGCAATCTAAAATGAATCGAAGCATAAGGGTAGAGACTCAAAATGTGCTGACTCATCCTCTATTTCTGGTTCTGTGGTTTCAAGATGACTTAGGGGGAGGACTTCTGGTTCCAAAGTAGGGGTTACGTCATTCATCTCATCCTTGATTGATTCATTAGGCCATTCATCCTTCTTCCTGCTACTCATATGTAGTTTTTTTCCAACTGTGTTTGTCAATATATCTAGATTTATATCTGAAGATATTAGTTGATCTTTATCTACCTTGTCGTTTTTTATTGCTTTTAGCTTTACCTCCTTTTTTAGAATCTTAGCTTCCACATTTATTTCCATTTTTTTCATCTCCTCTAGGGTTTCAGGGTCCCTTTATCTTGACTAGAATTCCATCTCTGGATCAAAGGCATCTGGATAGTGTAAGAGAGCCCATTCTGAGGGTGGCTTTATCTTAGCAGGTATTTCATTGTATACTTTATTGAACCTGCAAAATAAGTGTTGTACTATCTCCCCTGGCTATATTTTTATATGGTTATACTCTTCCATGATGAGAAAAAACATTTCCTAGGACCACCCACCTATCTAGGAAAACTTGAGTGAATTGATGAAAATCGTTGATGCTTGCAGCTGGAAGAGCTCTAAACCAACTTTTAACTTTTCCTTGTAATGATAGGGCAAACATTCTGATACACACCTTATCTCCTTCTACCTCAAACGTATCAAGGATGTCCTCAAGATTTTGAATGTGATTTTCACCGATGATCTTTGAGTTTTCTCCGTCAAATCTGGGTAGATTATTGAGACAACTTGAAGGGAGGTTATGGATATTGGGAGTAAAAGCTAGAGCCTTGTATCTATCTAGAATTTTTACAGGTATAGTTACCACAAAAGGAGACTTATAACCATTTTGGATTTTACCAAGAGCAGGAGAGGTAGCATGAGGCTCATGTTTCATTTGGTTTTCCACAAGTGCCTCTGGGATGTGCACATGTGTATGAGCATGTAGATGGTCTGCAATTTGGGGCTTAGCTTTTTTAGGCTCATGAACTCTCCAATGATCAATGTAAACATCAGTAGTGTACTCTAGATTAGGCTTGAAGTAGAATAGAACATAGTTACAGGTAAAAACCATAATTTCTTGAATCCATTTTGGGCTTGAATACTCTATCTTTATAGGATGACTGGTCATGTTTCAAGTTCTTCCTCTACTGGAGTCTTTGTATAGAACTGATATGAATCTGGAGTCGCTAGGTGGATGATTTTAATTATCTTGAGGGTGTCTGTTGTCCACCATCAACAACCAGATACCAGTCTTGGCTAACACTGTGAATCATCTAAACTTGAATGTGGTTTTCTAAGTTCTTGAGGAAATATTAAGATTTTTTAATAACTGAGTTCCCCATTATGGTCACCACTATGTTAGAACCCCATGATTTGAAATATTGGAAAAAACAAATCTACAGGGAACCACATCAGACCACTTTGGATTCCAAGGACCTAGCCTTCCTGGACTCAAAGAGGGATCTCTAAATTTTGTGATTAAAATGATTTATCTTATGCTTATGTTTTACTAATTTTAGGCTAGTTATGAAGTTCTGGGATTGTTTGTTTTGTTTGATTGGTTGTTTTGTTACTTGATTGATTGTTTTAGTGGAATATATAGACTGTGAGAAGTGTTAATCCATTAGGATATGGAGTCATAAACGACAAGGGTTTTCATAGGGCAAGCTAACTATATCAAGTTGTTCTTTTATATTAGATGTAATATGAAATGACAGTAAGTTGGGAATTCAATAAAAACTGAAGGGCCATTAAGAATCCTTTAAGTATACTTTCAACAAGAAAATCCTTTGAGATAACTATTTTAAGAGGAACTAAAGAGAAGGGAAAAATATAAATTATTTAACTAATATTTACTAAGAAAACCTTTAATACAACAATCAAGCAATCCTAGAGATCAAGACACCCTTGAAGTCTCTAGCTATTACTTTTATTCTATAGCTATTACTTTTAGACAAAGAAAACATTCAAGATAACAGTTTAGTGAAACTAAAGAGCAGTACACCACTGAATTTTTTAATCAATATTCAAAGAAGCCCTTTAAAATAACAGTTTAAGAAAAATTAAAGACTAGGGCAAACCATTAATTATTTAGCTAAACTCTACTAAATAAACTTCAAGGAAACAAGCTAGATGGAACTAGAGAGCAGGACACCCCTGAATTCTCTAATCAAACCTTGTAGATGAAAACATAAGGATAATAGAAACAAACATAGTTAACGTGCCCAAACAAAATATCTTAATCTAAAATTTTTGTTCTAATATCAAAGAAATGATAGAAAATATGGAAAACATAAGAGAAACATTAACAAAGAGGGATAACATGACCATTAACACAGTTCAAGAATCCTACGAACATGCTTGTATTACTGATGTCCAAAACAGTTACAATACTCAAGTACAACAATCTCTACAACTCAGAGTCCGATCAAAATCCAGTCTCGCAATCAGGCAACTCACCAATCAACCAACCAACAATGAATAATACATGCAATATTTATGTATAGATTAGGAGGTGATCCTAATCTAAGGTTTCAGGCTATAGTTATTACAGAGTAAATGTAATCTTGACCTTTGAGACCATGCAAGGCCCAAGGAAAAATATTTTTGACTGTCTTATTGTAATAATAACTTTTATCTTAACTAATGAGCTAATTTTAGAATATTTTTGACTTTTTGGCTTTATCATTAACTTTTACAACAACTACTTGAGCTACTAAAAATATCTCTGACTGAAAGCATTAATTGACGTAACTTGTCTTAAATCAAAATGTGGTTGTAGGAGGCCAAATCAGATTTGGAGAAGTAAAGGTTGAGTGTCCTTATCATTCGGATCTATCTTTCTTTGCTGATTTTCTTCTGATTTGTCATTTAGCTTTAAATCTGCCTTTTCCTTCATTTTGTTTCTATCTCTCATCTCTCTTTGATTGTTTTCGTTAGTGTTTTAATTGTGTTCTTCACTTGTCTTTATTTATCTCTGCGTAGCCATTTGTGAAACTCCTTCCTTTCCTTTAATCTGCCTCTTTTTATAATATTTTCTACCTATATTAAATCACTCGCTTCTAATCCTGTTGATAAACAAAGTTGCTAGATCGTCACCCAAAAATTTTGTTTTGAATGTTTTTAGGACTTAGAAAAGAAAACTATGTGTTTTCTCATACCTTGTTCACCTGCATAGCTAAAAGAAAATTATTAATTCAAAGCTCGAGTTGTGGAGAGAGTCCGGTCAATAATAAATTTTGGGGTTTCTACGGTTTTTTGGGGATTTTCGAGCCTCACAAGTGTTTGCAGAGGTTTTATGGTGGCTCAGAGGCTATCGTGATGACACAAGGCTCGAACGATTTTCAATTGGGCCAGTTGTTTCAGGTTTTGGCGCGAGGGCAGGTTGTTGGTTTTCTTATGGGGCATAGATGGTAAATGATATTGGGTGGAGGGCATGCGATAGCTCATCCAGGTGGATATAAGTTTCCACCCACCTATTCCATTTGGACCGCAACATCAATTATTTCATTTTTTCAGCTTCAACACAACTTACTATTTTTAGCAGGTTTTCGGTTCCTGCACTCCCCGAACCGTTTTGGGGACTTAATGATCCAGGTGGATATTGGTGGCCACCCACTAAGTCCATTTGAACCCCCACCATCAGTTATTTTAGTTTGTAATTTTCATCACAACTTACTATTCATAGCAGTTTTTCGGGTCCTGAACTTCCAGAGCCGTTTTGAGACCCTAAACGACGTTTTTTTTTAAAACAGGGAGAAACATGGATCATAAACTAATGTTTATTACTCAAAATTTGTATTCCTTGGATATATCTTTCTAACGAGCTATTTATCACGTCAAACGGAGATCGGATGCCAAAAGTTACATCCCCGAGATGTTGAAATACCAATTTACCCAAACGGGACCCACAGTTTTGGCACTTCATCTCCTAGGGATAGGTTTCTGGACATTTCGTATTTTACATTATTTCTCAACAATAAATAGGCCTTCTAGCCTCATTGTAATATATTTCAGGGGGCTGGGAGTCGACACATCTCTTCTCAGAGATAAGCGCTACCAGTGCCCTAGCTCGCTTCTTCCCATCTTTTCAATTTTGTAACACAGTGGGGAGGCATGTAGCCAACACATATATTCTCAGAGATACACTACCAATGCCCTCACTCACTAATTTCCATTATTTATCATTGTTACACAATTCAGAGGCTTGTAGCTGCCACATCTCTTCTCAGAGATACGCCTACCAGCGCCCTAGCTAGTTTATTTCCATTCTATCTGTAAGAAAATTTCAGTTCTTTGGTATTAATGAAATGAAGTGATTTTTCCACTGCATCTTTGTATTTATGGTTATATTTTTATTCTGTTGCGTTCCTACATAAATCTGGATCAGTGGTATCAGAGTGATCTTCTCTTTCTCTATTTTTATTTTCATGTCCCAAACGCAGCCAGGGTATAAGGAGTTCAACCTCACAACCCCAATGACCCCCCATGGCGGAAGGAAAGAAATATGAGGGAGTAGGAGATCATATCAAAATCTTGCTCAAGGAGGCCCTTGAGAAAAAAAGGAATGCGATGATGGATAACGTTTCCCATATCCTTCAATGGCTGCCCACCAGCGGCACATCTACATCCAGCACATCCACCAACAGGTCCGCGACATCCTAGACAAATCCAACACCAAGTTCAGTAGAATTTCCCACCCCCCCCCCCCCCCCCCCCCCCCCATCACGGAGGAACTTAACGCAATGAAGATTATTGCTTCATAAGGAGGGAGGAATGATCCATGTGGATATCAGTGGCCACCCACCTATTCCATTTGGACCCATAACATCAATTTTTTCAGTTTTTCAACTTCAGCATAGCTTACAATTTTTAGCAGGTTTTCAGGTCCTGCACTCCCGAAGTCGTTTTGGGGACTTAATGATCTAGGTGGATATTGGTGGACACCCACCGAGTCAATTTGAACCCCCACCATCAGTTATTTCAGTTTGTAAGTTTCATCACAACTTGTTATTTATAGCATTTTTTCGGGTCCCGAACTTCTGAAGCTGTTTTGAGGCCCTAAATGACGTTTTTTTGGAAAACAAGGAGAAACATGGGTCATGGAATAATTTTTGTCACTCAAAATTTGTATTCCTTGGATAGATATTTCTAACAAGCTATTGAGCATGTCAAATGGAGATCGGATGCCAAAGTTACGTCCCCGGGAAGTTGAAACACCAATTTACCCAAACGGGGCCCACAGTTTTGGCGCTTCATCTCCTAGGGTTAGGTTTTTGGACGTTTTGGATTTTACATTGTTTATCAACAATAAATAGGCCTTCTAGCCTCATTGTAATACAGTTCAAGGGGTTGGGAGCCAACACATCTCTTTTCAAAGATAAGCACTACCAGTGCCCTAGCTCGCTTGTTCCCATATTTTCAATTCTATAACACAGTGGGGAGGCCTGTAGCCGACACATCTCTTCTCAGAGATATGCTACCAATGCACTCACTCACTCATTTCCATTATTTATCATTATTACAAAGTTCAGGGGCCTGTAGCTACCACATCTCTTCTTAGAGATATGCCTACCAGCACCCTAGCTATTTATTTCAAACATTTGTTTTATTAATAAAATGAAGCATTATTTCCGTTGCATCTCTATGTCTATGGTATATATGTATTTTGTTGCATTCCTACATAAATCTCGATCAATAGCATTACTGGAGTGATGCGTGGCGGATGGTGAGGGCATGAATACTGCCCATATCGCAAGGTCCAAGGTATTGTAAATGATGGGCAAATGGGAGTGCAATATGGGAAAGGGACTGTTGGATCAGGAGGGTGTATATCTAATGGTGGTCGGGGTTGGATGCAGCGGCGGGTAGGTTTAGACAGTGGGGCCTAGGGGTATACGGAGTGAAGGGTTCATTATAGGTGGGGTTTGTATAATGTGGGGCCCGTGGTAAGCTAAAGCGGAGGCGCATTAACATTTGCGGGGCCAAGGTTATATGGCCGTGGGGGGTAAAAGATTTAGAGCGGGGGCTTAAGGCATATAAGGGGTGTCAGGGGGTTTGTATAATGAAGTTAACTTTTTAATGTGAAGGTTAGAAATATAAAGGGGTCAGGTAAAATAAAACAGAGTTTTATTTTCAGAGGTGGGTGCCGAATAATATAAAATTTAGTTTTTAAAACAATTTATAAAGGGGGTTTTCAAATTATTTTGATGGAAGAAGGGAAATGAATAAAGGGGAGGGTTTTTGTGAGTAAAATGGGGTTTTAGGAAGGTAAAAAGGGTAAAAATGGGGGGATCAAGGCCAAACCTAGAATTTTCAGAGTGAAAGAGTGATCTGAATAGGTAAAGTGGGAGATAGTGAATAGGTTAAATGAAGATAATGAAGGGAGTGAGATTTCTGAAAATAAAATGATAGTGAGGGAATGTTTATTTTTATCAAATTGTAGAAAATCCACAGTCACCTACTGATACTATAGAATACAGGAGACTAACATAGTCATCAATACAAGTCATCATATATTTATTTTCATTTCCAGTATGAATAGGAATAGGACAACAGAAATCAGAATGAACCACAGTGAAAGCATGAAGATGGGTTACACTTATGGGTTAAATGTGGTGATGAAATTTCAAGTTTTCCTCTTTTGTTGAATTGAAGCCCAAAAAATTCATAAAAGCACTATGAATTTTGATTCAGAGTAAAAATAAAAATGTGGAGAATTATGTTTTGTTCTAATGATACTTTTTGCAAAAATATTTAGTGGCGTATAATATGTCATTTTTATATTAAATGAAATGCTTATCCTTGCAAATTTGCACACATATTAAGAGGTATGTGTGTTTTCACGTAGCATTACTAAGTCTAAAATGTGTGATTTTCAGAAGCTATATATGAGCATTATGTACATGGAGAGAGCTAAGTCCTTAATATTAAATTTTTTTTTTAATGGAAAAATATAATTTTTTTTTTAATGGAAAAATATAATTTTTATTATATTTCAGAGTTGGAAAAGTAATATTTCAATTGTATTTTGCAAATACATGTTGACATGAGGTTATTTTCGAATATTTAAATAAATTGAAAACCAAAAGTACCCTTTTAAAGAGGACTCGTAAATGAAGATAGTGGCATTTTATGAGTTTTTTTCATTCCATATATTTTATGATATTGATTTTTTATTCAACGTGTTTAAAATAGTTCAAAAACAATTCAAGCATTCCGTTTAAAAGAAATTATATGAAAAATATCATATGAATTAAAAAATGTCAAAATCATATGCCATTTGTTAGAGGATTCCTCATGAATCCAATGTGATCAACTCCACCACCTAAGGACAAATTTAGCCCAAACTCCGCTATGGTACAAAATGGAGCTATAAGAAATTTTGAAGAAAGGGTGCTAAAATTGTGGATTTTAGGAATTAAGAGGCTCGATTGAGTGCTTAAAGTGCTTGATCAAGTGCCTAAGTTTCAAATTCAAATAGCTCGATTGAAGGTTTTCTAAACCCTTGATCGAGCCATATATGTGGTTAACATGGGCTTTATCAAGCGCTATGGCTTGATCAAGCTACATAGCTCCATCGAACTATTATGCTCGATCAAGGCTCTATAAAAAAAAATGAATGATCTAAAATAAATATTTTACCTCATTTTAAAATTCCAATCTGATTATAATTCTCATTATCATGTCATGTAGAAACCTTATTAAATTTAATATCAATATTAAAAATATATTAGTATTATTAAAGAATTAAATGATGAAGTGACAGTAATATAAAAATTTACTATTAATATATTTTAATGTGAATATTAAATCTATTAATTATGGATTAATATAATATAATTTTTCTTATATTATAATATAGAGTACCACAACCACATTAATAAATGTGGTTGATAGATTCCATAGGAATCAACAAAAGAGTCATTATCACAAAATGAGTCATACAAGCTCACTCAATATGTTAATTTTATTTAACCTAATTTGTTTTAAAATATAACATAATAAAATATATAATAATTTTAAAATCACGAAGTTAATCATAACCTAAATATACCTTTAAAGAAATAAATCCTAAAGAGATTCAATTAGATGACATGAAGCACTCTATGTATCTTTGATTGAGTGGCTGGAATATTAATGTTTTGGAATTTTTTTGATAATATTTCAATGGAAAATTATCATTTCCCCTCTAGGTGAACGTACAACACACATTTGAAATATTGCATTTTAAAATTATATGTATTATATTAAAAATAAAAAATTGTATGCCATCAAATATATATATATATATATAAACATAATATTTTAATTGTCAAAGTATTTTAAATTTTTTGAAATGAAGAGGAAATAGATTGGGAGAGAGCAGTAAGAGTAAGAGAGGTGTACTCAAAGATGGATATAGGGGAGGAAGAGAGGGTCTCCGACAAAGAGAAGGAGCTTAAGATATGGAATTGGAGGAAAAGACATGGAAGGAAGAAGTTCACGACATATAGAGAGAGAAAGGTGAAGAGAGAAAGGAGTTAAAATGGAGAGATGGAGAGAGAGTCTCTATGTTTTGGGGTGAGATTGAAAGGCAAAGAGGGAGAGATGGAGAGAAGGGGTATAGAGAATGAGGGTGAAAGGGAGATCATCAACAGAGTTTTAGGACAAAGCTTGAGAGAGGGAGAGATATAGATGGAGAGAGAGTGTGTGGTTGAGTGAGTGTTGAAGGGGAGAGACAAAGGGATGTGGGAGAGGAAGGAAGAGAAAGAGGGATTCAGAGGGAGGGGGAGAGATAAGGATGTAATAAGAGGTACATATAGATAGAAAATGGTGGAGAGAGAGAGAGAGAGAGTGAAAAGGGAGATGGGGAGAGAGAGATGGAGAGATGGAGAGAGGAGAGTAGGAGGGAAGAGAGATAGAAGGGGAGACAAAGAGAGTGAAGGGGAAGAGAGAAGGAGAGCAAGGGATATATAGATAGATATGGTGAAACAATGTGTATGTTTGCTGGGTGATATAGAGAGATGAAGAAGGATATACAAAGGGAGATAGAGATATAGATGTATTGGGGAGAGAGGGAAGAGGATGTAGATAGAGGGATAAAATGAAATATATCCAGATATGAAGAGAGAGGGAATGTGTGTGTAGGGCGTGAGATAGAGAGACAGATAAGCAGATATGGAAGAGATGTCAATAAATATGGAGGGGGGGACAAAGGGAATAAAATTTCTTGCACTAGAGCATGCACTGATTTTAGTGTACAAATATTGATCAATTTCTAATCCTATTTTATTTCTTGCATTAGATGCATTGATTCCTGTGTAGATGTTGATTTATAATCATATTTCATTTCTTGAAATAGATGCATTAATTTCATTAAAGATGTTAATTCTAATATTGTTTGATTGAGCTTACATCAGATGTATTTAGTTAACTGTAGATGTTGATTCCTATTTCTATTTGATTGTTAGCACAAGATGTATTGATTTTAGTCTAGATGTTTATTTCTAATCCTATTTTATTTCTTGCAACATTAGCAATGATTACATTTGTAGATGTTGATTTCTAATCCTATTTGATTTTTTGCTTTAGATGAATTGATTTTGTATAGATGTTTATTTCTCATCCTATTCAAGATTATTTACATTAGATGCATTGATTTTAGTGACGATGTTGATTTCTGATTTGATGTAACTAGATATATGTTGTACATTGATTTCAAGGAAATTAATTTAAGATTGTGTATTGATTTTAGTGTAAGAAAAAAAACATTTATTGATGATTTCTATTATGACTAAGCCTTTTTAGATAACCTCAAACAAAATCAAATCAAATAAAACTTGTATTTGTAACTTTTACAACTCCACATATTTTAAAATTGAATATATAACTTATTTCAATCATATTTAAGTTTTTTAAAATTTAATAAAACTTATTTCCATCATAATAATTTGTTCGAAATACTTGGATAACTACTTCTAAGTTTTGGAAATTTGATAACATTGTACAAAATTATAGAAATGTTGTCATTTATTGATTTTTGACCTATATATTAAATTTAAATACGATTCACTTATATCATGTTATGACTAAGCTCCTGTAAATAATCTCAAAATAAATAATGTGGAATAAAACCTATTTGTTGTTTACATGACATATTTTATTAAAATTGATTAAAACTTATTTCAATCCTATTTGTATTTTTTAATTGAACCTTGAGATAACAAATTGATTGAAATACTTAGACACATTATCCATCCTATGGTATATGTGTATGTCAAAAAACGTTTCACACACACACACACACACATTATATGGATGACTTTATAATTTAAATAATTTATTTTTAAAATTTAATTGTAATAACATACATGTTGATTGCACTAAAAGACACTTTATACAAGCCAATATATGAAGCATGATTGAAATTATTTTCATGTTCAATATTAAGTGAAACTACATGCCCTTTATTTTACTTTGCTTTTGTCTCTATGGGATAACCTACTTGCTCATGGTCTTTATCTAGATCAATGGATTATGTTTCATTAGAAATTGGTTCTTTGATAGGTGCTTCAACCCGTTGAGCAATAGGAACTTCAATTGGATCTAGATCAATTGGTTAAACTTGATCCAATTGACTCACAACAAAGCGAGTAGTAGATTATCTCATTCTCTTTCAAATGATATATTTTATTTCATTTTAAGTATCAAAGTGACCTACGTCGATCATAACTTTAGATTGTACTTATTTTATTAGCCTATGAAAGTGGAAATTAAAAAAAAAAATTTAATTTACTAATAAAAGTTATATTATATAAACAAATTATTAAATTAGAAAAATAATTTAACAAATCCATAAACTAAGTTAATAAGCATCCATAAACTAAAATAACGTCAATATTGTACATCCATAAACTTTCCATGCATGAAAATATACAAAGTATGTATCACACATGTGAATGTGCCATATGAAATTGAAACGGAAAATATACACACTCTAAAACTCTAAGTACCGCAAGAACTCCTATGTGAGTTTTCCCGCGCAAATTAAGCGTCCATAAGATGGTAATACAATTAACACATTTAAATTCAAACTAATTAGATAGTTATTTTTACAAAATAAACAATATTGAAATAAATGATTCTAAGCCATACTTTTAATTACATGTACATGAATCTACTAACCTTAGTTGAGTCCAAATGAAAGTAAGATAGGATGGGGGTCTGATCATGGATCTGGGTTTGGTTTTCCCCTAAATGTGGATCAATGATTGAGCCTGCATCGATGGACCAACATTATCAGT
Organism: Pinus albicaulis; assembly: GCA_034641835.2. Lineage (NCBI taxonomy): Eukaryota > Viridiplantae > Streptophyta > Pinopsida > Pinales > Pinaceae > Pinus > Pinus albicaulis. Next base: position 44,578,479 of record CM076580.1, read on the forward strand.
GCCTCTAAACCCATCATTCCACTCATGTATTCACATAACAACGACATCAATGACACTCAACATATGGGAATGTGTACACAATGGAAAGGAAAACCATAATAAATCTATAAACTAAATAGCATATATGTGTAGCTTCAAAAAAAAAAAAAATTGTTGAAATATTAGGAATAATATTTTTTACCTCAACTGTTGGTCCATGTGGTTGTACATAGTGACTTGCCTCCACATTAGTGAAAATATAAGGTGGAGGTGGAGGATAATCCATGGAAACATGCTCTGGTTAAGGATGGTTTTGTTGATCGAATGCATACTGGGATGACCTCATAAGATCATCCATCAAGCTGGGATGTGTCTACATGTTATCATGAACTTATTAATATAAATACAATATAATATGAGCTAGAAATTTTAATATAAATAACTATGCATAATTTTACAAAAAGAATCAAACGTTTCGTAAATATATGTAGTTGGTCCATGTCACATAGGTCGTTCACCCTCCAAGTCTCACGAATGGCATCAAAATACATACATGTATATGTAAAAATTTGATCAAAGCATAAACTCACAAAAAACGCATTATCATATAATGGCAATGGTGGGTCATGAGGAAATTATGGTAGTATCCTAGTATCCCCGTCCAACACAACATGCACACTACTCAATTCCATCCACATTATGTCTGCAATAGTATCCTTGGTCTCACCACTGAGTGACAAAAAAGTCCCTAGCTATGTTGGTAATACCAAGCTACGAGACAGTATTGGCAAGAATCTTGAAGGTGGTGGTACATGCCCAGATTCCTTATGAGCCCCCTCGTGCTCATAGCTATGTCCCATATTGATTCCATAATAATGAGATCTCGTATAGTGTAATCTGACTGCATATGTAACATGAAATCTACATATAAATTATTGAAAAAATAAATGGTGACATGTTCATGGTGGGGGAATTGGCCCAAAGCTCGAACGAATCTATCAATGACAAAAGGGGCTGCATTAATATTCCCAAAATATTTCAATGGAATCATACCTCTATGTCTAGTAGGGTGATTTAGAGGGATGTGGAACAACTCCCCATGAACATTAATGTCCTTGGTGGCCTATTTGACCATATTCCAAGTATTTGGGCCTCTAACCTGATGCTTGATAATAATTTCTATGGAATTTAATATGTGGATATGTGGGCCCAAACTCTAGTATTTCTCGATCCACCTATTGATATTATCCAACATAAAAGGCAATGCATGATTAGTTGGTGAATTGGAAGGGATCTTGTCTATATTTGTTGTGATCCATGTATGATGGGGTGTAATATCCTATAATTTGATTTGAGCTGCAACATCATCCCACGAAGGAAGTAATGCTGCACTTTGATCCTCAACTTTGGCCTATTGAGGGCCTATAAATCATAAACATAATTTAACATATATATAATTAAGAAACTAGAAGCATAATAAGATATACATTAAATAAAAACACATCAATTGAATACAATTTAAAAATTAAAGATAATTTCAAGACATAACACATAAAATTTAAAGAGGATTTAAAAAAGTATTAGGTGTACCTCAAATAGGAAAAGAATGTCGACTAGATGTAGCATGATCATCAACGGAGATATAAACACTTCCTATATCACTCTTACTGGAATCAAAGGTAGGATCTACGAATGGAACATGAACTCATGGTGGGCTACGTAATCTATCACAAGCCCAACCACGTATAGAGAAACCACTCATACTGTGATGACCTACAGTGGGGTGCGTATAGGGGATGCATCAACATATTACCTATAAGACATATAAATATTCCAAGAAAACAATTTTGACAAAAAAACCATTTCTAAACTCAAGGAGAATAATCTAGCATGAAGCCCTAAACTTTAGAGTCTAGTTTTTGATAATTTATCAACCAAAGTATTGAGCTCCATGTAAACGCAATCGAAAGAAGCGATCAAACATACTTTTACAATTTTTCTCATTTCTAAATAATGCATTTTATTTATAGTAAATAAAAATGTAAATATATATGTAAAAATTTGAAATAAACCTATTTACAAAACTAATAAACTCCCATGCCATCCAAATACTACAATAGACTTTAAGTTCTTAATGTTTGACTTTCATACGTCATATGTACTTGGTGCAAGCACATTAAGACAATGTATCTTGTACAACACACTCATAATGAAACAATATGGTACAAATTAGAAACAAGTTGGAACTCTTTTATTCATTAGAGCACATATACTTTTAATGATGGATTTAATGTATCTATCAATGATGCACTGTTGATACATGAACTTATATATATATATATCTCTGTGTGTGTGTGTCTCGAATAGCTTTATGTTATAATAAATAGTTATAGAATTATTGTGATATATATATATACATATAAATTATCTAGTTATATTTATGTTATGTTCTATGTGTGTGTATTATGCTAAATAATTATAGAGTTCTGTGTTATAACTAAGTTATGTTACAAAATAAATAGTTATAGAACTATGTTATGTTATAAGAAATATATAGAGAGAACTGTAATATATAGCTATGTCATGTTATTTTAAATAATATTTTAATATATACCAAAATAAAATGAACATAAAATATAGGCTCCAAGCTAGGACGAAACCCCAAAAAATATTCTCTTCTTATATAATTCATCAAAGTGAGAGTTGCAAGACCCAAACACCAAGAAAATGTCCTTCCAAAAGCCCCAAAGTAACCCTATTTTAAACCTCCCCTAACCAAGTCAAACTCAGCAAAGTCAATATTGGCCAACGATTAACAAATCTGGTCAAAATGTGATTTTTGAACCTGCAACTCTTCCTCAAATTATTGGCCCCTGTAGAAAATCTATACATATACACGTATGGTGGAAACTAGGGAAGAATTTATAGATGTGAAAAAAAATTTCCTCCTTTGATTTCTTCTCTTTATTTTTTTTTCTTCGCTCCTTTTCTTTTTCTTCTTGGCATAGAAAACGAATTGTGTGATTTATGTTCCCAATGAGGTCGACTTTCATTATGTGTATACCCTTATAGGAGGTCGAATAAGTGTCTCTCTACATCAAATTGGTCTTTTGGTTGACATTTTGACTATTTTGACTTGAATAAAAATTCTTTTACATCCTTTTCAAGGAGTCCAAATAGGAATTTGACTCAAGTACAATGATTTGACTCATGAAAATATCTCTTTTGGCTTCATAAATCGTAGAAGCACGAATAAAATGCTTGACCTAAATAATAATTTTACTTTTAGCATGAAAACCATGCTTGAAAAATAATAATAAATATTGTTTTTTTTCTTTTTTCATAAAATATATAATTGTAGAAGTACAATGACAATTATGAAGACAAAACCTAGTTACAATTTCCAATAGGTACAAACTTCCAACCAAAAAAAATGTGAAGAAATAAATAATCAAAGGTACAATACATCCTTAGTGTCCATGAACATGACAAATTGATGGATACCATTACTATTAGAAGTGATATTGATAGTCTACTTCAATGGCCATAGGTAAGTAATGAAGAATTTGGTATGTTTTTTATTCTCTGTTTTTATAGGTGTTATGTGGTTTGTTTAATTTTAATTAAAATGTAAATCAATCTTATCTATTATTAATCAATGATTTTAACTCTATTATCAATTTTGGTGCCCAATTAGCCAATAAATCATAAGCGCATGAAGGCTCATAAAAAAGAACACTGGTGTTTTTAACACTTCCCAATTATTGTTAGAAATATATGGTTGGTATGACTTCAATTTTAAAGTACTTTTTGCACGCCCATTTTCCTATTATCTCTCTCAACCACATAATCATCTTATGCATGCCCTTTTATATTGTTCCTACAATGTATAACTCATTCTTTATCAACCCCCTTGTACACCTCATACAAAATACACATTTTTTTTCATTTTAATATGCATTCTCATGTGGGCATTATTTTTTTTTATGATTATGAAGCTATCCTCTTCCACACTTAGCCCTAGTGATCAAACATATTTTTCATGCTTAATAATATACATATCCATCAACTATGTTTTCCACACTTAGAATTAGCCATCAACGCTACAACATTGGCCTTCTCATTAATTTTATAAGTTTGTAATAGTATTCCTCCTTATTCCTAGACTCATCCCTCATAGCCTAGTCCAAGCTAGCACAAATTAGACGCTCCAAACCTTTAATATCACATATAACAAAATAAAAAACCTTAGCCACCAACTAGAGTTTTGAAATTCCACAAAACTAAGGTTTTTAAATTATACATTACTATGGCTCTAATAAATTAAGATTCAACTCTAGAATTCATCACTTGTAGGTTAGTTCCAGCAATAAGAAGTTACAAAGGTTCAAATTTCATATTTCATCCTCTATTCATACATCCAAGAGAAAGAAGAAGCATATCATATTTTTTCACCTTGCAATACATGATCCAACAGTAACAACCAAGATCTCTAAGATGCATAGCTTATGGAATTTTTAGGAAGGTAAAGGTATATTGTTTTCTAATCTTTAATCAATAATTCCTTGAATGCTAAGGTGCATATATTTGGAAAATTTCCCATGTGACATTACTTTCACCATTTTCCAAAGATAGAAAACATCTTTAGTTTGGGGGGATATTCATTACCATTTTTCAATTCCATAGTATATAACCGCATTATATTATTAACCAGCATTCTTCTCCCAATTGATTGTTGTTGCTATTTCGTTCAAAGATGGATCTGGTTTGAAATGATTCAGGTTTTGAGAAATAATGAGTCTATATATATATATATATATATATATATATATATATATATATATATGAAGGGGTCTTTATTTTGAATGCATTTTCAAGTATTCTTTGTTGCAGTGACAACATGATTAAAATAAAGTGTTTCCACATCAGAACCAACACTTGCAATACGTTTGGTTCCCACAAAAGAACCAACTATAACAATTTACATTTAGATATGTTTCAAAGAAGGAAGACTCTCCACAACAACAAGCTCTCGACAAAAGAAAAAAATAAAAAATAAAATTAATTGAAGAAGACCGTGTAAGTATTGGAGGGTATATGAAGTGGAAAAATGATATTTTGAGAAATAATTCACTTGTGAAGGTTACAGAAAAGGGGAAAAAATGGTACAAAAAATGAGATGAATTCAATACATGAGAATCAATACAAATTTGCATCAGGACATATAATAACTTTAGTTGGAGGGAAATTATGGCTTTCTCAAATGTCATATTTTTCACTCGTTTCTTTCATTTTTTTGTCAATTTTTCCCATATTTTGAAATAATATAACCTTACATTAAGACTATTTTCATGATTATATAAGTTTAGAATTCTTATTTTTTCAAAGCATTTATCTTAGTATTTTGAGTGAATTTATGATTGAATATTATAAAAATAGCATGTTTTCACTTATATAAAAAATTTGGATGAGTTTTTTGATGTCTATAGGCATATTTGAAGATTCCAAAAAAGTCATATTTGGCCACCTAGCGTCAAATTCAAATTTTCTTTCCAAACTCGTAAATATTTGAGGAAGATTTGAGATCATAATTCAAGCACATTCAATTGGAGAATAATCATGGAAGTTTTGATAAGTGTCTCCTATCAAAGATATTAGAGATTTGTGAGTGGATTTGTAGAGATAATGATCACCTAATTTTAGCAAATTGGTGGTATCTACTTGAGAGAAAAGTAGATATGAATTTATTAGTTTCTTCTCTTATTGCAAATAAACCCATGTATAAATATGAGTGTTTTTTCCATTGAAAAGGGAGGAAGGGAGAATAAATTTAGAGTCTGTAATCAAAATATTGACGATATATCTTTGTAGCTAAAATTTAATCTTTTGGAACTAGCTCCAAACATATTTCACTTCATATTGATGATATTCTAGTTTTCAACCCCTAGTGTGGTTATTGAGCATTGGGGGCACGCCCTTTGTTTATAGATGTATATTTCAATCACTTTGATAAAATAGATTTACATGATTTCATAGACTATATTTCAAATTATTTTATAGATTAAGTTCAATGCTTTCCTAAATTAAAATTTCTATTGCTTTCTTAATTTAGATTTCAATTTATTTGCTAGATTAAGTTTTTTTTCACTTTCATAAATAAATATTTCATTTCATGTCAGATTACTTGGTTTCACAAAATATAATTTCCTTTCACATCAATTTATATTTTGTTGCGCACTTTGTAAGTTTGAAAATTGTATGTAATGGAATTCTAATGCAATTGAATTCACCGACAATCTGTAAACAAGATTTTTTATAATTTCATGTGTCAATACAATGGCTGATTAATACAAGTATAAAATATCATAACTCAATTCAAATGATACTTTCTCATATGACATTTTCTTTAATTAATCAATTCAATTAAAATAGAAAAAATGTCATAAGTACTTTCGGGATAAATCTCAACCTTTGATTTGTGAATACTACAATGAATATTATAGAATTAGAGTTGTAAATTAAATAGTTTACATCCACCTAATTATTAATAATTAAATTAAAATTGTTAAAACTCTATTCCAAAATCACAAACATATAATTTTATTATCAATTGTTAATATAATGTAAAATCTAATTAACGTGATAAAAAAACGTTTCCGCTGTTGCACGCTACTGCTGCTGCAGACCTAGACAGTGCCGCCACATCTGTTCTGCCCTCTCTGCGCACTACCAACCATGGATGCGGGTGGGGGTGTTGAACCCACTCCTCCACTGCCAGAACTTTTCGCCTTTAGGAAACTAGTTTTAGGTGCAACTAAGAGACCTCTGACTGATATGCAATAGAAAATTGTGAAAAATCTTGATTGCATTCCATAAGTAGTGCTTCCTATCGCAGAAACATGTAGATCTGCTGTCAATCTTGCCGAAAAAGGGCTTATGGTCATTTCATTGGCCTCTGGCTGCTCCCCAAAGTAGTGGAGTACTGGGTGCAGAGGAACTGGTCTCTGTTAATCTCAGAAGGGATCAAAATTCATTTTGTCAGGAAATTTTTCTTCATATTCGTTTTTTAAAACGCAGAAGATAAAAATCTCATCTTCAAAAATGACCCATAATTCATGGGGCCTCAAGGGTTATATCTGAATAATTGGACACTCGACTTTGACCCTGCTCAATATGTGCCTTCCGCAGTCCCAGTTTGGGTTCATCTTTCCCACCTTCCTTTGCATTGCTGGAACCAAAAATCCCTGCAAACCATAGGCAACATACTTGGAAGGTACATAGATCAAGTAGTGAGAAAATATTAGAATTCGTGTGCACGGTTCTGCGTGGAGGTGGATTTGGAAGTAGGGCTTCCAAAAGTAATAAAACTAATGGTCGCAGATTAGACGCACATCCAAGAACTAGATTACGAGAAACTACCTTTCAAATGTCGGCACTGCCACAACTATGGTCATTTTGCAAGGCATTGTAAAAAAATATTGTCGAAGAATAGGAAAATGTGAAAGTTGATCAATGGATCATAGTGCAAAAATCAGGATCAGCAAAACCCCAAGGCAAAGGTCCAAAAAAAGAGAAAAAATCCTCCCAGTAGGGTAGGACCTACGAGCTGGGAGTTCCAATCCCTCAGCGACAACAGGTATTCAAAACAAATAACCCAACAAAGTAGCAGAAGTAGAAGGATCAAATAAAGATAGCAACGATCAAGAGAAGTCTTCCTATAGTAGAAAAGGAAACGAGGAAGAAGGGCAACCAACAGGAACTCCAGAAATATCCCCTTCTCCTTCATATGCAGATATAGCCAGGAAGAAAATAATAGATTCACCCAGCTCATCGGAGGATGAGATCCTGGAAAGGCATGCTAAAAGAGCAGCAATAAATTCACGCAGAGAAGCAAGGGAGGAAGAGGTAGAAAGACAAAAAACTCAAGGAAGCCAGCCCACAATAGAAATGTTAATCAGAAGAAGCACTATAATAAGTCCTCCAAAAGGAGGAGTTCCCACCACCCCCAAATAAGTCCTCCAAAAGGAGGAGTTCCCACCACCCCCAATAATAAGTAATGTGAATCATCTCTTGGAATTGCAGAGGTTTGGGGAACCCATAAAAAGTCAAATTGGTTAAAGATATCTTGAAAATGGAACCAGCAGACATCCTCTTTCTCCAATAGCAAAAAAATTGAAGGCGACACCCTTCTAGAAATCAATAAAAATAAATGGCAGAAGAATGCAGGGAAAACAATAAGTGCAAGGGACTCCTCAGGAAGAATTTCCACCCTGTGGAAGGAGGACCAATTCAGGCTTGTGAACTCGTTCAACACCCAGCACTGGATTTTAACTGAGCTGAAGCATATAGCAAGTTAAATTTCACTCTTTTCAACTTATATGTATCGGTAATATATGAAAAAAAGAAAGATTATTGGCAATCCCTAAATGAATTCCTAGAACTTCACTCACCAAAAAGTGTAATCATCACTGGAGATCTCAACATAGTGATGAAAGTAAAAGAAAAAAGAGGTTGGAGAAGTAGTAAGGACTAAATGATACATGTGGTAGAAGACATAATACTACAATGGGATTTGATGGACTTCAAACCAAAGAAAGGGTTATATACTTGGACCAATAACGGGACAAGGGAAGATCACATCTTGGCGAGATTGGAAAAATTAATATTAAAAAGCACCTTGCTGATGGAAATAAGGCTCATCTCTTCAGAAATTCTCCCAAAACTCACCTAGGATCATAAACCCATACTCCTCTCGATGGATGAGGAAGAAAATTCGGGCCCAATTCCATTTAGATTTAGCCCTCTCTGAAGTGGAAGAAGTGTATTCCTTGAGATAGTCTGAATGGATTGGGCTTCCCCGGTGAATGGGTCCCCTAGATATGTTTAGGAACAAAGGCTAAAAATCACTATGAAGGCTCTTAGATAATGGAGAAAAATTCCCACAAACACTCCCAACAACCAAATAAAGGAAGTAGTGCAGCACTTGTGAAATTTTCAAAGAGAAATGGATAAAAAAGACATAACAACTGCTGAACTGGACAAAGAGCAAGCTGCCCAATGCAACTCCTTCTACCCCTTTCGGATTGAAGAAGACTACTAGAGACTAAATTCCCATAGCCTTTGGTTGGAATCTGGAGATAGGAACACCTCTTACTTCCATCATTAATTTAGAGCCCGCCTTTCCCGCAACCATATCTCAGAGCTCACAACCACTGATGGGCTACTCTGCAAAGGCATAGAAAAAATTAAAGTTGCTATTGTCTCTCACTTCCAAAATCTATATAACAAAGGGATTGAGGGCAGTGAAGAAGAGAATATAGATTTCCTTAACAATATTCCATCCTTGGTAAAAAAGGAGGACAATACAACCTTCTTGAAGCAGGTCACTAAGGAAGATATTAGCAAAGTAATTTGGTCCATGCAACCTGATAAAGCGCCCGGGCCAGATGGACTCGCAATCCATTTTTATAGGATATGCTAGGATATAATAAAATCAGATTTGGTCAGAATGACCAAAGGATTTTTGCAGAAAGCCAAGATGGGGGGCAGTACCAACTCAAAATTTCTAGCATTATTTCTGAAATAATCAAATCCCGACACTTTCGAAATGTTTAGGCCCATATCTCTATGCAATGCCTCATAAAATATTATAACAAAACTCCTCGCCAAAAAAATGAAGCCACTACTCGGAAACCTCCTCTCCACCTTGCAAGGGGGTTTCGTTAAAGCAAGACATATACTGGATAATGTTATCCAAGTACAAGAAACTATGCACTCCACCAAGGCATGCTGGTCAAGCTGGATATGGCTAACACCTTCGATACAGTAAACTTGTACTTTCTCTATAAATACCTTCTTTCTTTCGAATTCTCGTAGGAGTTTGTAAACTTGATAAAAGCATGCACGAGCTGGCCTTGGATATCCCCTCTGGTAAATGGGAGGCCATCTAACTTCTTTCAAGCCTTGAGAGGATTGAGGCAAGGATGCCCCCTGTCTCCCTTTCTGTGTATTATCATGGAGGAAAACTTGAGTTGGACAAATCAACTGGGAATGCTCCTGTTTTGTGAATAATAAAGGAGCTGGAACCTATGAATCACACTCTATTCGCTGATGATTCCCTCATGTTGGGAGGGGCATCCTGCAGAATAGCCTCAACTTATAAGGTCACCCTCTAAGCTTACTGCAGAGTTTCAGGAGCTTTGATAAATGAAAGAAAAAGTGTTGTTTATAGCTGGAATGTTGAAGAGATTGATATCCAGAAAGTTTCTTGCACGTTGGGATTCAAAGGCTACTCTAGATGGGATAAAATAAATTACCTCAAACTGCCATTAACTTTGGGTATCAACAGGAGCTTGTTGTGGGAGGGAGTGTTGAATAGAATTAAATCTAAAATATAATTCTGGGGAGGGTAGTGGCTTACGCATGGAGGAAAGATCATATTAATCAAATTAGTGCTCCCCTTGCTCCCAGTATATCAAGCCTCCTTTCTGCTAGCCTCGAAATCAATCTCTGGACAAATTAAAAAATTGCTGCAAGATTTTCTGTAGCATGGTGGAAAAGGAAATCAATGCAAGTTGCATCTGGTAACATGGGACACCGTCAAAAGACCATTGTACGATGGTGGGCTACAAATAAGGGATCCGGTGCACGCAAATACTGCCCTCAGATGTAAGAACTTGTGGCGAATGCACAAGGATCCCAACCATCTAGCATGCCACACGCTCAGGTTTAAATACTTCCAAGGAGATGCGCTAAGGAAGATGCGGGACTTAAACACCAAAATAAGCACGTTGTGGTGGAGCCTATGCAAAAAAGGTATTGCATTCTTCCTTCAACACCTCTACCAAATTCCAAGGAGCAGAAAAAGAGTGAAGCTCTAGACTAGTAGGATTATGGGGCACACGCCAATTGCAAACAACACATATCTTGCTGAAATTCACATTTTTCTGAAGGAGAGACGTACCAAAAGAGTCTTTGACATCTTGGAATGGGACGAGGGAGGTAATTGGATGGCATGGAGTCTCAATAGCATTCCAGAGTGCCTATTATAGCAGGTAAAAATGCTCAAAACAGAGCTTAAAGACGCAACACCAGTGCATAAGTTTGTTGAAGACTCTCGGGGGTGGGGATCCTCTGGTTTCTACTCTTCCACCAAGGGATACACAGCTGTGCAACCCCATCAAGAAATTTCACATCCTGCCAGCTTCTAGACTCGGGTTTGGGACTCAATGGCTCTTCCCAAAATAAACTTCTTCTTTTGGACATTAATGCATAAAAAAATCCTGACAGGAGAAAATATTATGAGAAGAAACTTTGATGGTCCACACAGGTGTGCTCTTTGTAAACAAGCCCCTGAAGCCATCTATCATTTTTTTGTAGATTGTCCTTTCATCTTCAAAGTATGGACCTTCACTCTTCAAGGCCCCAATACTGATGTCCCCTCAAAAATCACTGTAGTAGACCTCTTCTCTTCATGGAAGGACCACTACCTTTTGACCCTCACCAACAAGTCCCTTTAGGCCCGATTATGGATGATTCACCATCCCCAAGTTTGTATGTTGGAAACTATGGCTAGCCAGGAATGAATAGATCTTCAATATCATATCTTGGACCCCATCCATTGTAGCTACTAAAGAAAAAGGCCTCATCTTTGAAACTCTAAGCAACCAATCCCTCAAACCTGAAACTACGTTACTTCCCGAGGAAAAGCAATGGTTTGGGACTTTTTTCTTTTGACATAGGAATCAAAGTGTTACTAGACCCCTCCATAATCCTGAATGGAGGCTAAGAGACATGGATGAAATCTTCCAAAGCTAGTGGAGGAAGCAAGGAACAACAACGGTCTTCTTCGATGGTGCATCCAAAGGAAACCCGGGACTACAAGTACTGGAAGCCTCATTTATTCCCAGGATGGACTCTCAAAAGTGACCTAAAGCTAGGGATTAGGACAAGGAACCAACAATGAATCCGAAATTATGAGCTTGTTAAAATCATGTCAAATCGCCAAAGAAAGAAGAATCGGAGAGCTACAACCATTCGGAGACTCTGAAATTTTGATAAAAAAGATACACATGAAAGCTCAGTTCAATGATGTCGTCCTAAAAACCAGTCTTCAAAGGCTAAAAAATATACTCCATGAATTTACTTCCGTAAAATTCTTCCATATCCTCAGAGATTCAAACAAAAAAGCCGACAATTACGCCAATAAAGGTTGCCTCCTAGCTCAAGAAGATCTTAGTATAAATGATGAAGCTCCAGCACAAATTTGTATCTCATGAAAATCATTTTAGCATGAATTAGGGACATTTCATAAGCCTTGTGGTGAAGGTTGCTTTGGCCCCAGCCCAACCTGATTCTTATAATAAATAAAAATTCTAACCGTTTCAGTTAAAAAAAAAAAATTCTAATTAACTTGAAAACTTAAAAAAAAAATTAATATTTTAAACTCATTTATAAATTTATACTTTATAAATTCAATATAAAATTTTTTAAAATGAAATCCAAGATTAAATATATATGACCAAACATTAAAAAAAATAAAAAATTACACAATGCCTAAAGCAATAAAACACATCGTATTCTTAATTTCACTATTAAATCAATTCATACTGCCTGACCCATAAAAATGACGCAAAATCAATAAAATTGAATATTTTCTGCTAAGTTCCTTACACGCCATACAAATAATATTCAAATGTACTACTCATTTAAATGGTTTGCAGTCAAAAATTTTAACAATATGGTGCATATTCTGGTCGCTCAGAGTGCCTTGCAGCTATAAAAGCAGGAAAAAAACATTGAGGAAGTTCTTGGCTCTATTGCAATTATATCAAGTGATTATTTCTACAAATTACGAAGGAAATGAAATCTTTGATGTCCACTAAATCAATTACTCTCGTCCTATTCAGCAGCCATATGCAATTGTATGTTTGCAACATGTTGTGGGTGGCTGGGATTTTCCATATCATTTCAATTGGAGATAGTACGTATCTATACAGGGGCTTCTCTCACGCAAAATATGATAAAAGACGTTCGTAGATGAGCATGTTGGAATATTAATTCCAACTGCTGACACACAGAAAATGAACGCAGACAGAAGCAAAACAACAGGACGAAGAATTAAACGTTGATGTGAGTTTGAAGGATGGCGACTTAGATTTCTGATGCGATCGAAGGACAAAAAAGGCAGTGGAAAACTTCAGATCTAATCTTCACGAAACCACGATCCTATCTACAGCAACCACTAGCAATCAATTATCTAACAACCACATTGAATGCACAGCCAACAGCTCCATTCCGGGGGGTAGCAAGCATCGGCAGCAAAGGGGAGTGATGAATCGTCGGAGGAGATGACATCACCCTCTGCTTAATCAATGAAAAGAGTTTTGGGGGGATAAGGAAAATACCCTTGGCAAATTTTTATAACCCCATGGAATATGGAACGTATGAAATTTTTTTTTATGTTTTTGTTTAATTTTTATCCGCTGCATTATGTTTTAATATTTAAATTTGGGTTGACACTTTATTTACCTCGATACATTTATTTTTAACTTTGGTTAAATATATTTTGATATATATATATATATATATATATATATATATATATATATATATATATATATTATAAATATGTAATATTTATAATATATATATGTAATGTTTTATATATTCGGTGTGCATTGTAAAGTTATATTGTACTGTGTAATTTTCCCCAAGGTAGAAAAAGACAGGGAGCAATGTGTGAGTAGCAGTGAATAGAACCAGAGAGACAGAGAGGTGAAGTTTTTTGTTGAAGTGCTACGTCTATAGCAGCTAAAGTTTTATTTTTTAAATCCAGAACATAGGAGTTCTAAAGAATTTCATTTTGTAACAGCTTACAGTTTGTTCAATGAAATAGTGTTATAATCCATCTCTGTGTTCGCAATTTTTATTTTATCTCTGTGCTGAAGTTGAGGAATTATTTTATTCCTCTGTGTGTTCCGAATTCTCCAGAAATTTCAACATGGTATTAGATCTAGTCTAGGCACTCAGTGAACGAATCAGAGATCGCTCGTCACTACAAAAGCTGTAAGAGGTTTGTTGAAGCGGATTTCTCCAGCAGAGAAAGTGTCTATTTGTTTTTTTTACACAGTCAAGAAAATTGTCTGGTTTGCACAGTTACGATGGCAACAATAGGTACCAGTCTAAAAAATCCCCAACTTCCACAGTTTAACTGGAAGAACCATGAATATTGGGCAATCATGATGAGAGCCCTGTTTTCTTCAGAGGATATATGGGAGCTAGTTGAGAATGACTACCTAGAACCATCGGACACAACAATGTTGGCTGCTTTGATAGCAGCAGAAAGAGACTTGTTAAGAGATAATAGGAAAAATTACTCCAAAGCCCTCTTCTATCTCTTTCAATCTGTGCATGAGAGTATTCTCCCAATGATTGCAGCAGGAACAAAGTCTAAGGAGGCATGGGATATTCTCAAAACAACCTATCAAGGCATGGAGAAGGTGAAAACAACGAAGTTGTAAATGTTGAGGAGATATTTTGAAACTCTCTGTATGAAAGATTCTAACACTATAGACTCATTATTCACTCATGTTATTGGGTTGGTTCCCCAGATAAGGTCTCATGGAGAGACACTTGAAGGAAGAAGAATAGTGGAGAAAATATTGAGAAGTCTACCCTCAATATTTCATTCCATAGTAGTGGCAATAGAAGAGACAAAGGATCTCTCACTATTAACAGTCGATGAGCTTAGTGCATCCCTGATGTCTCATGAACACAGACTGAAAAAAGGAACAAAATCCTCATTGGAACAAGTTTTTAAGACTCAAATGTCTTTTGGCTGAGGCAGAGGTCAACGCAGAGAAAACAACAGAGGAAGAAATAGTCCTGAAAGTTCGAGTAGGAGGGGCAGCAATAAGAACCAGAATGAAGGCTCAAGCCAATATCAAGCTCATGGAGAAAGGTATGATAAATCCGAAGTCCAGTGTCATTATTGCAAGAAATATGGGCACTATGCCAATTAATGTATGAAAAAGAAAAATGATATGAATAATAGGCAGAATGCTAATTTTACAAAAGAAGAAAAGAACTAGAAGAATGTGTTGTTAACATGTAATGTAGCACAGGATAGATAAGATGATGTATGGTTCTTAGACTCAGGTTTTAGTAACCACATGACTAGAAACATAGCAATGTTTGCCAATCTAGATGAAAATGTTAAATTTGAAGTAACAACAGGAACTGATAGTAAGATATCTGTCAAGGGAAAAGGCAGAGTAAGTACCCTGATAAGAAGAGGAGAACAGAAGTTTGTGCCAGACGTATGTTATGTGCCTAGCTTGAAATGTAATCTTTTGAGCATTAGAAAACTCATAAACAAGGGCTACAATGTATTCTTTAAAGATGATTTGGCACAATCATGGACATACCTCCAAGAAAGAAAGTCATTGCAGAGGTGCAGATGACAAGCAATAGGATGCTTTCTCTCAAGCTCAGAATAGACTTGAAGGAAAGAAGAAATGTAGCAAATGTAACACAATAGGTATTTCAAGAGGAAGTGAAAGATGAAAATTGGTTATGGCACTTGAGATTTAGACATCTCAATTTCAAAGGCCTGAACTTGTTGCACAGAAAGGGAATGGTAAAGGGATTACCACTGACTGAGAAACTGGAAAGCCTTTGTGAAGGCTGCATCTTGGGCAAACAACACAGAGAAAGTTTTCCAGTAGGTAAAAGTATAAGGGCAAAGACACTCTTATATATTGTCCATTTAGATTTGTGTGGACCAATGCAAACACCATCTTTAGCTGGCAGCAAATATTTTTTGACATTCATAGATGATTACACCAGAAAGACATGGGTGTATTTATTGAAATAGAAGAGTGAAGTGTTTGAACAGTTCTGCCACTTCAAAGTTCTTATTGAGAAGCAGAGTGGGCACTACATTAAAGTAATAATAAATAACAAAGGTGGAGAATACATCTCCAAAGAGTTTCTACGTTTTTGTAGGGAGAATGGCATACACAAGCAATTTACCACAAGGTACACACCTCAGCAAAACGGTGTTATAGAAAGGAAGAACATGACCATATTGGACATGGTTAGAGGTATGTTGAAGGAAATTTTTTTTCAAAATGAGCATTGGGCTAAAGCTATCAATTGTGCAACGTATATCTTGAATAGAAGCCCAACCAAAGCTGTCATGAACAGAGTTTCACAAGAAGCATGGAGTGGAACAAATCAGTTTGTCACTCACATGAAAGTTTTTGGACGTGTGGCTTATGCACATGTCCCAGATCAATTGAAAAAGAATTTTGATAGTAAGGGGGAGAAACATATCCTTTTTGGATACAGTGATGATTCCAAGGCATACAAACACTATAATCCATCCACTAAGAAAGTAATAATAAGCAGAGATGTGCAGTTCATTGAAGAAGAAGCTTGGGATGGAAGCTTAGAGAAAACATTGAACGTGAAGACATGTGTGTCTCACGAAGAGGAAGAGGAATGCACAGCTACAAATAATTCCTCCATGGTGGCTCCTCCTCCTACACCACCACAAGCACAAAAAGCCACACCACAAGATGGAAATAGAACAACCTTGAGAAATCAAGGAAGCACTTCTCCAAGCACACCACAGGGAACTGAAACTCCATCGAGTTCAAGTGGAACTCCAAGTACACCAAGAAGACCGAGATTCAAAAATCTGAGTAAGATTTATGAACAATGATATGTAAATGATAATGCTGGTCTCAACTCTTTATTTTCTTTGTATTGTCATGTTTATGACCCAATTCATTTTGAAGAATTTGTAAAAGAAGAAAAATGGATTTAAGCAATGAACGAAGAGATTGGTGCAATAGAAAAGAGTAATACATGAGGTTTAGTGGACCTCCCTAAAGGTAAATAATTCATTGGAATAAAATGGGTTTATAAGACCAAGAGAAATGCTGAAGGCAAGATTGAAAGGCACAAACAAAAACTTGTTGTCAAAGGCTACAAGCAGCAACAAGGAAGAGATTATGAAGAAAATTTTGCACTGGTTGCAAGGATGGAAACAGTGAGAACAATGTCGTCCATAGCAACACAACACAAATGGAAGTTTTACCAAATGGATGTGAAATATACATTCCTGAATGGAGTGTTGAAATAAGAGGTATATGTTGAACAACCTCCAGGCTATGAGATTGAAGGCTAATAACACAAAGTATGCAAATTGAAGAAAGCTCTTTATGGGCTGAAACAAGCGCCGGGACCATCGTACAACAAGATAGATGCTTACCTGACTGAAAATGGATTTGAGAAATGTGATGGAGAATCCACACTCTACATAAAAGAAAATGATGGTAATATTGTTATTGTTGTTTTATATGTAGATGATTTAATTTTTACTGGTAATGGAGTTTCTCTCATCTCTGATTTTAAAGCAGTGATGAAGAGTGAATTTGAAATGACTGATTTGGATTTTCTAAGATATTTTATTCCAATAGAAGTAGAGAAAAATGAAAATGGGATTTTTATTTCCCAAGAAAAATATGTTGAAGAAGTGTTGAAAATATTCAACATGCAGCACAGCAAGGTAGCTGTAACTCCAACTGTCATGGGCTTAAAATTAAGAAAAGAAGATAGCAACAAGGATTTTGATCCATGTTTTTACAAGAGCATAGTTGGCAGCCTCATGTATTTGACTGCAACTAGGCCAGATATTATATACGTTGTAAGTTTAATTTCCAGATTCATGGAAAAACCAAAAGAAACTCATTGGCAAGAAGCCAAGAGGATTCTAGCCTATGTGAATGGAATGAAGGGGTATGGTATTTTATACTCTTCATCTGAAAATTTTAAATTGATTGGTTACACTGACAGTGATTGGGCTGGAAGTGTAGATGACAGGAAGAACACATCTAGATATGTGTTTAGTTTGGGATCGGGAGCCATCTCATGGGCTTTCAAGAAGCAACCAATAGTTGCTTTAAGATAAAATAGCACACAGCAAACTCTAAATGAAATTCTATATTATGAATCAAGGAATTTACACACATATTTATACAAGCAAAAGTCTGAAGATAGGAATTCTATGTTAGACGTACAGTAGTGTGGTTGAGAGATTCTCTCAACCACACACTAAACTAGGAGAAACTATATTATAGCTAATTCCTATTATGTAGGAATAAACTCCTCAAATGGAGAATTACAACCATAGACAAGTAGGAATTAATTATTTCTAACTCCCCCCCTTAATGACTACTTGTCATGCTAGTGATTCACAATGTCTGGTTGTGGTCAAACATAACAAAGAATATGTCGACGTCCATATAAAAACGCAACCATCCATCGGAATGTATGGATACCAACCGCTGCAACCGCTAGTCCTGTAGGATGTCCTTTGCATACATGATTATGTCAACCATTATCACTGCATATATGTACCTACAAATCCACCACCATTGGGTGAATTGCATGTGCAGAACCTACAAAACAAAGAAGATCAGTGCCTTTCTAAGCCAAATATTCATGTCCAAATAACAATCACAAACAATTGCGCTGATTGCGCCTTTCGACGCAACTGTCAGATAGAAAAGTGCATCGACCCTCTTGTGCTCATACACACCAATATTTGAGACCGTGAGCCAAGTGTTACTGCAGTCCACCTGCTCCTACGAGCACAAAGCTCCCATGTACACGTTAGCCACTCAGGCAATATGCCACCACCGGGCAAGTCCGATCTGCCACCACCGGGCAAATCCGCCAACTTCAATATGCCACCACCGGGCAAGTCCGATCTGCCACCACCGGGAAAATCCGCCAACTTCAATATGCCACCATCGGGCAAGTCCGATCTGCCACCACCGGGAAAATCCGCCAACTTCAATATGCCACCACCGGGCAAATCCGGAACTTAAATGTGCCACCACCGGGAAAATCCTGTAGCCACTAAGGCTCTGTATGTGGTTTCTGGCTCACCACAAACCATCACTTTATAGTGACAAAAGATGGTTTTAGGCTGACCATAAACCATTACAAAGTGGTTTTAAGATCACCACGAACTTTCAAATGCCTTTACAAGGCTTACATTCCATACTTCAACATTTGGAGTTTTTGGGTACATACAATGACCATTACAACAACTGGACTTGCTTATAACATGCTAGGGAGTCTATTCCACAAACCACACTAACTCAAACAAACATCTACTTTGTTGTCCACCATAAACGTTGTTGCTGCTTCATTACCTCATCTTCTCCTACATCCTGGGCATCCTTATCTGTTCAAATAACTTCTTGGAACTCCATGCTTAACCTGTCATTCGTTAGAGTTGCAAATTCTAACAAAATAACTCTTCCTACATTGAGTTAGCTAGGCTCAATAAGGCTCAATAAAACATGATTCCAAGAAAGTACAACATAAAATCTTCAAATTTAATTTCTCTATCTCTTCCCATAGATGATTATTTTCCAAACATACCAGCAGCCATTTTTCATCAACAATACCTATGAGGGGTCTACTGATAAAGAAACGGATTGACAACTTTTCACCTAGACTCAATGCAGTGCATTCAAACACTGATGATCCAGACATAGGCACACAGCCAACACAAACCATAACCCCACCAATGACATCTACAAAAACGCCCCTGCCTTTCATCAGAGTTATCGGGAAATGTGGAATCGTTTCAAGATATTTTTATACCGAGATTGGGAACCGCCTCTGGTACACATTGGGCCGTGTAAGAATATCTATACGACGGAAGGCAGGTTCATTGATGAGCTTGAACTGGGGAGTCGGTGCAGGAGTGGTTTGTAGACATAGCTCAGCGATAGCTTTATCAAAGAATTTTGTCTTCCATAAGAGAACAAAGCATATCGATGCAAAATTTCATTTTATACGAGAACTGGTTAATAATGGTGAGATTGTTTTGCATCACTACAAAACAGAGGAGCAGTTTGCTGATATTCTCACAAAGCCATTAATGCAGAAGAGTTTTAACTATCTCAGGAAATGTCTGGCTATGCAAGAAAGCAGCGGCTCTAATTAAGAGGGAGTGTTGGAATATTAATTCCAACTGTCGGCACAGCGAATGAATGCAAGCAGAAAGAGAACAACAGGATGGAGAATTAAACGTTGATGGGAGTTTGAAGGAAGACGACATAAATTTATGATGGAATCGAAGGAAAACAAAGATGGTGGCAAACTTCGGACATGATCTTTATGCAACCACGATCTTATCTGCAAAAATCACCAACAATCAATTCTCTACCAATCACATTGAATGCACAGCCAACAACTCCATTCCAGGGGGTAGCAAGTATGGGCAGCAAAGGGAAGTGATGACCCATCGAGGGAGATGACATCACCCTTTGCTTGACCAATGAAAAGAGTTTCGAGGAGATAAGGAAAAGACCCTTGGCAAAGTTGTATAACCCCACGGAATATGGAATGTATGAAATTTTGTTTTATGTTTTGGTTTAATTTTTATCCATTGCATTATGTTTTAATTTTTAACTTTAGGTTAATTCTTTATTTACCGCGGTACATTTGTTTTTAATTTTGGTTAAATATATTTTGATATATATATATATATATATATATATATATGGAATATTTATAATATATATATGTAATGTTTCATATATTCCTTTTGCATTGTAAAGTCATATTGTATTGTGTAATTTTCCCAAAGGCAGAAAAAGACAGAGAGAAATATGTGAGTAGCAGTGAATAGAACGAGAAAGACAGAGATGTGAAGTTTTTTTTTAAGCGTTGTGTCTGTGGCAGCTAAAGTTTTATTATGGATTCGAGAGACAGCTAAAGTTTTATTATGGATTCGAGAGACAGAGAGGTGAAGTTTTTTGTTGAAGCATTGTGCATGTAGCAACTAAAGTTTTATTATGTGAATCCAGAACACAAGAGTTCTGAAGAATTTCATTTTATAACAGCTTACATTTTGTTTAATGAAATAGTGTTATAATCCATCTCTGTGTTCGCAATTTTTATTTTATCTCTTTGTTGAAGTTAAAGAATTACTTATTCGTATGTGTGTTCGGAATAATCTAGAAATTTCAACAGAGCAGAACTCTTCCTGTGTAAATCGTATGACAATTGCTATGGAATAGAAAGGATTGAATTGAAAGGTACCAACAGTCACTAAAAGCCGAGGAGGCGGTTATCCGGCAAAGTCGAAATCCCCATAGCTACGTTTCAAAGTAGCCTACACAGAGCACCACAAATTTTGTATCGAATGAGTTGCTCATCATTTGCGATTTTCCATTATCAAACTTCTGTATGGTAATGCACACATATTCGAATGGTTATGGAGTGGTCTATGTCTTTTATGATAGTCTATTGAACAGGTTTTTTGGCATATATGGGTAAGTTGTGAGAGTTTTTGGTATATATTTGGAAAAACGTTGACAGTGGATTGGATGGAATTTTGGTATATATGGGTAAGTTGTGAGATTTTTATGGTATATATTTGGATAAAAGTTGACAAGGATTGGATGGAATTACAATTCTCAAATTTTAAGATATATATACACTCAAAATTTTAGTTTAAACAATGATAAAAACTGCAACTATATAATAGATAGAATAACATGTCTTTTTGCATCTCTGCCAATTCGTGTATAATCTTAGTTACATAGATTAAAAATGTGTGCATATAGCTCAATATGATTCGGTTAATCACTTTATATTTCTTTCAAACAAAAATTATATTCTAAATATAAAATTAATATTTGTTGTAATTAAAAAACAAACTATTATAATTTATGTAGAAATTAATTTCATAAATATCTATATATAAAAATAAAAATTGTTAAAATAAAATCTTTTAATGTTGTTTATAAAAACATTTTCAGTGTGAATTATCAATATAATATTTTAATACAAATTAATATTAACATATAGTTAAAAATATATTAATAATGAAGAAACATTTTAATTTAAGTGATAAAACAATTTGATGTACATGTTATATAAAATGTTTTAATGTGAATTATATATATATAATTTAGAAAAACTATATAAATATCATGAAAAATCTAAATTTTTATAATTAAAGTATTTATTGTTCCTATATATTCTATTTAAAATCAAGAAATACAATTTAAACAATGTAAACAACATATTGTGTTTTGCATGGTAAAGAAGCTTGCATGTCAATCTGCTGATATAGATCTTTTATTAAGATAGATCTATGATGTTTTAATGAACAGTTCCCGCATACAACTATCTATGAGAAAATCTATTCAGAATAATTAAAAAATCCTAAAAAAAAGTTCCTCCAAACTTGTAGAAAACATTTTTTTGGGCAAATATTTATGGATATTTAATAACTAAATTTTTTATTGATTAAAGCTCTAACCAATATTCTAAACATCTGAATCTGTTTATAGTGAAACGAAATTCTTGAAAATGTTGAAAATACAGTATATTTACTGAAAATTTATCCTATTGCCAATAGAAATGTTTTTATTAGAATTGTTTCTATTAAATTGTACCGCACTTGCCAGTGCGAAAAGTAATTAAACGGACCACCACCGCTGAGAGCATAAATTCATATCGTGTCCTCACTCTAATTATATATTTTTCTCAAATATTCTAGTGAAAGATCCGATTTTTGAGGTTTTTTTCTGATGAATTAAGTTGACAACCAACTTTAATTACTACTCAACGTTCCTTATAATGAAGCGTTGACCATATATAACCTTTTTTATAAGGTAAAAATTTATCACCGTGTTATAATTAATTATGAATTTGTAGATGTCATATCTGTTTATATAATAATAATTTAGGGTAGTATTCCAAATCATTGTTTCTTTTTTAATCACAATATCTCATTATCGCTTATCACATTATCTTATTATCCAATTGTTAGTGTTGGCTCAGTCTATAATGTAATCCTTTTTTATTTTCTAACTCGTTGTAATGCTCCCATGGAATGCATCCTACACCTTATCACATAATTTTTATTATATTGCTTTGATTAAAGTTATCCGGCACTAAAAAAATCTACGCATCATAACGCACTTAACCTACGAGTCTTTGATTATCCATCTTTTAGGGCAAGGTTTCCATCTTATAATGCATATTTTACTTACACAAATTGAATAAGGTTATCTTGCACATTGAAATCATTGCCGATACATACTTTTATGCAAAGTTCAATAACTACATAATTAATATGAACCTGTGATCCGACGACATACTTATAAAGCCATGGCCTCAAATTTATCAGATCCCCACCTCTTTTGTAAGGATGGTAGAATAATAAATACTTGAGCTAAGATCGTGCCAATGTGCTATTCACAGTCCCATGCTGGGTCGTACAAATGAATAACTGGGACACGATTAATTAGCCACTAAGTTTGCGACAATAAACTTTTATCGAACAATCTGCGATTGAATATGGTATGGTCGGTAAGGTCCCGCTGATTCGGGTAGGCTATCTAGTTGGAAATAATTAATATTATTTGTATATTAATGGAGAAATGGTTACATTGTTGTAACGTAGCTCCTTAAGTTAGGATTAGTTCCTAGGATATAGGGGTTTGTTTACAACTTCCTAATACTTTGTGATATACTTATAGTGGTATCATTTGATTAATGGATGTAGAGTGTACTCTCCATTTGTGTGCAGTGTCCAGGTGTAGTACTCACCTATGAGATGCAGTTTCTATTCAATTTAGTTTTTATCTTGGCATTAGAGCTCAGACTGGGTGAGCCTGATTTGTTTTTGAGAGCCCTAAGTGGCTATAGAGCCTTTGCGGCTATAGAGCCTTCACGGCTACAGAGCCTTCATGGCTATCGTGCACACAGGAGCTTCATTGCTCACAGGAGTAGGTGGACTGCAGTAAACACCTTACTCACAGGTCTCATATGATTTTTTTATTCCTCTAAGCATAGGAGGGTTGGCGCATTATTTCCGCTGACAGTCGCGCCGAAAAGCGCAATTGGCATGACTGTTAGGGCCATACTCGCACCAATCTACTGCCCTAACAGTCTCAGATATTTTCCTCAGAAAATCACTGTCATCGTTTTTGGCAGTTATGGACATGGGATTCGCCCGTTTGTGGTGGATCTGAGTCGCAGATATTGTTTCCGGTTCTACACATGGGATTCGCGTGTTTGTGGTGGATTTGAGTCACAGACACATTTTTTGGTGGTTCTGCACTTGGGATTTGCCCGTTTTTGGTAGATCTGAGTCGCAGACACATTAAACCTCAGATCAGTGGAGGATCTGAGTTGCAGTCAAAAGATCGGGCCAGGTCAGTGGCAGATCTGTGATTAGGATCTGGTATGTATTGAGTTCCTGCTAGTGTAGCTTGTAATTACTCAGTTGGTTAGAATTATTCATCGGAGGCTCTGAAAGATGATCGGTTCAGTATGAATAATGCCATAGAAACATATCTCAACAAGTCTAGAAAACTTGATGGGTCCAGTTTCACAAATTGGAAGTTCAAGCTACAAACATTGCTTGAGGGAGCAAATGCGTGGTTGATTTTCATAGGTGATGAGTAGAAATTGAATATTGTCACATGAACAACTACACTTATAAAAGACTGTGATAAAAGGGAAAACAAAGAAAAAGTTATACTGAAGATTTCCATCAAGGATAATATTATCCCACACATTAGAGATGGAAAATCGTCCACTGAGATCTGGACGACGCTCAAGAATCTATACCATACACAAAATATAAATCGCATCTTGTCACTTAAAAGCAAGTTGTTTGCGATAAGGATGGAGGAAAATAAATCCGTTGTTGGATTCATTGTAAGGGTTAAAGACTTAAAGGACAAATTGGGAGACATCGGAGAAAAGGTGTCTAATTATGATCTAGTCACAATGACATTAAATGGAATGAAGGATGAATATCAGATGTTCATCACAAGATTGGCAACAAGTGATAAAGCCCCTGCATTTGAAGAATTGACGAGAATTTTGCTACAAGAAGAAGAGCAGCGACAGAATTTAAGACTGCAAAATGACGATCTTGCTCTAATGGCGAAGAGGCGACAGTTTAAAGGGAAGAAGCCACAGAAGAAACAATAGCAACAACAGCAACTTAGAGGAGGTAGCGCGTTTCAAAAGAGACCATTTACAGGTATGTTTGCAAATAATTTTTCAGGAATTAAATTTTTTTACTTTGGGAAAATTGGCCACCAAGCTAAGTTATGTTTTAAAAGGGCGACATATGAAGAAAGGAATAAGCAGAGTAGGCATAAAGGATATTTTGTCGATGAAGACCATAGTCATGAACTATGAATATTTGTAGATGATTTTTCTCTTTCAGATTCTAAGGAAGATGAGGACGACATATGGTATGTCGATTCTGGCGCATCCTCACATATGATAGGTAAGAAAGAATGGTTTGAATTTCTTGAAGAAACTTCATGTGGATCTAAAATTTATTTAGGAGATGACAAAGGATATGAGATAAAAGGGTATGGTGATATTCTGGTAAGGTTACCTAGCGGTGACATTAGACATATTAAGAATGTGATGTATGTACCTGGGATTAGGAAAAACTTGATCTCTGTATCTATGATAATAGATCAGGATCTAATAGTTGAATTCTTCAAGACGTGTTGTGTGATAAAGGATAGCAAGATGGAAACAGTTGAATCAGGAGTGCGTGTGGGGAGCCTGTACAGATTAAATGTCAAAAGCATGCCACAACAAGCCATGGTTGCAACAATATTGACAGCCAAAAACCTCTGGCACCAGAGATTCGGTCACCTTAATTTACAAGACCTCATGTTACTTCAAAGAAAAGGTATGGTCGATGGACTCCCTATTTTTAATAGTGTTCAGTTAGATTTTGATGGATGTGCATTAGGGAAAATGCATAGAGAAGAATTTCCTGTGCATATTGATAGAAAGGGAATATATATTCTAGAGCTGGTGCATACAGACATATGCAGACCTATGCAGACCAGGTCACTAGGTGGTGCATATTATTTTCTTTTGCTTAGTGATTATTGCACTAGATTCTCTTGGATATATTTTTTAAGTAGAAAGAGTTAGACCTTTCAGTGTTTTAAACAACTTAAAACTTTGCTAGAGAAGCAGAGAGGGAAATGCATAAAAATTCTCCGCTCAGATCAGAGGGGAGAATACAGGTTGGGTGAGTTCATGAATTTTTGTAGATATCATGGGATTGTTCAACAGTTTACAGTGCCTCACACACCACAACAAAATGGAGTGGCAGAACAAAAGAACAAAACTCTTGTGGAGTGCGCAAAAAGTATGCTTCAAGGTAAGGGTCTATCAAATGGTTTTTGGGAAAAAGCCATCAACATTGTTGTTTATTTAAAGAATAAGAGTCCTACTAAATGTCTCAGATTCAAAAATACTTTTGAAGCATTATATGGATTCAAACCAACAGTGAGCCATTTAAGAGTATTTGAGTCAAAAGCCTTTACCCATATACCCAAGGAGGATATAAAGAAGTTAGATCCTAAAGCCATGAAATGTATCTTTGTAGGATATGGCACTGTATTTAAAGCATAAAAGTTATTTAATCCCATGACTCATAAAATATTTGCAAGTCGGGATTGGTATTTCATGAACAGGTTGAGGAAGGAAAGGAAGATAGTGATAATGAATGGCACATTCCATTATTGATGGAAGAAAACAGCCTGGATAATCAACAGCAGGAGCAGAAAGAAGAAGAAACAGGTGATGTAGTCAATAAGGAAAGCTCGTACAAGTCTGAATCAGAATGATTTGAGGTGAGTCCCCTACCATGAAGATCAGGTAGGAAGACTCAATTACCAGTGATATTGAAAGACTGTGCTTTAATGACAAGGATTTTAAACATTGTAGAACCCACAAACTATAAAGAAGCAAGTCAATCTGATGAATGGAGGGCTACAATGAATGAAGAAATTGAATCAATTACTAAAAACCATACTCGGGATTTAGTTGAACTGCTTGAAGGAAAAATACCCATAGGTTTTAAGTGGTTGTACAAACCTAAAGTTAATGCAGATGAGAGTATAGAAAATTTTAAAGCTATACTGGTAGCAAAGGGCTACTCATGGCAGGAGGGAATAGAATTTGATGAAACCTTTGCCCCTGTAGTGAAATTAAATACCATTAGAATGTTAATTTGTTTAGTTACAAAATATAAGTGGAAGCTACACTAGCTATATGTTAGGTCTACATTTTTGAATGGTGATTTAAAACAAGAGATTTATCTAGTCCAGCCTCAAGGGTTTGTTAAAGAAGTGCAGGAACATCTAGTTTATAGATTGAAAAAGGCATTATATGGTTTAAAACAAGCACCCAGATCGTAGTATGAGAAGGTCGATTCATTATTCTTACATCATGGTTTTCATAGAAGCATGAAATATCCAAATATGTACACCAAGTATAATAAACAGAGGTAGATTATTTTGATTTCCTTATATGTGGATGATATGATTATAACAGATAATGCAAATACTGTGATTAAAGAAATCAAATGACAGATGTCGCAATTATTTGAAATGAAGTTCTCAGAAATCTCCATTATTGCTTGGGTCTAGAAATATGGAGAGATTCTGGACAGACTTTTCTTACTCAAGGAAAGTATGCTAGAAGTCTGCTAGAAAAATTCAGGATGGAGTAGTATAAGTCAACAACAACACCATTGCAGCAAAATCTAAAGTTGTGCAGTGATGATGGTACTAAGGAAGTGGATGCCACGATGTATAGACGACTAGTTGGGATTCTGATATATGTTACTACAACTAGACCAGACTTGGCACACTTTGTTAGTGTGCTGAGCCAGTTCATGTCTAATGCTCTCGAAAGTCATTGGGTTGCAGCAAAAGTTCTATTGAGGTACCTTAGTGGTGCTAGTGATTACGGTATTTTATACACTGACACATCTGATGTTACTCTAACAATTTTTTCAGATTCGGATTGGGCAGACAACCTGGATGATCGAAGATCCATCACAGGTTATGCATTCAACATTGGATCCGGGGTCATACCATGGAGCAGTAAAAACCAAAGTACTGTAGCTTTATCTTCAACTGAAGCTGAGTACCAAGCATTGTGTGCAGCCACATGTGAAGTTATCTAGTTGAGAAGACTTCTCTATGATGCAGGAGAAGAACAAAAAGAAGCAACTACCATTAAAAGTGACAACCAGAGTACCATCAAGCTCGCATACATTCCAATATTTCACAAAAACACCAAACACATCGATACTCAGTTGCATTTGGTTCGAGAAAAACTTAAGTGAAAGGTAATATTTGTTCAACACTGTAAATCTTGTGACAATATGGCAGAGATTTTTACTAAGCCTCTTGGGAGAATAAAGTTTGAATTGTTTAGAGGGATGTTAGGAATTTAGAGTAATCCTTTCTCCATTAAGGAGGAGAGTTGGAACTAATTAATATTATTTGTATATTAATGGAGAAATGGTTACATTGTTGTAATGTAGCTCCTTATGTTAGGATTAGTTCCTAGGATATAGGAGTTTGTTTACAACTTCCTACTTCTTTGTGATGTACTTATAGTTGTATCATTTAATTAATGGATATAGAGTGTACTCTCCGTTTGTGTGCAGTCCAGGTGCAGTACTCACCTGTAAACTGCAGTTTCTATTCAATTTAGTTTTTTATCTTATCTCTTAGATTTTTTAAATGGATTTTCTTATAGAAATCATAGTATATTCTTCACAATTTTATTAGTTTTTAGATTGTTCTCATCCTAAATTTAAATATATTGAAAACTCAATTTAAAACAAAAAAAAATCATGGATTCTCCACAAAATCTCCCAAAATAAAATCTCATAGATAGGCAACGACCTTTATATCCAATAATAATTTGGACACCAGCTAAAGCTCGTCATTCTTTACTTCAAAACTATTCATAACTATAAATTTCATGATTGTGGGGGAGAAGGAATGACAAAATTCACTGCCACAAAATGTGGCAGCTTACTTGGGCTTGTGGATAAATCTCCCTTTATTTATGATGATAATAAATAAATAAAGCCAATATTATATATCTTACTAGTTGGACAATGTATTTGGATAAACCTAACTGGTGGTATATATTGCCATGGTCCCTATGTTGCCACTGTTTCTGGTCTTATCATTAATGGTTTATAATATTGGATTTATTCATGATTATTTATGATTACTTAGGATTACTCTGAAAATTTGTGAAGTTAGTATTGTAAATTTTTTTTATAATGAAAATAGATTTAGCACCACAAAAATACTCAAATACCTAAAATTTGAAATTAAAAAACTGTAACATAAATTTTCAAAAATTTCTACCACATTTTTTGTCATAATTTTTATAAAATTTAGATTATTTTTAAAACTATATTTATTGATTTGTTTAAACTACACTATTTCTATTTCTATTTTATTTTTATTGGACTTTCATTATTCAGTAGCATGTAAAATTGTCGGGCCCGAATTATTGGGATTGAAATTTAGATGTGAAATGCGTAACCCGAAGTATTCTGAATAGCGACATTTTCATTATTCAGTCGCATGCAAAATTGTCGGGCTTGAATTATTGGTATTGAAATTTCGATGTGAAATGCGAACCAAGTATTCTAAATAGAAATAGCGACAATAATACTAAAAAATTATATTGGTGAGGAAAAAAGGATAAACGGTTTGTTTAGAAAGCAATTCAAGCTGCAATAAAATGATGCGGAGCAGACAAACACATCTATGTTTCTGTAAATTTTTTAATTATTTTGAGAATTGGTTTTAGTGAGATATTTTTAAGGTTTTATAATATTTTTTTATTTAGTTTTCTAAAATTTAATAAAAAATTATTGAAATCACAAATTTGATAGATAATCTTACTAAATGTAAATACTTTTAAAAATTTCAAATCAAATTTTTCGCAAATTAAAACCAGATTAAAAAACTAAAAAATCCAAAATAATTACACTAAAAACAACTCCTGTGTTTTGTGCTCCTGCCCGAAATAAAGACTTCTTATTTAAGTTTAAGTTATGAAATATGAATCAGAAATTCCATCGATGGACTCCCTACTTATGTTACTCTTGGGAGAGGCGATCACGCCTGGACGGTGGCACAAGGCGTTGGACGATCGTTGAGTAAGCTCATTTTATTTTCGGTGAGTTATGGTTTTTGTTTTGGGTTTCTATTATCTCCTTTTTCGAAAATCGATAAAATTTGGGTTATTTTAAAGTTGTCAAAACCATTAGGGATTTAATCAAATTTTATGGACAAGCTTAGCTAAAAGAGGTGGAAGTGAGATTTAAGATAAAAAATATATGGAAAAGTAACAAGTTATAAATGCACCCATTACTTAAAAGTAAAGAATATTGTCTTTCGTTTTGTTAACTATTTATATTCCTTTTTTAACTATTAAATTGTAATAAGTTATTTTAAGATTCAAAAATGTTATTATTAATATTTTTTAACTACTAAATTATAATAAACTATTTTATGATTAGGATGAAGCACGATCTATAATAAATTTTAGATTATGGAGCGGGTTATAATCTCTCCTAATCATCTCAACATAAATATGGTTGAGTATCCAATATTGTTTTGGGCTACATGACTTACATGGCTTTCACTTGTTTTTATTGGCATTGTTTACTTAAGTTACAAATTTATTTTGGAGAGAGTGCTTTTTTCTTAGAATTTTGTAAAAAGATTTTAAAAAATGAAAATGGTGGTGTATGAATATTTCTTTTTATAACAAAAATGTATTTAATATCATTAAAAACACATGCAGAAATAAAATCTCAAATTTTAACAACTATAATATAAATTTTCGAAAATTTCTAACATATTTTTATTATAATTTTTCTAGAATTTCTGTTATTTTTAAAACTAATTTATTGGTTTTTTTTAAGACTAGGCTATTACTATTTCTATTGGATTTTTTTATTATTATGAAAAATTGTTAGGCCTGAATTATTGGATTGAAATTTCGATGTGAAATGCGGAACGCGAAGTATTCTGAATAGCTACAATAACGGTGCTGAAAATAATACTAAAACGTGCTGAAAGTAATTCTAAAAAATGATAGTGCTGAGGAAAAATGGATTAATGGTCTTTTTAGAAAGCAATTCAAACGCAATAAAATGATGTGGAGCAGACAAACACATGATTTTCATTAATTTATCTTCCATTGTATTGAATGGAAGATTGTTTTGCGAGCTGTTTTTAGTGACATGTTTTGGACGTTTTTTTTTTCGATTTTTTTTTATTTAGTAAAAATTTATTGAAATTATAAATTTGATGGTTAATTTTGTATAATTTAAATATTTTAATAATTTTTAAAAACTATAATTTTATATATACAATCAAAAACTAGTTTGAATAAAACAAATTAAAGTTTGACCTCAAATTTTTCCACCAAATTAAAACACCAAAAAATTAAAAAAAAATCACAATTATATTTTATTTTTTGTGCACTACCTAAAATAAAGATTTATTATTTAAGTTGAAGTTATGGAATATGAATCAGAAATTCCATCGATGGAGTCCCTACTTATTTTACTCTGCGGAAAGGCGATCACGCGTGGACGGTGGCAAATTTAGACGTTGGACGATCGTTCAGTCAGCTCATTTTATTTTCGGTTAGTTATGGTTATAGTTTTGGGTTTTTATTATTTACTTTTTCGAAATTCGTTAAAAGTTTGCGTTATTTTAAAGTTGCCAAAACCATTAGGGATTTAATCAAATTTTAGGGACAGCTTATCTTAGAGAGGTGTGATTTAGACGATTGAGATTCAAAATTAAAATTATTGATAAGTAAGGAGTTATAAATGGTTTTATTTTTTAAAAATAAAGAATATTGTTTCTGGTTTTGTTAACTATTAATATGTATATATTGAGTGGGCTTCATAGTTAAGAGCATGTGTTTTTTCTTAAGAGATTAAAGGTTCAAATCTAGGGAGTAATAGAGTATGTGTGTTTTAAATTTAGCATTCAAATTGTTGAGTTGAAACTAGTCTCTTTTCCCACGAACAAGAGAGTATCATACACCAATTTCGTGTTCCCACAAATAAGAGAGTCTCATACACCAATTTAGTGTGCAACTTGATCACGACCTTAAAATTATATAATAATAATGATTTTTTTTAACTATTAAAAATTAAAGAAAGCAAATGCAACACACTCAACGTTAGACAGAGCTCACACAAAACTTGTCATTTGCTCAACAAAAACATTACATATTTATAGCATAGGCACTCACCTAATCTTCCTAAGTTTAAGGCAACAATCGTGAATTGGTGGAACTAAACTCTAATTATAAAAATCGCGTTCAACAAACCATAACCACTCCTATTTATACATTTTTCTAGATTATTCTCACATCCTTCTTTAATGGAGAAATGAATTTTGTACAACACCTAATTTACTTCTAAAAACTTCAAACTTGAGTTTACCAAGAGGCTTGGTAAAGATATCAGCCATATTATCCTTGGTATTACAAAATACTAAATCAATTTCATTTGATTCAATCTTCTTTCGTACAAAGTGGTATTGCAGATCAATGTGTTTTGACTTGTCATGATATATTGGATTGTGTGCTAATTTGATAGCACTTTGTTATCACAATTTATACATGTTGAACCACTTTGCTTCCTGTTGGAACTTTGTTTTCAGGGAGTTCAACTAATTCCCATGTTTGATTTTTCATAAGAGAGTCATATTCATCATTAATAGCATTTCTCCATTGTTCATGCTCTTTAGCTTGTTCATAATCAACTGGTTCTACAACATTCATGATATTATACATCAAGGCATAATCTCTATACCTTACAGTAAGCTGGGTTTGTTGCGTTGGCCTTCTTGGTTCTACAATACCTGTTGGAGGTCCATCCATGATTCTCCTGCTTTGAGGTGAATGTTCCTCTCATGATGAATCATTGCTACTGGATGTGCTCATGCTGCTTTCATTCTTATCTTGAACCTGTACCTGTACCTGTTCCTGTTCCTGTTTAACCAAAGTATCAATTTTGACATGATCATCACTAGATATATGCCAAGCATGATTCATTGTATCACTTTTATCAGCATTCTCATGAAACACCACATCTTTACTTGCAAATCGTTTATGTGAACTAGGATCAAACAATTTATAAGCTTTATGATCTGTACAATACCCAATGAAAACACACTTGATTAACTTTTCATCAAGCTTTCTTCTATTATCCTTAGGAATATGTGCAAAGGTAGTACATCCAGATACCCTTAAATAACTGACATCAGGTTTATGACCATAAAGAATATCAAAAGGAGTTTGAAAAGCTAATTTCTTAGTGGGATTTCGATTCTTCAAATAAACAGCAGTATTAATGGCTTCTGCCCAGAAACCATTAGAAATGTTTTTACCTTGAAGCATATTGCGAGCACACTCCACAAGTGTTCTTTTCCATCTCTCAGCAACAGCATTTTGCTGAGGAGTATGAGGTACTATGAACTGTTAGATCCCATGAAATTTACAATACCTATTAAACGCTCATGATTTATATTCACCATCCTGATCTGATATGAGAATTTTAATGTATTTTCTTGTTTGTTTTTCAATCAAAGTTCTGAATTCTTTAAAATACTCAAGGACATCACGTTTTCTTTGTATGAAATAGACCCATGTATATCTAGATATATCATCAACAAAAATAAGAAAGTCATAAATTTATAGTGCAAGAGCTCACGTTTTTTATCTGATAGAATATCCTCCTGCGGTAATCCCCACTGACAAAAGAGCACAAACGAGAACAAAATATCTGATACCAAATTAAAGAAAGCAAATGCAACACATACAACGTGAGACAGAGATCACACAAAACTTGTCAGTAGCTCAACGACAACATTATATATTTATAGCATAGGCACTCACCTAATCTTCCTAAATTTGAGGCAACAATTCTAAACTAGTGAAATTAAACTCTAATTATAAAACTTTTATTCAACAAACCATAACCACTTCTATTTCTACATTATTCTAAATTATTCTCACATTAAATTATAATAAATTATTTTAAAATAATAAAATATTATTATTATTTTTTGAATTATTAAATTATAATAAAAAAAATATTAAAATAGTATATCAATCCCAATTTAAAATATGCTCTTTTACGGATGATACTTTCAAAATATTTTACGCGTGATCTTGCTTTAAGTATATGGTGAAATGATTATCACGAATCACAATCGCTTTCATGCATTTCAACTTCGCATTTTTATATACCAGGAGAGTGAGAATAACATATTATATTATTAGGACTTTGAGAACATATAACTTATAAGGGTTAAGAATATAGTTGTGTAATGAGAGGCGTATTAGGATTCGTGATGATTTCTTTTCTTTTCCTTTTTTAATTCATTAATTGGATCCGGATTAATGATTCGAATTACGTATGGCTTTTTTTTCAAGTAGACATCGTTTTAGTAGACATGGATAAATAAGGGGAATTGAAAATTTAGTGATATATAATACTTCATTATTATTGTAATTGGAAATAGAGTTATAATTTGTTTTATATTTTATGTTTTTCTGTTTTATTTTCTAAAGAATAATTATTTTAAAAAAATTTAAGTGCATTATTTTTTGTAATGTTTAATTAGTAAGATGGACTTTTCTCAACAATTTGATAAATATTTTGAAAAGTCATGTATCTTTTTATATAAGAATGTAAGACACATTAATGGTCAAGAACATGTTTTTATTTATAAGCAGTTCTAGTTTCACATCCTAACAATAAAGTATGTATACAATCTATAAATTTTAGTGGTCAAAGTGACATGTCGAGGTGGAACTTTTGTTTGGAAAACAAAAGCCTTATATAACAATTTGGAGTCTAGTTTGGTCATGACCTTAAAATTAAATTACTATTATTATTACGAGAATCAGTTACATTTAAAAAAAATAAAAAAATCATTTGGGATATATGACTTAGAATCTTTATTAGAATATTAATGGTTCCACATCAAATTGAATAGGAGTTTTTGAATATATATTGGAGGGATAGGTGATTATTGTTGAGCCATGAAATTGTCTTCTCTTTTGCCAACTTCCACCTCATTTTGTCATTTCTCTATTATTTCATAAACCTAAATATCAATGAGAATGGTTAAGGTTTCTTAAACGTTGCATGAAAATGATTAAATTATTGTACTTTCATGATTTTTGGTGTCTTAATAATTTTTTAATAGTTTAGCTACAGAATAAGGACATTTTGTAGCCAGTCAAGTGTTTTGCAATTGTTTTGTGTTGAAGTATGTTATAGGTGTCAACTGGAGAAAAGGCACACATTGGTGGATTCCAAATCTTCTCTATATGGTTCCTTCTTATCAACTAATATTGAATTTATAGTTGGAGATGTCTAAGCCCATGGTCAAAGAAAAGGTCAAAGAAGTTGTTTTCTATAGGAATTAGGACTCGTGATTTGCTTTGCAACAAATCACGAGTCCCAAAAAAGTTTTAATTTAATTTTGACTTATAGATTACACCTGTACCTATTTCTGTTCGATGTTAGTTATGAATTTTCATATAAATTAAGCTCTGTAATAACGAAAATGGATGGTTGATACATATTTAATCATTACAATGATACTCTATTTTTAAGCACTTCGTTAATAAAAGGAGCTTAGCCTTAATTTTGTTCTGAATACAATCTTAAGGAGTTAAAGGATTGATACTGAATTGGTAGCACAGGGCCCCTGCTATTTCAGGAGGTTTTACATGTTTTCTAGATAATTCATTTTCAATTCTTTTTTGTCATCTTTCCTTACTTAGACTTCTTTCTTAAATCATAGTTTTTAACATTTTGTTTTTTGTCATCTCCTTAGTTAACGGATCCTCATTATACTAGAGTTAGTCTCTTTCACAAGCTCTTCCAACAAATCTCTACTAAATGAATGGGATTCAATTGTAATATTATGAGTTTTTAGCATTTCATTTTCTGTTCTTTAGAAGATCCTAATCATACTACAATGAGTCTCTTTCACAAGCTCTTCCAATAAATCTTTACTTCATGAATGAGATTTAGCTGTAATATTATGAGTTACTGATTATTTTGTTTCATAGAAGATCCTTATCACATTATAGTTAATCTCTTTCTGAAGCTCTTCCAAAAAATCTCTATCAAATGAATGAGATTTAGTTATAATGTTATAAGTTGTTTTAGCATTTCATAGGAGATCATTACTACATTATAGTTAATATTTTTCTCAATCTCTTCCAATAAACCTTTACCAAATGAATGAGGTTTCTCTATAACATTCTAAGTTACTGATTGTTTCAGCATTTCCCTTTTTGTTTTAGGAGATCCTCATTACACTAGAATTAATATTTTTCTGAAGCTCTTCCAATAAACCTCTAATTGAATGAATCAGATTAAGTTGTAGTGTTTTGAGTTACTTTTCTTTTCATGAATGTTCATTTAGAAGTTGTAATATCCATGGATTAGGACTCCTTGTTTTCATCATTTTCTAGTTAAGCACAGAACATGCAAATAAACTTTGTTTTCATTTATTCATTTTCATGTTTATCCTTTTTCCATAGATTTAACTTCATCTTTCTAGTATATAACATAATATTAAGAACCAAAACATAAAAATGTCAAAAACATCAACAAAACACTAAAACAACGAAGTAAGAAAAAGGATACTTAGACACATATAGTGCATTACATTTCATCAGTTTAATAGCCCTGGTCGATAATTTATGTTAAAAATTTAGGACACTAAATTGACTAAACATTTTAGCGTCGTTGCCAGGGAAGTGTAGCTAGGTAGCCTTATTTCTTGCATCCCAAAAACAATGACATGTGTAGAGAAAGATATTCTAGGTGTAGATTTATAAGAGGAAGAAGCTTAATTCCCACAACACCACTCACTCCACCAAGCCCAAGAAGTAGGAAACCTCCAAATCAAACCCATATTCCATACTACACTGGTCATAGGAATCCAAAAGTTTCAAGATCAGATATCTAGTCAGGAAAATCTCCCACTTCATCCACTAAAGCAATTCTAGAGGAAGAAGATCCGAGGACTCCTATAAAAGGGATAACCTTTTTCACTTCCACAAGAGAATATATTCCAGCAGAAGAATTAAAAATCCCTTGCGAAGAGGAAGAGGAGGAACTCTCCTTCAATATACCCTTGATAGAAGAACCAAAATAACAATTACTTCTCCATACTGAACCTTATATTGGTTCAGAGGAATCTATCATGGCAAAAGGAGGAGAAGGGGAAGGAGAAATCTTTAATGGATAAAAATTACTATTTGGAGGAGGTAGAGGTAGATGAGGAGATAGAAAAAGGGGAAGAGCAAATGCAGAAGGAGGTAGAGGAAATGCAGTAGGAGGAAGAGGTAGAGGAAATGCAGAAGAAAATAGAGGTAGAGGGAGAATTGAAAGATCCTTTGGATTCCCCATAATTCATGAAGAAGCAAATGCTACCATGAAAAATATCTCACCCTCTGTTCTTCAAATTTTCATGGAATAAAAAGTGAAGACCCTGAGACATTCTTATTTGAATTTGAAGTTCTATATATAACTTATAATTATCTTTAGGATTCTCAAAAACTGAAACTGTTCCCTTCAACATTAAAAGGAGCAGTATTAAAATGGTTTACGAGTCTAATCACTGGGTCTATAGGGACATGGAATGATATGAGGAAAGAATTTCTAGATAGATATCTAGATTACTAGATACTAGTTAACCATAAGGAAGAAGTGTTCAAGATGATGCAAAAAGAGGATGAAAATCTGGAATATTACTTGAAAGATTTAACTATAACATTAAAAGAGAAAAAATGCAAAACTTAGATCAAGAAAATTTGAAAGCTCTTTTGTTGAAAATAATTAGGGATGAATGGATAGATATCCTTAACATGACGGGG
Source organism: Pinus albicaulis (assembly GCA_034641835.2). Classification (NCBI taxonomy): domain Eukaryota; kingdom Viridiplantae; phylum Streptophyta; class Pinopsida; order Pinales; family Pinaceae; genus Pinus; species Pinus albicaulis. The sequence continues at coordinate 44,616,324 of CM076580.1, forward strand.
AAAGGAGATATATCTCAACTTTCATTACCTGATATAGTAGAACTATGTATTGATCTCTCAAGAGGAAAATCTAAAATCTTGAAAGGACCAAGAGACCCTGATCTTGCAAGGGCAAGCAAATCTGCAACTGGAACAGTAAGTAGGACAGAAATAGGAAATATGCTTGATGAATTCAAAATTTATATTCTTGGGAGTCTTAGTGAGCAAATAAACACCCTTAAATTACAAAACAAGCAGAAAGCCGAAACTGATGCCTTAGCAATATTTTGTCCCAAATGTAGGAAGAAGCATGCCTTAAGAGAGTGCCCTTTGGATGCAAAATTAATAGAGACTTGTATAATTTGTTTAGAAAAGCATGAGACCAAGGATTGTCCCTCAATCCATGGCCTTAAAGCTATCTTTCGAGAAGAAACAGCCACAAATTCCATAGAATCTCTTAATTTTGTCTCTAGAAGACCTTGGCAGGGACCTCAAACACAAGGGTTTAATAATCAAATGTATAATCAACCCCCACCAAATTGAAATTCTTGGCAGCAACCTTGGCCCCAATTTCAAAATCAATCTCAACCTTGGGCTCAAGGAACACAAAATCCTTATGGAAGGTTCTCCCATTATTATCAATATCCACCATCTTATCCATCATATCCAAATTTTTCTCCTCAACAAAATCCTTAGCAAAATCCACAACATCAAAATCAAAATCCACCACTTCCATTACCATTTCCTCATAAACAAAACAAGTTACCTGCCCATCCAATACCAAACCCTAACAATAAAAATCCTCAGAATACATACATGATAGAAGGACAACAATTTCGAACCTATTTGATTACTCCTTTACACCTTAATGGTGTTCAACTTAGGTCTGGAAGAATACTTGAAAGGAAGAAGCCCTCTGTAGTTATACAAGAAAAAAACAATTATGAGGAAGATTCTTTACGGGTAAATAAAAGTCGTGAAGAAAGCACATCTCTTCAAGACCAAAATATTGAAAAATAAAAATAGAAATAACCAATAATTTCAACTCCTATGTTAGAGCATCCATCAACATCTACTACACCTCCTTTTCCTGAAAGATTACAAATTGATAAAGGTGTAGAGAAACAAATTGTAATGCCGAACTATGATTTTATAGATGAACTAAGAAATGTTTGCATTAAGATTCCATTATTAAAAGCTATCAAGGAGATCCCAATCTTAGAAAAAAAAACAAAGGAGTTGAGTATGAAAAAACCAGAAAGAAAAATAAAAGAGATAAAAATAATACAACTGGTAGGAAAAATAGCAGACACAATGATGGGAAATATTTCTATTCCCAAATATTTAGATCCCAGAAATGTAGTTGTCAAAAGACATATCAATGGAATTGAAATACCAAACACATTAATTGATCTTGGATCAGCAATAAATATCCTGAGTAGGCAGACCATGGAAAAACTAAAGCTTCATAATCTTCTTTATACACCCACACTACTACAGTTTGCAGATAGGTCTGTAATCAAACCAGATAGGGTATTAGAAGATATTTTAGTGTCCTTATATTCTTGGGAGTATCCTATTGATTTCATGATCCTAGCTCCTAAAAATGATCTAGGAGGACATCCTATTATACTAGGAAGACCTTGGTTAGCTACAGCTAATGCCTTCATTAGCTGTAGATCCATTGATATGTGCATCTCTGATGGTAGTTCAACCATAAATTTACTTTGTATCCTCCAAAAAGAAAAATAAAATAAATAGATGATACTCAATGGATTGATGATGAAGAAGATATACAACCCCTCTTCACTATTTCATAAATTAGTGAAGACAGTCAGATTCTGAATACCTTAGAAAATCATGAATCTTCTTCAGAATAAAAACATGAAAAATTTCAAGAAGAATCCAATATTGAGTTTTTTTCGTCAAGACAAATGTCTCTTTACTCCATGGAAGAATTTGGAAGCTCTACAATTGAGATATTTCAAGGAAAAACTTTAAACATAAACAAAAACCTATAAAAATTTCAACAGGAAAAGCTATTCAAAATATTACAGAGACATTATTCTGCATGTGCATGGGAGTACACTGATATGAAAGGGATTAACCCTAAGAATTTCACTCATCATATCTACATAGAGGAAAATTTTAAACCAATCAGACAACCTCAGAGAAGGATGAATCCAAATCTTAGGGAAATTGTTAAAGAAGAGTTGCAGAAATTGTTAAATGTCAACTTTATTTATCCCATTTCAGATAGTTAGTGGGTTTCTCCTTTGGCAAGTGTACCCAAGAAAAATGGTAAATGGAGGGTATGCATTGACTACCGAGAATTAAACAAAGCTACTCTTAAAGATCATTTTCCTTTACCTTTCATAGATCAGGTGCTAGATACATTAGCAGGGAAAAAGTAGTTTTCATTTTTGGATGGTTTCAGTGGTTATAATAAAATTAAATTTGCACTTGGGGATCAAGAGAAAAATGCATTTACCTATCCTTGGGGTACCTATGATTACCGATTATTACCTTTTGGATTTTGCAATGCACTTACAACATTTCAAAGGGCAGTATTGGGAATCTTTTGAGATCTAATACGTGACTGTGTAGAAGTATACATGGATGACTTCACAGTCTATGGAAACACATTTGAAGAAGCCTTAGAAAACTTGGAAAAGGTTCTAAAAAGTTGTAAAGAAGCAAACCTTTCATTAAGTCATGAAAAATGTTTCATGATGTTTACTGAAGGGATTGTGTTAGGACATCATATTTCAGGAGATGGGATTAAAGTTGATGAGTAAAAATTTGAAGTCATCTCTAAGCTACTAGTTCCAAGTTGTCAGAAAGATGTTAGGAGTTTTTTAGGATTTACTGGATACTATAGAAGATTTATAGAAAACTTCACCAAGATAGCATCTCAAATTTTCAAAATACTCACGAAAGACTGTGAATTCAATTGGAATCCTGACTGCCAATTATCATTTGAAACCTTGAAAACAACAATCTCTGAAGCACCTATTTTAAGGGGACCTAACTGGAAATTACCTTTACACATTTCGACAGATGCCTCATATACAGCTTTAGGAGTTGTGATGGGACAAAAAGACCTGATCCCTTATGCCATCTACTATACAAGTAAAAATTTGACTCCTTCAGATTTGAATTATGCTATAACTAAAAAACAGTTCTTAGTTGTTGTTCATGCTATAAATAAATTTAGACATTATATAACAGGCTATGAATTTTTTTTTCACACAGATCACTCTGCAATTAGGTATTTAATGAATAAATCTGTCACTAATGGCAGAGTCATAAGATGCTTATTGATTTTACAATAATTTAACATCATCAATAGGCCTAGAAAACAAAATACAGTAGTTGATTTCCTATCTAGACTCCAAAAAATTAAAGACAATACTTTATTTGAAGACAAATTCCCTGATGAATATATCTTTGCAATCACTACTCAAATTCCCTGGTTTGCTAATATTGCCAATTATCTAGTTTCAGGAAAATTTCCTTCAATTATGAATGCAATAGATAAAATAAAAATCATTTATGACAGTGCAAATTATTCATGGATTGCTAATGAATTATACAATACACGTCCAGACTTTATTATCAGAAGATGTGTTCGAGAAGATGAGATGGCTGAGATTCTCAAGGCATGTCATGATGAGCCTTGTGGTGGACACTTTGCTGATAAGAGGACATCTTATAAGATCCTTCATCTAGGATATTATTGGCCATCCCTCTTTAAAGACACTAAAGAGTATGTCAAAAGGTGTGACAGTTGCCAAAGGGTAGGGAAACCTTCCCCTTCAGGTGAAATTCCATTACAACCTCAAGTACATATTTAACCTTTTGAGAAATGGGCTTTGGATTTTGTAGGACCTATTAATCCTCCGTCAAAACAAAAGAAGTATATCTTAGTTTGCACTGATTATGTTACCAAATGGGTAGAAGCCAAGGCATTACTTTCTTCTAATGAAGCATCTGTAGTTAATTTTATTTTTGAGGATATTCTTACTCATTTTGGTGTCCCAAGAGAAATTGTTACAGATCAAGGATCTCAATTCACACCAAAAATGGTGGAGAAATTGAAGTATAAAATCAGACATAGGAAATCCACTCCCTACCATCCACAAGAAAATGGCCAAGTGGAATTTACCAATAAGGTAATTGAAGGGATCCTTACAAAGAACGTTCATTTACATAGAAGAGATTGGGCAGAAAGGCTTCTTGAAGCCTTATGGGCCTACAGAACAACATGGAGAAACAAAATATGACACACTCCTTATGAACTTATTTATGGAAAACAAGTCATATTTCCCATAGAGTTTCAAATCCAATTAGGACTTGATTTGAAAAAAGCACAAAAGCACAGACTAGAGCAGATTAATGAATTCGATGAGATCAGACAAGATGCAGTCCAAAGGAAAAGCATAGTCCAATAGCAAAGGGCTAGATGGCATGACAAGTACATCAAAGAAAATAAATTTAAAGAAGGTGACTAGGCACTCTTGTTTGATTCAAAACTCAAGGATTTTCAAGGTAAATTTCAAACTCATTGGCTTGGGCCATATGAAATTGTGAAAATCTTTGAAAATGGAGCAATAAAAATGAGGAAAATATATTTAGGGAAGGTAGCATTTCTTGTAAATGGACACAGACTGAGATTGTATCATAAGGCACTGTCAAGAGAAGAATTTGTCAAGAAATTCCAAGATAACATTGATATGAAGTTAGTGAGGAAGAATTCTTCTTCTTCACTAGATTAGTTGTATTTTTCTTCAATAATATATATATATATGAAAACCAATCAGTGATTGGCATATTTATACAGAAAGTGCAAGGTGAAAATCATAATTTTTCTGACACCCTATACTTTCAATTGTTCTTTTCCTGCAACTAAATATCATGAAATCACAAGTTGCAAATTCATTTTTTTCATCCCATACTTCACTTGATTCATATTTAATTCCATCCCATATTTCACTACATCCATTTCATTCTATTTCACACTCATGATCCAACTCATTCCATTATAGACTCATGATCCATCTCATTCCATTTCATATCCATATTTCATAATTTTAATTTTCAGGTAAATTTTGTAGCTGTCTGTTCTGTAGCCAAACTATGTTCTGCAGATAATGGACTCTTCAAGCCTACTTCAATAAAAAAAGGATGATAGTTAAAGAAGATCATGGAGCTTAAAATATCAACATTTTTCAAATGAAGGACAAACACAAAAAGCAGCAAAATCAAAAGGTCTGAGCTAGATTGTGCAAAGTTATTTTGATAGCAAAACATGAAAAATACAATATGCTTAAATCATATGTTTCCTAAGTTAATCTATCATTTGAATTGATCTTTCCTTATCATAAAAACACCTCGACCATATCCCTTACCTTCCGCTCCATAACGGTTCATCATTAATTAAAATGATTAACAATCAAAACTTAGATGTGACCTATTAGGTCACGTCCTTAGATCGTATCATTTATTGATGATTTTGAAAATCATCATAAAACTCTTCATGGTATTTTATTCCATATAAAACCCTCACCCTATCATTTTCATCATTTTTCTTTACCATGTTCATTCACCACTGCATTCACTTACTGCCATTATATTTTGTAGCCAGTTCATCTTTACAAATAGAGAAATCATTTTAAGGGAAAAACATCCTTCCGCAACTACTTCTTCTTTAGAAACAGGATCAGAGACAGAGTAGTAGACCTAAGCTAAGGAAAGGAAGCAATCTGTACGAAGGAGAAATGGATCTAATTGTGAGAACAGATCCAATTTGGATCAAATACTTAGAAGGATACCCACAAATGAAAGGGATATTACATCAAGTTGGGTGGCTGAGCTTCGTAGAAAAATTCAATGGATTCCACAAATAAATCACAAAATCATTTGCTAGGTCATTTGATGGATCAGAGGTAGAAATTGGGGATATTAAGTTCACTATAACAGAGTCATTTATATCTGAAGCCACAGAATTTCCAAGACAGGGAGAGCGTTGGTTCAAGAATAAGGAGTTTCATGATGAAACCTGGAAACAAATGCTAAAGAATCCAGGTATGGACATTTCAGTATTTAGAAAGGGTATTCCAAGTACAGCCTTGAAAAATAAATGGAGGAATGTGTTATTAATTTTACAAAAATTAATAACATGTGAGGGTATATTTAGTACCATGTATGTCTACCATATGTGACTGATGATGAATTTCTTAGATGATGAAGTAGATCTACCTTTATTCCTGCTTAATATTTTGAAAAGAATGGCCTCTAATGTTCAGAAAAGACTCCAATTCCTATGAACTACTCTGCACCACCATGGTCTAATTAAAATACTGATTGAATTCCATTTGAAGAAAGTAGGAGATAATTGGGAAGAGTTTCTTCTAATAAACCAATTTCAAGAACTAGAGGAAACACTATCTAAATAAGAACATGTAAGAAGAAGTAGAAGAAGGAAAATTGATAGAGCTGTTGAAATCAAACATGATACATCAACACAGCAAGATAGTGAAGAGGTAATCTTTGAAAAATTGACAAAGATCAGGAAAATGATTAGAGTTAAAAGAAAAGAGAAATTGACAAGTGAGTGTGCTGAAGAAAAAGATGAAAATCCACCCAAATTAAGGAGAATATCTAGACTAAAAGGCATGATGAAAAAGACAAGGATTAAGGAAACATGAGTTATAAATATCGAAGAAGAAGAAACTCCAATCCAAACACCAAAAGATATATCTCCTTTACATCAGTATGAAGAAGATCCTAATAGAAGAACCCCAGATATAGATCTAGTCCAACAACAAATTTATGACTATGTGGAATCACTAGAAAGAAAAGCCCCAGAAAATCAAGAAAGGTCTCTCAGTCCACAAGAACCTCCAATAGAAATCTTGAGAAAAGACAATTATGAATTGGAGATACTAAAAAAACATATCAAAAATAAAAATGAAATCCTAAGAGAGCAGGTCAAATTGAAGAATGGCATGAAAAACACTCTCTCTCTGCAAATAAGAACACTATATAAAGCAAACAGGAAGCTAAAGAAGAAAAATAAGAAACTGAACAGGGCACTCATAGATCTTAGGTTCAAAATATTCATGAGGAAACCCAGAATGGTACTGAACACCAAAAGAAGCAGAAAAAGGGGGTTGGATTTTCTTGCAGAAGTTTCAGAGCACATGGAATAAATTTTTGATGAAGTTGCATGAGGACATGGCAGAGTTTTGCAGTGGGGGTATGTTGAGCCCTGAAATTGTCTTCTCTTTTGCGACCATTCACCTCATTTCATCATTTCTTTATTATTTCATAAACCTAAAGATCAATGAGAATGGTTTAGTTTTCTTAAAGGTTTCATCCAAATGATTAACTTATTGTACTTTCATGATTTTTGTTGTCTTAATAACTTTTAAACAGTTTAGCTACAGAATACAGGCATTCTGTAACCATTCAAGTGTTCTGCAGTTGTTTTTGTGTTTAAGTATGTTACAGGTGTCAACTGGAGAAAAGGCACACATGGGTGGATTAAAAATCTTCCCTATATGGTTCCTTCTTATCCACGAAGATTAAATCGATAGCAGGAGATGTCTAAGCCTGTAACAACCCTAGTTTATGATTTCTTTCAAAGCTAGACATTTGAACTTTAATCCTAAGGGGAGTGGACCCTAGATGGATAAGTATTTTATGGATGTAATTAAATATTTAATTTTGAAAAAAAATGAATAAAATAATTTGCAAGTGCATTGACCAAAATGAGAATTATGAGATCACTTGCTAAATCCATGAGGATGGATAAAGGCAAATACCTTCCCCAAAAATATCTTTCAAAAATCCTTGAAAGAATTTATTTCTAAATTAGATTTTGAGGAAAATATAGTTTCCCCAATGATGTGGAGAGTAGTTGGGAAGAGGTAAAAAGCTGGGAAAAGCAGAAGCGACTTTAAAAATACCTAAATAAGTGAAGCCTAGGCAAACAGGGAAGAAAAAGCATCCTTAATTCGGGAGGCGGAATCGAAGAAACGAGCTTTGGGGAGCAAAAGCTTAAATAAGCTATTCCTGAATAGATTAGAGGTTGGTCCGGAATGGAAGTGGTCTCGGCTCGGGGGTGAGTTCTGGAGATAAAGGGACTCTACGGTTGGGAGGACTGATCAAGTACATAAGTGGTATGCTCAGAGTATTCATGAATGATTAAAATCAATTGTTGTTAAGTGTAAAATTTAATGACTGTAGTTTTATACTACTTACAATGTTTTGATGTGTTGTTATTCCATATATTTACAGAAGGGTAGAGTAATTAAACTCTATCTCGAATCCGCATGGTTGTAGGAACTAGAAGTATGAGGACAAATCAACTAGTAAAATCTAAACCAGTTTCTGGTTTAAATCCCGGGAGATTATGTTATCTCATAATTTGTAAAAGTGTAACTTTAATGCTGTTTTTGTTAAAAAAATAGAATTAATTCGATGAATATTAGGGAAACCTACAAAACCCGTGTGTAGGATGAATTAAATACATATAGGGGAAAATCCATAGATCCGCTAAAGTAACTAAGTGAGGTGCAAACATAAAGATGCCAAAATAGCATTTCCTGGTTATTTATAAAATTCCTTTGACACTAAGGATAGAAAGAAAGAATATATAGAATTGAGTACTATGGATATCTTCAGATAGAAAGGGAACAAAATTAAACAAGTCTGCCAACTTTTAAATACTTATGAACTGAGAGCTATGCATAAAACTATGTGATTACTATCCTTTACAAAGGAATGTTACAACTTCATACTTATTGAGAAATTATATAAAATGCTGGTAAACCACACTAGCTGTTAAAAGGTAGCACTTAATTGTTATCAGCTCTATATGATATAGTAATGCTAGTCTAAACACCAGAGACATTGGAATTGTGATACTATAGGCAAAATTTATACATATATAGTTGCATAGAATATTTTTCCTGATATCCAAAACTCATACAATGGATTTTATAACCCATGAATATAAAGAAAGTCTATTGTGGGAGTCATCTAACCCACAAAATTATAGAACCTGTAGGACTTGAAGTTATTCAGTCACTTCACTACTGTAAACTTGAAGACTCCTTTAATAGACAAACGTATATTCACTGATGCTATTATTGTGAAGAGAAATAGAAAGGAAATATAAATCTAGTGTACTTATTAATCTCTCGTTCAAGTTCAAGCAAAATTTTATTGCACAAAAACAAATATATAATGAGCAATAATAGAATATATAAATCTGGACATTAATTGTTATTGATATACGAGAGACGAATGAGCGATAAATACATATATGCAACTCGGAAACCAATTATGGAAATTGATTATCATGATCTCATGATAATAATTCGAACGTAAGTACTTCGGGATTTTCGGTGTCCCAAATAAAAAATTTAAACGAGTCCGAGTCTCACGGAAAAGGATATTTACTACAACAAAAACTTCTATGACAATAACAACTTAAATTGTCCGAACAAATTTTGTAGAAAAAACAAGAGAGGGCATCGGTCAAAATTCCACCGAGGACGCGGCGATACAGACCTGAAATTTCAGAACACACCCAGCGTCAATTTGAATGAAACACAAATTCACAAAATACCAATTAAGAAAAACCCTCGACGCTATTATTCGTACCTACCTGCAATAGAATGAGGATGTCGTTACCATAAGAAAATAGGAGGATCCTCAAAAAATAAAATATGCGAAGGGAATATCAAACAAACTCAGGTTACCAAGACAAACGAAAAGGGTTATCACCGAATACGACCTGCAAGAAAAACACATGTGTATTGTAAAAACATTCACCCAAAACGAAACTAAAACTCTAGAACTATTTTACTCAAATAGGTCGATGGCTTACCGAGGAGTGATTGCTCGCTACGAGCCAAGAAAATTTGGTGCATAAAATGGACGACCCCAGTCAAGTCACCAAGACCAAATAGGGTAAGCCCTATCAAGAAATAATTGGATAATCTTATTAAATATCGTTATCAGTAAACGAAAATCTCCTACACGAACAGAGAAATCTCTACGAGAGATTTTGTTCAACAAACAAAAATAAAAAATATAACGCAACGAGTCTAGATAGAAAACGAGACCATAGATAAGAAATGGTGGATTTTAAACTCAACGCTCGTACTGTAACCAAGTGTATTAACATAAATAGCAATAGTATAAGCCACATTAACATAGCGTTGTGCTCAGATTGCCATACCTGTGTTTTGACACAATGGAAAGATGAAAACGCTTGAAGCTTGGGAGAGAACAACTTGCTTCTGCAATGTGCAGAGACTCGATACCAAGAGGAGAGAAAACAAACAAAGAGCGAAAAGAACAGTCTCGATAATAATTTAGAAATTTATACAAATGCCTCCAAAACCAAAACATCGAAACCCTAATGAGATAGGAGAAATCTACACCGTCCAAGTGGCATAGGATCTACAGTGTGTACATGGATCGATTCAGTGGGATTGAAAATTAAGACGTAGCCATCCAAAATTTAATTAGCAATCTTTGTAATCGATCCCACAGTACATACACTCATGGCGTGTAGTATGCACATTTCCAAGGGTAGGCTGGCATGGCATTCAATTGAAAACGTATATCCCTACAACTGGAGCGTGAACGCAATGAAAACCAACCAAATTCAAACAGGTCAAAAGAGAAACCTTGCGTATAATGATGTGGAGACTTGGCACAAGTTTAATTGCCACAATACATTAAACCGACATTGCTAATGACGCAGTACGAATATCCTGAAGTTAATGTGCCTACCTACACAAAAAACTCACCATAATTAATGTGTACGAGAGATATCCCGGAGGATCTGGGAACATGCACTATACATTTGCATAACCATAAGCCATTCATACCGATGACATAAGTGTTAATGGTATATAGACCAATCGATACATTGAAACAAATCACAAATTTAACATAGAATTATCACTCGTGGAGCTATACAAATAAATGAACCCAATGATATATATAATGCCTCGAAAACTGGTTATATGACAATTCGATGCACTTAGAAAATCTAAAACATAAGTCGAATTCGAACATGGTGAAACGTTACATGGTGAGGTAAGTAAGGATCATAAAGAAACTCACGAAATGGTCTTGGGATCAAATACAAAAAAATATATATATATATATCCTCTAAGAGAGTATAAGGTATGAGTATATTAAGGATTCAAGAATATTAGTAAGGTAAATAGTCATAGAGGAAGTCTAACAGAAGTTGAATAAGAAAAAAAACACAACTCCAAAAGCAAGGTATAAACATAAAGTTTAAAGACCAGTAAAACATCTCGATACAAGGGTAATAACCCAAATAGTTAACCTAGGAGGAATGTAACCTTCTAAGATATGGCTAAACGTATCTTGATTTTGACTATATGAATCATGGATCAAATTTATTATTAAGCGGAAAAAAAAAAATTGTTGTCTGACGGAGAGACATTAAAAATGGTATCAGAGCTCATGTTATACAAAACTTGGCTGTTGTAGTGTGTTCTCCCTATATAAATGATTTACCGTTGAAAAAAAATAAATTATTTAACTGATCTGTGTTGTGTAGTGTACAGTGGTGTTGGAATGGCATAAGGTGAGGATATTTATGTCGATCTACATGATGAAGATAATAAACTAGATCCCAATGCTCCGGTGATGGCTATGTTGCACAGTTTGCAACGAGAAATGGCTGAACTAAGAATCCAGAATGACAGATTGTCAGTAGCCAGTGAAGAGCAGGAAAAGCTCATCAGAGAACTAACTTCGCGGAATAGCCAAGAAGGTGAAGGTTCCGGAAAGAGGAAGACTGATGAGTCTGAGGAAGATGATGCTGTTATTCATCAATATAAGCAAAAAAAGGAATTACAGGGGGAATTTCGAAAGATCAAGCCTCCCTCCTATGATGGGGAGAAGGAGGAAGATGCTAAAGCCTGGTTGTTGAACATGATTAAATATTTTCAAGTCTATGAATATGAAAGCAATATGAAAGCTAGATTAGCTGTCTACCAGCTATAAGGTAAGGCTACCTTGTGGTGGGAGGAGACTAAAATGGTTCATGCCATTGATGAAAAGATAGTTACTTGGGAAGATTTTCAGGTTAAGTTTAAAAACCGCTATTTAAATTAACGTTATTATGATTATAAAGCAAAAGAATTCCATGAGCTTAGACTGGGATAGCTTACTATTGATGAGTTTGTCACCAAGTTTACCAATCTGTTGAGATATGTCCCTTACATTAGGGAAGAGAAGGCCAAAGTACAAATTTTTTTGAACTGTTTGCGTGCTGTGTACAAAGAGAATATCGAGTTTGATAACCCAAAAACTATGGATGAGGCAGTGAGGAAAGATACATTATGCTATCAGCAGTTTAAAGGAAAGGCTAAGCATGGAAAAGGCTGGCTAAACGAAGGTGAAATTAAAGGAAAGAAACAGAAACCAGCTTACTTAAGGAATTTTGGTAGGGACCATTAGAGGAAAAAGTTTAATAAACCAAAAGAAAGCCAAACAGCTCAGTCTCAAATTGGTTCCAAACAACTAGATGAAGGAAATAAGAAGGAAGGCACAGTCAAAATGAGGGAACCTTGAAATGCTGGGGATGTGGAGAACCCCATCATTTGAGGGATTGCCCCCACCGAAATATTTAGATGATTATGAGAGATCGAGAAGCTACCACAGTAAATGACATAGCAAGAAATATACCCACTATCTGTGCAACCCTGGAAAATCGACAAGCAGAACACCAAGCTACCATGCTGGAAATGGAGGGTAAGATTTCTGACCAATCTGTTACTGTTTTGATTGATCTGGGTGCTTCTTTGAGTTACATTAGTCCAAAAATTGTAGAAAAATGCAATCTCAAAACTTAAAAATTTCAGAAGTCTTGGTTGGTCCAACTAGCCATTGGCACCAAAAGGAAGGCAACTCATAAGTTACCTCAAACACCAATTAAATTAAATTATTTTCAAACAGAAGTAAATCTAAACATTCTGCCATTAGGTTCGTATGACTTGGTGATAGGAATGGACTGGCTGGAAAAGAGAAAGGGAAACCTTTTATTCTCAAGGGAAAATTAAAACCCATCTCTGTAAGACAAATATCAGCACTGCAATTAAAAAGAATAGTTAGGAAAGGATACCAAGTCTATGCAGTACATGTAGAAGAGACAGAACAGAAAACTGAAGAAAATCTACTGGATGCTTTGCTAGTAGTAAGAGAGTTTAAGGAAGTCTTTCCAGATGAGATTCCTCATCTTCCCCCAAAAACAGAGATTGACTTTTCAATCGATTTGGTGGTGGGAGCAACACCTGTTTCCCGAGCCCCTTATCAAATGAGTCCCCCCGAACTCATGGAACTGAAAATGCAATTGCAAGAATTGCTGGATAAGGGCTATGTCCAACCGAGTGTGTCTCCTTGGGGAGCATTGGTTCTATTTGTGAAAAAGAAGGATGGAACCTTTAGGATGTGCATTGATTATCGTCAAATGAATAAGTTGACCATTAAAAACAGATACCCATTGCCCAGAATTGATGATATTTTTGACCAAGTGAGAGGGGCTTCAGTATTTTGAAGATTGAATTAAGGACTGGTTATCACCAGCTCAGAATCAAAGAAGAAGACATCAGCAAAACAACCTTTTGAACCAAGTATGGTCACTACGAATTTGTAGTCCTACCTTTTGGTTTGACAAATGCCCCTGCCACCTTTATGTTCTTAATGAACAGTGTATTAAATAAGTACCTGGATAAATTTGTACTTGTGTTCATAGATGATATTTTAGTTTACTCAAAAAGTGAGGAAGAATACAAAGAGAACTTGAGGATAGTATTGCAAACTTTGAAAGAAAACCAGTTATATGCCAAATCCAGTAAATGTGAATTCTATAAGGACAAGATCCAATACTTGGGTCATATTATCTTGGAACAAGGGTTGGCGGTTGACCCTGAAAAGATAAAGGCTATTAAAGAATGGCCTGTGCCAACTGATGTTTCCGCAATAAGGTCAGTCATGGGGATTTCAGGTTATTATCGCAGATTTGTGGAGAGATTTTCTGCCATAGCATACCCCATAACCTCACTACAAAGGAAGGGTGTCAAATTTGGGTGGACTGAAAAGTGCCAACACAGTTTTGAACAATTAAAATTAAACCTCACCACAACCCCTATATTGAAAATTGCAGATCTTGATAGAGAATTTGTTGTATTTACAAATGCCTGTAGAGAGGGGTTGGGAGGAGTCCTTTTGAAGGAAAATTCAGTTATTGCATATGAATCTAGGAAACTGAAGACACATGAAGAGAACTATAGTGCATATGATTTGGAGTTGGCTGTTGTTATTCATGCCTTGAAGATGTGGCAACACTATCTTCTTGGAATTTTTTTTACATTGATGACTGATCATATTAGTCTTAAATATTTCTTTTCCCAAACTCATTTGAATGCTAGACAAGCCAGATGGCTGTCTTTTCTGAGTGAATTTGATATGGACATAAAACATATCAGAGGAAAATAAAATAAAATTTTGGATGCTTTGAGCAGAAATGCTTGCCAAAATATAAATAGTATTGGAAATAGAGCTAATTTTGATTTAGAAGATTTAGTGAAAAAGGCAGCAGACCGGGATCCAAATTATGAAAAATTAAAGGTGAAACTACTAAAGAAGGAGATGGTTGATTACACTCAAAACCAAAAAGGACTGATCTGCTACAAAAACAGATTATATATCCCCAATGTGGAGTCCTTGAAAAGAGAGATTCTAGATGAATATCACAAACAGCCATATGCAGGGCATCCTGGATATCAGAAAATGTTAACAACTTTGAAAAAGAAGTTGTTTTGGCCAGGAATGAAAAGAGATGTAGCAGAATATTTAGCTAGATGCATGGAGTGTCAACTAGTTAAAGTTGAACATCAGCATCCTGCTGGTCTTCTAAATCCTTTGCTGATTGCAGAATGGAAATGGGACACAGTTTATATATATTTTATAACAGGGCTACCCAAAAATAAATATCGACACGATTCAGTGATGGTAGTAGTGGACACTTTAACAAAAGCTACAAACTTCATACCGGTGAAATCTACTTTCGGGACAGCCCAAGTAGCATATGTGTTTCTAAAAGAGATAGTAAGATTACATGGGGTCCCAAAGATGATTGTTTCAGATAGAGATGCTAAGTTCACAACAGCCTTTTGTAAAGGTGTATTTGGAGGTATGGGCACTAAGTTGAATTTCAGTACTTCCTATCACCCTCAGACCGACGGTTAGACAGAGAGAACTAATCAGATTTTGGAGGATATGTTGAGAATGTATGTGATGGATAGGCCTTCAAAATGGGAAGAGTACTTGCATTTAGCTGAATTTGCCTATAATAACAACTATCAATCCTCCATCAAAATGAGTCTGTTTGAGGCACTCTATGGAAGGAAATGTCGTACACCTTTGAGCTGGATCCAACCTGAGGATAAGCTAATGTTGGGACGAGATGCTTTACAAGAGATGGAAAGAACTGTTAAACAAATACAAAGAAACATCAATACAACACAAGATCACCAGAAAAAATATGCTGATAAGAAGAGAGTACATCAAGAATTTAAAGTGGGGGAACATGTGTATTTTCGTATTAAACCCAAAAAGAGCACACTTTATGCTGGAAGTTGTGAAAAACTGGCTCCTAGATATTGTGGTCGTTATGAGGTGTTAGAAAGGGTGGGACCAGTGGCTTACAAGCTAGCCTTACCACCCCATGTTAAATTTCATGATGTATTTCATGTTTCATTATTAAAAAGATACATACATGATGCTTCTCACATTGTTGATTGAAATGTGATACAGGTGGAACCAGAAAGGGAGTTCCTTCCAGAACCGCTTCAAATATTGGAGCGGGAAGAAATTGAATTGAGGAATCGGACTGTAGCAAGAGTAAAGGTGCAGTGGAAGCAATTTATTGCTGAAGAAGCTACCTGGGAAAGAGAAGCTGAAACGATGGAAAAATATCCATTTTTGTTTGAAAAGAAATGGATTCTAGTAATTATATATTAACACCGAGGACGGCGTTTGCTTTCAGAGGGGGAATATGTAACACCCCTAGTTTATGATTTCTTTCAAAGCTAGACATTTGAACTTTAATCCTAAGGGGAGTGGACCCCAAATGGATAAGTATTTTATGGATGTAATTAAATATTTAATTTTGAAAAAAATTAAAAAATAATTCTGTGCAGATTGACCAAAATGAGAATTATGAGATCACTTGCTAAATCCATGAGGATGGATAAAGGAAAATACTTTCCCCAAAAAAATCTTTCAAAAATTCTTAAAAGAATTTATTTCCAAATTAGATATTGAGGAAAATATAGTTTCCCCAATGATGTGGAGAGTAGTCGGGAAGAGGTGAAAAGCTGGGAAAAGCAGAAAGCAACTTTAAAAATCCCTAAATAAGGGAAGCCTAGGCAAACAGGAAGAAAAGCATCCTGTAATTCTGGACGCAGAATTAGAAACAGACTTTGGGGAGCAAAAGCTTAAATAATCTATTCCTGAACAAATTAGAGGTTGGTCTGGAATGGAAGTGGTCTCAGCTCGGGCGTGAGTTCTGGAGATAAAGGGACTCTACGGTTGGGAGGAATGGTCAATTACCTAAGTGGTATGCTCAGAGTATTCATGAATGGTTAAAATCAATTGTTGCTAAGTGTAAAAGTTAATGATTGTAGCTGTATACTACTTGCAATGTTTTGATGTGTTGTTATTCCATACATTTACAGAAGGGTAGAGTAATTAAACTCTCTCTCAGATCTGCATGGTTGTAGGAACTAGAAGTATGGGGAAAAATCAGCCAGAAACTCTAAACCAGTTTCCTGGTTTAAATCTGGAGATTATGTTATCTCATAATTTGTAAAAATGTAACTTTAATCTATTTCTATTAAAAAATAGAATTAATTCAGTGAATATTAGGGAAACCTACAAAACCTGTGTGTAGGATGAATTAAATACATATAGGGAAAATCCATAGATCTGCTAAAGTAACTAAGTGAGGTGCAAACATAAAGATGCCAAAATAGCAGTGCCTGGTTATTTATAAAATTCCTTTGACGCTAAGGATAGAAAGAAAGAATATATAGAATTGAGTACTATGGATATCTTCAGATAGCAAGGGAACAAAATTAAACAGGTCTACCAAATTGTAAATACTTATGAACTGAGAGCTATGCATAAAACTATGCGATTACTATCCTCTACGAAGGAATGTTACAACTGCATACTTATTGATAAATTATATAAAATGCTGGTAAACCACACTAGCTATGAAAAGGTAGCACTTAATTGTTATGAGATCTATATGATATAGTAATGCTAGTGTAAGCACCAGAGACATTGGAACTGTGATACTATAGGGAAAATTTATACATATATAGTTGCATAGAATGTTTTGCTTGATATCCACAACTCGTACAATGGAGTTTCAAACCCATGAATATAAAGAAAGTCTACTGTGGGAGTCACCTAACCCACAAAATTATAGAACCTGTAGGACTTTGAGTTATTCAGTCACTTCACTACTGTAAACTTGAAGACTCCTTTAATAGACAAACGTATATTCACTGATGCTATTATTGTGAAGAGCAATAGAAAGGAAATATAAAGCAAGTGCACTTATTAATCTCTCGTTCAAGTTCAAGCAAAATTTTATTGGACAAAAAAAAATATATAATGAGAAATAATAGAATATAGAAATCTGGACATTAATTGTTATTGATAACAGAGACGAATGAGCGATAAATACATATATGCAACTCTAGAAACCAATTATGGAAATTGATTATCATGATCTCATGATCATATTTCAGAACGTAAGTACTTCGAGATTTTCAGTGTCCCAAATAAAAATTTAAACAGTCCCAATCTCTGGAAAAAGGTATTTACTACAACAAAAACTTCTATGACAATAACAACTTAAATTGTCTAAACAAATTTTGTAGAAAAACAAGAGAGGGCCTGGTCAAAATTCCACTCAGGACGTGGTGATACTGACTTGAAATTTCAGAACGCACTAGCGTCAATTTGAATGAAACACAAATTCACAAAGTACAAATTAAGAAAAAACCCTCGACTCTATTCGGACCTACTTGCAATAGAATGAGGATTTCGTTACCATAAGAAAATAGGAGGATCCTCAGAACATAAAATATGTGAAGGGAATATCAAACAAACTCAGGTTACCTTGAGAAACAAAAAGGGTTATCACCGAATACGACCTGTAAGAAAAACACATGTGTGTTGTAAAAACATTCACCCAAAACGAAACTAAAACTCTAGAACGATTTTACTCAAATAGGTCAATGGCTTATCGAGGAGTGATTGCTCGCTACGAGCCAAGAAAATTTGGTGCATAAAATGGACGACCCCGGTCAAGTCACCAAGACGAAATAGGGTAATCCCTATCAAGAAACAATTGGGTAATCGTATTAAATATCGTTATCAGTAAACAAAAATCTCCTACACGAACATATAAATATCTACGAGAGATTTTGTTCAACAAACAAAATCAAAAATATAACGCCACGAGTCTAGATAGAAAACGAGACCATAGATAAGAGATGGTGGATTTTAAACTCAACGCTCATACTGTAACCAAGTGTATTAACATAAATATCAATAGTATAAGCCACAGTAACATAGCATTGTGCTCAGATTGCCATACCTGTGTTTTGACACAATGGAAAGATGAAAACGCTTGAAGCCTGGGAGAGAACGACTTGCTTCTCCAACGTGCGGAGACTCGATACCAAGAGGAGAGAAAACAAATGAAGATCGAAAAGAACAGTCTCGATAATAAGTTATAGATTTATACAAATGCCTCCAAAACCAAAACATCGAAACCCTAATGAGATAGGAGAAATCTACACCGTCCAAGTGGCATAAGATCTACAGTGTGTACACAGATCGATTCAGTGGGATTGATAATTAAGACGTAGCCGTCCAACATTTAATTAGCAATCTCTGTAATCAATCCCACTGTACTTATGCTCATGGCGTGTAGTCTGCACATTTCAAAGGGTAGGCTGGCGTGGCATTCAATTGAAAACGTAGATCCCTACAAGTGGAGCATGAATGCAATGACAACCAACCAAATTCAAACCACGTCAAGAGAGAAACCTTGCGTATAATGACGTGGAGACTTGGCACAAGTTTAATTGCCACAATACATTAAACCGACATTGCTAATGACGCAGTACGAATATCCTGAAGTTAATGTGCCTACCTATACAGAAAAATCACCATAATTAATTTGTACGAGAGATATCGTGGAGGATCTAGGAACATGCACTATACATTCGCATAACCATAAGCCATTCATACTGATGATATAAGTGTTAATGGTATATAGACCAATCGATACATTGCAACAAATCGCAAATTTAACATAGAATTATCACTCCTGGAGCTATACGAATAAATGAACCCAATGATATATATAATGCCTCGAAAGCTGGTTATATGAAAATTCGATGCACTTAGAATATCTAAAACATAAGTCGAATTCGAACATGGTGAAACGTTACATGGTGAGGTAAGTAAGGATCATAAAGAAACTCACGAAATGGTCTTGGGATCAAATACAAAAAAATATATATATATCCTATAAGAGAGTATAAGGTATGAGTTTATTAAGGATTCAAGAATATTAGTAAGGTAAATAGTCATAAGGGAAGTCTAACATAAGTTGAATAAGAAAAAAAAACACAACTCCAAAAGCAAGGTATAAACATATAGTTTAAAGACCAGTACAACATCTCGATATAAGGGTAATAACCCAAATAGTTAACCTGGGAGGAATGTAACCTTCTAAGACAGGGTTAAAGGTATCTTGATATTGACTATATGAATTATGAATCGAATTTATTATCAAGCAAAAAAAAAAAAATATTGTTGTGTGACAGAGAGACATTACAAAGCCCATGGTCAAAGAAAAGGTCAAAGAAGCTGTTTTCTACAAGAATTAGGACTCCTGATTTGCTTTACGGAAAATCATGAGTCCCAAAAGAGTTTTAATTCAATTTTTACTTAAAGATTACACTCGTACCTATTTTTGTTCGATGTTAGTTATGAACTTGCATATAAATTAAGCTCTGTAATACCAAAAAGTGATGGTTAATACATATTTCATCATTACAATGATACTCTGTTTTTAAGCACTACGTTAATAAAAGGAGTTTAGCCTTGATGTTGTTCTAAATACAATCTTAAGGAGTTAAAGGATTTATACCGAATTGGTAGAAAACGGCCCCTGTTATTCGAGGAGGTTTTACATGTTTTCTAGATAAGTCATTTTCAATTCTATTTTTTCATATTTCCTTACTTATACTGCTTTCTTAAATCATAGTTTTTAGCATTTTGTTTCATGTCATTTGCTTAGTTAAATGATCCTCATTATACTACAGTTAGTCTCTTTCACAAGCTCTTCCAACAAATCTCTACTAAATGAATGGGATTCAATTGTAATATTCTGAGATTTTAGCATTTCATTTTCTGTTGTTTAGAATATCCTCATCATACATCAATTAGTCTCTTTCACAAGCTCTTCCAATAAATCTTTAATTCACGAATGAGATTTATTTGTAATATTATGAGTTATTGATTATTTTGTTTCATAGAAGATCCTTATCACATTATAGTTAATCTCTTTCTCAAGCTCCTCGAATAAATCTCTATCAAATGAATGAGATTTAGTTATAATGTTATAAGTTGTTTCAGCATTTCATAGTAGATCCTTACTACATTAGAGTTAATATTTTTCTCAAGCTCTTCCAATAAACCTTTATCAAATGAATGAGGTTTCTCTATAATGTTCTAAGTTACTGATTGTTTCAGCATTTCCCTTTTTGTTTTAGGAGATCCTCATTACACTAGAATTAATATTTTTATCAAGATCTTCCAATAAACCTCTGATTGAATGAATCGTATTAAGTTGTAGTGTTTTGAGTTACTTTTCATTTCATGAATGTTCATTTAGAAGTTGTAATATCCATGGATTAGGACTCCTTTTTTTCATCATTTTCTAGTTAAGAACATAACTTGCGAATAAACTCTATTTTCATTTATTCATTTTCCTGTTTATCCTCTTTACATAGATTTAACTTCATATTTCTAGTGTAGAACAAAATATTAAGAACCAAAACATAAAAACATCAAAAACATCAAAAAAACACTAAAACAACGAAGTAAGAAAAAGGATACTTAGGCACATATAGTGCATTACACTTCATCAGTTTACTAGCTCTGGTCGATAATTTAGGTTAAAAATTTAGGACACTAAATTGACTAAACAATTATGATGCGCTTATTGATTGACTATGGAAAGAATCAAATATGTAAGTATGTTGGTCAATCACTGGGTCCAGTTCACTCAACAAGGTAGTCAAATATTGTTGTAACTAGCTATTAACTAAAAAAAGTTATAAATATAGGTGATTGAGATCTATTAAGAGTTAGTGGTTTTTCATATTGTGTAATACAAGACTATATATTTCTAGTTCCACTACTACTTCTCTCATCCAACTCTTTTGATGTGTGTATGCATGTATATTTTATGTATTTCTTATCCTACATTATACTATGCATGCGTTCTCAAAGTAACTATCTCATATAATCCCTTAGATTACAACAATGGTTTTGCTGCAAATGGTACACATCCTCAAACATATATTATAATTTCATACATGCATCACACTAACTTTAGAGGATATTTGAGAGTGGTGGTAGATGAAATTAGAAACTACCTGAAAAATTATGCCAAAGAAATTGATTGAATCTTGCATAAGAAAAAATATATTTCCTTACATAGACACATGACAATTCCTCAAAGAAATGACTAGAAAAGTCAAGAAATATGCAGATTTTGCTATACATGAACAAAAATATAAAGGACAAATAATTTATATCCAAGATAGTAAATAGTGGTCAAATGAACCCATATGAGTAGTTAGAACAAATTTTGTAAAATGTTTTTGAATAACAGGTGATAGAGAAGCAAGCATCCATTGATAACATCAAAAGAACATTCTACCATGATCTAGATGATAGTTTCCTTTACAGAGTGCAAAATTTGCTTCATAAATTAAATTTTAATGAGAACGGTATCAATCATATTTTAAAACCTGAATTCCCCTTCTAAACATCAACAAGCACTGACTAGAAGAAATGGAAATTCAAGTGGGTAAAGTTTTCAAATTTCAACTGTAAAAACACCCGAGTGTGGGACCACCATCTACAAAAATAAAAAATGGCTAAATTTTTCACAATTGTTGACCATGAATAAGTTGAGCATGTAGAATTGGGTAGCTAGTCCTATGTTATATCTAGAAAATTAACCCTAGCTGATATGCATGAAAAACTAACCATACGAGAAAAATGGTTGATGCCAACTACAAGACGAAGGGGGTATACATTGAATGAAAAAATATATAAAAGCAATGTTAAGAGAATTAAAATTTATAATTTGGTGGTCAAAATTTAAAAATTGATCATAACAAAGGTTAGAATAAAAGAGTGAAGATACCTGATGTAAAAGAATTCCACCAATCCATTAAAAACAACACTAGAGCGATATAAGATTAGTACCATCCAAGTAGATGGAACAATTAGAGTATTTTTTTGTGGTAAGGATATTTCCAATTGGATACTTTTTTACCATTTTATAAAAATAAAACTCACCAATTTCATTAAAAATTTACTTATTTTTTACATAAGAAAGATTAACTTGATAATATTCACCAAAAACTTCCAAGTTTTAATGGTAAATAATATTTTTTTATTTAATTTTCTCCAACAAATATATATATTTGAATTTTCAAATATAGATGGTATCCTATAATACTATATATATGTATAATACTTGAATCCTTGTAAAATACCATAGTAGCACAATAAGTACAGTCAATGGTTCTTGGGATGAATAAAGACATGTAGATGGTAGATGTTGGCATTGGCACTCACCAACTAGAAGAAAATGTTGAAAACATCGATGTTGATGATTGAATACTTGCATTACATAGGCATCCATAGTCATATGAAAGAAGTCCTATATTTCTTTATGCAACAAAGTTCACATGTAGCTTTTTGGTAATCCTTACATTAGTATTGGCTATATTACCATTGAAATGTAGAATATATAATTTTTAATAAAATATATTATAGGGAAGGAAACTAAGTGAGCATTAAAGTTTATGAAAATACCTTAATCCATATAAAGGATATAAAAATTGAACCCCACCTCTTCTCTAGATGATTGAGGTGGCTATAGAGAGGCTCAAAATTTAAAGAGGGCTCACGAAAGGCTCAAAAATAAAATTTATTAGATTTCCATGAAACCATGGTGAGATAAAATATTATGTCACAATATTTCCAATGGTGCAAACGACACCTCAATGTGACATCGTATGTGAAAGTTATGGCTAGTCAAGATTTTAGTCAAACTAGGCCCCCTAACTAAAATTAGCAGAGCGCCAGCTAAATTTGGAGCTTGACTAAATCTGGCGGAGTCGCTAAATTTGGATGAAAATAAAGAGAAAGCAATTTGTCACTTTACGTTGACCAAAGCTCGCGAAATTGTCACCTACTTAGATTTCTCGATGACCCCCAAAAATTCCCCTACTGGCTTTAAACAGTCATGTTTTAAAATAATAAAAAATATATATCTTTGGGGTGGCGGGCCACTAACCCCACCAAACCCCCAATGACTGCATATATATATATATATATATATATATATATATAAGGCTCGGGGCCCGCAGATTTGGCCATAAATATCAATGCGCCAAGTTTAAAAATGCACCAATGCAAAAAAATATTACCAAGTGGGGAGGTCGCAGGGTTGGAACCTAGGCCTCGTACACCAATTTTATCTGCCCAACCAACAAATCCAACAACCTACTTTGTAAAGTTTGATCGAAAGAATAGTATATAAATCATATTTAACCATTCAACTAGTGTCCAAGCTAGAATGGAGACAACCCAATGGAACACTGAGCAGGCATAGTTAACAAGACAGAACCGTGACGTAGGGAATCATGAGAAATATGAAGGATTCCCTTGGAGGCTGATTTTTTACAAAGGCAGAAATATATCAAGTTTATACTTATTTTTCTCAGAATTTTGCGAGGATTGCAATGGAGAGATCTATTTCCTCATCTAAGAAGGATATATTTAATCAACTTGTAGAACATAATCTTTGTGGAGTCACGAGGAATCAAAAGGTTTCCCTTGTGGCCAAATTTTCATAGTGATAGTGTTATGTCAATTTTCTACTCATTATTCTCATTTTTTCATAGGGAACATGGTGGTATAATCAGATTCATCATTTTAGAAGTGAAATTTCGGTCATCCTACAACACAAAATATTTATGGAATGTTGAGGAATCTTGGAGATTAGCCGGAGGAAAAATTTTCATAGCTGTAAAACTAGGCTGACTTCATACTCATATTTCTTAGTTTTTTGCTAGGAACGTGATGATGTGATTAGATTCTTCATCTGAGTAACCAAATTTCAGTAAACCCGCGAGAAGGAATCATTGTGGAATCTTTGGGATTCTCGGGGATCGAAATTTTAACTGAAGCAGAAAGAGGTTGAGTTTACAGTGATTCTTCACGATTTGTTTCTAGGAATTCAACATTGTAGTCCATTTCTTCAGCAAAGGTGTGCATTTTTAGTGCAGCCGCGGAATTTTAGATACGAAGTGTCTTTTATGCATCCATGTAATTTGATTTCATTGAAGATTAATTAAAAACACCTCTCCACTTTAAGCAGGGCACAAAGACATAACCCACACTAGGTCAACTCCATTATTAAGTTGTTTCATGCCTTTTTTTTCTCACGGTTTCATTTAATTTTTGATCCATTCATGTGATATGATTTCATTGTTAGATTCTCTTTTATATGCAATTATGTATGCATCTTTGAAGTAAGAATATATGGATTAAGTTTGATATCAAAGCGAGTCTTATGTTGATGTGAGTTGCAAGTGTATGATAACCAGGGCAACGTTCCAAAGGGATGCAGGAAAAATTGAGTCCTTTGATCTTGAAACGGGGTGTGGAGCATGAAGAGGGACAATGGAATATGAATATTCTTGGTTGGAGGAAGAGAAAAAATATTGCAAGGCGTTCTACGCCATGACAGAAAAAGAGGATAGATTGTTTGTAGAGTACGAGAAGAAAATGGAGAAACTTGAGAAAAAGGAAGGACTACATGATCATGCCTCGGTCAATCATGAAGGAGGAGGAAAAGAGCCTCTTGAGTTTCCATCTCCGTATTCCAACGAAAGAGCCTTTTATTCCTCTTCTAGTCATTTTATATGTAGGAGAACTCATAAAAATCCGTTTTTCAAGCTAGATGTCAAGTTTAATTTTCTAGTGTTTAGTGGAGAATCTAATGCAGAAATGCTAGATAACTAGATCAGGCAGGTTGAAATATATTGTTGCATACAAAAAATCAAAGTGGATGAGTCCGAGATCCAATTAGCATCCCTTTGATTGAGTGGAACTGCTCTCGTATGGTGAGAAATAAAGTTGCAGAAAGGTGATAATACTAATCATAACTTTTTATTTTGTCCTCATATCAGTTCGTTTGTGATATAAGAAGATAATTTTACACATTGGGCTACAAAAACAAGGCCATTATGGAATGAAAACATTTGAATCAAGGTAAAGGTCATTATGTTAAAATTTTTACAGAGCAGTTTAGGAAATAAGCATTAGCATATAATGTCCCACCAAACACTCTTGAGATGTTGATGAAATATATTGGCTCTTTACTTAGTTATTTACGTCATTCATCTTTATTATTTGAGCCTAAGAAACTTGATGAAGCTAGTGTGAATTTTTTACGTCTTGAAAGAAGGGGGAAACATGAGCAAGAAGACCACCCAAAGAGGACAACAACAACTAAGAGAAAGGAATAAAATCCCTCTTTTACTCATTGTGAGAAATAAGGGCATGATGAGGAACATTGTTGGAAATTGCATCTGGAAATGATGCCAAAGAGGAATTATAGAAAAGAGAAGCAGAAGATGGTTGCAACCGTTCAGCAATACCAAGAATATGAATCAAAATATGGTGAGAAGATAAAAACTACAGGACTTGCAGGTGTTCGACCCATTCACCTGAGATTGAACTCGAGTGATGAAATGAGGACTTTATCTCTTATGATTACAGAATATGGACCTATTGACTTGGGTTCTGATTGATGTGATGAGGAAAATATTTCAGCAAATGTTGTGCCAAAATTGAGAAGGGAACCAAATAATCCATGGCTCCAAGAGCTCGAAGAGATCAATGAAAGAATTCAAAAAGAGAACGCTGAACTAAGGAGACACCTACAAAAATCAGAGGAGGAGAAAGAAATGTTGCAGCATTAGCTGCAATCCAAGGAGGAGGCCTTGAAAGAGTTGCAACATAACAAGCCTAAGTTAAAAAGTGATCCTTCAATTTAGTTTTCTTTTTATGATGACGATTTCGCTACTTTTGAGAAACACACTACAAGAATTGGATCAAAATTGTTGAAGAATATGGGGTATCAAGGAAAGGGCCTCGACATTAATGTCCAGGGAATTACGAATCCCATCAAGTGGATGAATTTCCTTATTAGCAGGACTTCGATATGTCAGAAAAAAGGTTGGAGAATGCTCCAATACAACCAAAGACTAACCAAAGGTGGATTATGGGATCACTTGGTCACATTATAGTGATAGTGAGGATTCTGTGGGCACTTATGAGAGGTGCACTAGGAATAAGAGTTCCAAGACAATCCAAAAATTTTGGAGGAGAAATAATCATTGTAGTCACTGTGACAAGGATGGAAATCAGAGAGACATGTGTCAAATATTCCATGCCTAGAAAGAACCTATGAAGGAACTATTGGGTGAATATGTTCAACAAGAGAATATGCGATAGGGAGATGATCCATTCACTTTGTTGAGTGAGAAATGGTTTTATTAGATATAATATATTGTCATGGACACATTTTGTAAATCATATGTTGTGAAATGGCTGTAAAAGTGATGATATTTTTTCCATCACTTATGAAAGAAACATGATGACGTTGGGGAGAGTGATAACGATGAGTAAGCTTTTGTACATAACCTCAAATAAAATAAAATCAAATAAAACTTGTATTTGTAACTTTTACATCTTCACATATTTTAAAATTGAATATATAACTTATTTGAATCGTATTTAGGTTTTTAAAATTTCAATTCAACTTATTTCCATCATAATAATTTGATTGAAATAATTGGATAACTACTTCTAAATTTAGGAAAGTTGATAACATTGTACAAAAATTATAGAAATGTTGTCATATACTGTTTTTGACCTATGTATTAAATTTCAATATGATTCACTTATATCATGTCATGACTAATCTATTGTAGATAATCTAAAAATAAATAATGTTGAATAAAACCTATTTTTTGCTTACATGTCATATTTTATTAAAATTGATTAAAACTTATTTCAATCCTATTTGTATTTTTTCATTGAACCTTGAGATAAAAAATCGATTGAAATACTTAGAAACATTGTCCATCCAGTGGTATATGTGTGGGTCACAAAACGTTTCACACACGCA
Source organism: Pinus albicaulis (assembly GCA_034641835.2). NCBI lineage: Eukaryota > Viridiplantae > Streptophyta > Pinopsida > Pinales > Pinaceae > Pinus > Pinus albicaulis. The sequence continues at coordinate 44,643,970 of CM076580.1, forward strand.
CACACACATAGATATATCTATATATATATATATATTTGGATGACTTTATAATTTGAATCATTTATTTTTAAAATTGAATTGTAATAACATACATGTTGATTGCACTAAAAGACACTATCTACAAGGCAATATATGAAGCATGATTGAAATTCTTTCCATGTTCAATATTAAGTGAAACTACAAGCCCTTTCTTTTATTTGATTATGTATTTGTGGGATCAACTACCTTGTCATGGTATTTATCCAGAATGGATTCTAGTTCATTAGCAATTGGTTCTTCTATAGGTGCTTCAACCCCTTGATAAATAGGATCTTCAATTGGATCAACATCAATTCGTTCAACTTGATCCAGTTGATCGGCAACAATGCGAGTAGCATATTCTCTCATTCTATTTCAAATAATATATTATTTTATTTTAAGTATCAAAGTGACTTTCATTTATCATAAGTTTAGATTGTACTTATTTTATTAGTCTATGAAAGTGGAAATCAAAATTAAACATTTAATTTACTAATAAAAGTTATAGTATATAGAAAATTTTTTAAATTAGCGAAATAATTTTAACATATCTATAAACTGTTGTGATACCAGCTCCAAAAATAGAAGAAAAGAGATATCAAAGCCGTAGAAATAATCCACTTAAAGGGGGAAACCTCTAATACATTACATGAATGAACAATTCTTGGATGTTACAAATGACCAAAAGCTCCTTCTATATATAGGAGTTCATGGGGCCACAATATAATCTTAGTGGGGCCACAATGTAATCCTAGCTGACCTAACAATAATAATGTAAGGGCACAATAATAAAAATATGGGGGTTACAGGGGTACAAAAATAACAATAAGGGGAACTACACTAACATAATAAGGGACAACACTCTTAATATAGGGACTTAACATGCCCCTGTCCTTAAAAGAAGTGTTGTCCTCAACGCTTGATTATTTCTTGATGCTTCTGTATAAAATTCTCATCCTCCCATGTGGAATCTTCTACAAGGAAGTTCTTCCAATTGCTGAGATACTCTGAAATTGATCGTACTTGTTGAGTTCGTGTTTCTGTGACTGCTTCATAACTTCTTTCGATGTGATGTTGATTTTCTTGTTGTTTCATTAGATTCTACACCAAACTTAGGTTATCCTTTGAGAGTTGGAGAACTTGTTGTTGATGCTCGATGTGATATTCCACTAATTTATCATCCATATTAGCTATTATTTGATCCTTAAAACCATTCAAATTAGCCTCCATTTCTGCTTTTAAACCATCTATGTCATATTTGGTTGCTCTTTATAAGATAAAAATTTGTTGCACTTGGTACCGTAATTTTGATATCTCATACTGCAATTCTTCCTCTTCATGGATCACAGTATAGATTTTTGAGGGTGGAATGGGTATTGAATTATTTTTTGGAGGCATTCTAGAACCTGATACTAATAAAAATTCTAAAATATTCCCTTGGAATCACTTCAAACTCCTTTTTCAAACAAAAGTTATGCAATTTTAAAAACCAAATACACACCTTTTTCTTGCTTTTGAGGAGCTTCATATTGAAATTGAATTATCTCCATACTTGCAGATCCTCAATATTTGAAATTTTGCCCTATAGTAGTTCTCTAAAGCTTCTTTCAAATGCCACAGTTCTGACTTGATTTGGATTATTCAAGTCAAAGCTATGTCCAATCTCCCACAATGACGTAATTGTGGACTAGTTCAGTAGAGCGAACTTGTACGACTTGCCACATGTCACTGTTTCCTCCTTTCGCTTTGAAATTTATAGGTAGGAAACTACAGTCCCTGTACTTCCAGTCACTTTTTACAGAATTTGAATCAGATGCTCAGAGAGAGAATTATGAATATTTTCCCACACTCACCTCTTTGAGATGAAATTCGGGAGCCTAAAAAAGACCTAACTTCCACAGATCATATCTCTGCAAATATTGCGAAACAAGATCTAAAATTTTGTGAAACTTTTCCTTAGGATTGCGACTTCACGCTCTAAAATTTTTTGCTTATGAACCTTCAGAGAAAAAACGTTATAGCGAAAATTTCGTGATGACCTTTTTAAGTGAAATTCAGGAGCCTGCAAAAGGCCTTAACTTCCACAGATCATATCTCCGAAAATATTGTGAACCAAGCTCTAAATTTTTTTGAATATGGTCCTCAATATTGTGGCCTTGCACTATAAAAATTTCAGCTTCTGAACCTTCGTATAAAAATATTTATAGCGAACATTCCACGATGACATGTTTGGAGCAGCGAAACCATAGAATTGAAAGCTCTGATACCAAATGTTGTGAAAATAGCTCCAAAAATAGAAGAAAAGAGAGATCAATGCCTTAGAAATAAGCCCCTTTGAGGGGAAACCTCCAATACATTATATGAATGAAAAATTTTTTGATGTTACAAATGAACAAAGCATCTTTCTATATATAGGAGTCCATGGGGCCACAATATAATCCTAGTGGGGCCAAAATGTAATCCTATCCGACCTAACAATAATAATGTAAGGACACAATAATAACAATATGGGGGTTACAGCGGTACAACAATAACAATAAGGGGAGCTACACTAACATAATAAGGGACTACACTATTAATATAGGGACTTAACATAAACTGAAATTATAAGCATTCATAAACTAAAATAATGTCCATTTTGTAGATTCAAATTTACATCCATGAAAATATACAAAGTATGCATCACACATGTGAATGTGCCATATGAACTTAACGTCAAAAATATACACTCTATGACACTCTAAGTGCCACCAAAATTCATATATGATTTTTTTCGCGCAAACTAAGTGCCCATAAGATGTTAAGGAAATATAACACATTCACATTCGAACTAATTATATAATTACTTTTACAAAATAAACAATATTAAAATAAATGAATTTGAGTCATATTTTAGATCACATGTACATGAATATAGTAACCTCAGTTTATTCCAAATGCAAGTCAGATAGGATGGGGGTCTCATCATGGATTTGGGTTTGGTTCTCCCTTGCATGTGGCTTAATGATTGAGCCTACATCGATGGACCCACATTACCAGTGCCTCTAAACCCATCATTCTACTCATGTATCTACATAAAAATGACTCCAATGACACTCTATATATGGGATTCTGTACACAATGGAAAGGAAAAGCCATAATTAGTCTACAAAATAAATATCATATATGTTTAACTTTAATTTTTTTTTTTGAAATATTTAGAATAATTTTTTTAACCTCAATCGTTGGCCCATGTGGTTGTACATAGTGACTCTCCTCCACATTAGTGAAAATATAAGGTGGAGGTGGAGGAAAATCCAGGGAAACGTGTTCTCGTTAAAGATGGCCTAGTTGATCAACTGCTACCTGGGATAACCTCATAAGCTCAACCATCAAGCTGGGATGTGTTTACATGTTATCATGAACTTATTAATATAAATGCAATATAATATGAACTAGAAGTTTTAATATAAAAAATTATGCATAATTTCACAAAAAGAGTCAAACGTTTCATATATATATGTACTTGGTCCATGTCACATAGGTCATGCACACTCCAAGTATCATGAATGACACCACAATACATACATGTATATTTCGAAATTTTATCAGATGGTAAACTCATGAAAAAAATTATCATATAATGGCAATGGTGGGTCACGAGGAAACGTTTTTGGTCTCATAATCTCCCCATCCAATGCAACATGTAGATTGATCAAATCCATCCACATTATGTATGCAATATTATCCTTGGTCTCACCATTGAGTGAAGACAACTTTTCTATGTATGTCGGTAATACCAAGCTCTGAGACGATATTATAAAGAATCTCGAAGGTTGTGCTACATGCCCAAATTCCTTATGAGCTCCCTCATTCTCATAAGTACGTCCTGTTAGTTCCCAACCCTAGGCTGAAATAAGGTAGAAGGAGGACAACACCAAACCACGCTCAGCCTCGTAGCTAGCCCTACGAGGATAGGAGAGGGCTCTCTCTGGGTCAATATCAATGAAAATGTTCAAAGCGGCTTGTGATTGCTAAAACGACAACTGATATTAGGCTAGATAAACAAATAGGAGGGTTTGATTTTGATTTTTAGGGTTTTTTTGTTGGAAAAAGGGAAAAACACTTTTTGGGCTTGGGGATGAGGCCAAATCTTGCAGAGTTCAAGTTGGGGCAGGGTAGGCAACGGATTTGATGTCTTATATCAAGTGAAAAGATGGAAAAGACTGCTGATGAGCTGAAGAGGGAAAGAGTGTGCAAGGATCCTCTTCAAATTGATGAAGAACATAAACAACTAAACAAAATTCTAAGCCAGAGCACCAGCAAATCAATGAATTCTACCTCAAATACTCATTTGTTTAATTCAGAAGCATAGAGAAGGGACATGTCATACATATAAAATTAATGAAACTTACAATAACATGAGAAGAACATCGTCAAAACTCAGAAGCCACAAGGATCCCAACAAGTGCTGAAAAACTTTGGTCTTTCCTTCGCCAAAAACTGAAAATGTATGTACAATGAGGTGCCAACTTTTCCCAAGTATCCCACCCTGAAAATGTCTCAGATAATACAATATATAGACAAGTATAACCCCTTCCCATGCCTCTAGGGGTCGATCTCATGCTTCTAGGAGCAATTTGAACCAATTCTAAACAAGGAGATAAAATCTAGGCAGCCAAACAACTTGCCTCTATATGCTAGGAAACTGATCCATTCACTTAATTTTCACTTTTTAGTGAATGAATCATCTAGAACAAGTAAATACATGCCAAAATTATGTCATGGTTACCATATTACATCAAGCTAGATCAACAATTACATCAAGAGGTGAAACTAGTCAAAACTGGCCAAATTCTTGAGCTGGAAGGTGAAAAATAGGCTGAATTCCTCTATGCGCCGCGCTCAAAAGCTCTATGCGCCGTGCTACTTTGGACCTTTGTTTGGAGCACTTCCCGAAGTCCAAATCGAGCTCATGATAGCTCGTTGCAAAGCCCTGGATGTCTGATATCCAACCCAAGTGGAATTTTTCAATTTGAAGCTCATTTTCCCCTCCAAATCTTCAATCTCCCAAAAGTACTTCCTACTGGTGCAAAAGGTGGCAGAAAGGTGATTTTCATGGTGTTTTTGGCCCTTAAGACCACTCAGAATTTGATGAAATGCTTCGGCTATTCCTGAGCATGCATAAATTACCATGAGAAATCCAAAATTATCAAGTTTTCCTCCAGAAGGTGTCCCAATCATAAGCGCGCGTCTGGAGGCACGACGCGTCGGGCGGAAAAACCTGTGTGCTGATCCTCTAGTTGTTTATTACGCTGCTCCAAGTAATCTATCACCCACTGAGCTCTCTGCAATTTCTCAGTCAGCGTGTCAATCTCAGCCTTTTGTTCCTGGATGATCTCTTTCAGTTTCGAGCTAGGAGAGCTCGCATAAACATCGATGAGTATAAAATCAGTGTCTTGCCCTCCTGAAGGGCCCTCATCGTGCATAGGCTTCTTGCCTCTGTCCTGTACCGGTGATGATGTAGAAGGCAAGACCCCTTCCACAACATGTGGAGATAGTACTTGCGCTACTGATGAATTCAAAGAGACCCCTTCCACCCCGGGTGGAGATAGTACTCGTCGTGCCGCTGCAAATAAGGCTCTATGGCCTCTCTGATATGTCACATACACTGGAGCACTGATAGGCTCTGTCTCAGGAAGCTCAAACTGATGTGAAGGCTCTGCCTCATCATGAACAACCTCAGGAGGAGGCTGTGGCGCTGCAAATAAGTCACGGGAAATGAACTCATCCCATGTGATGCCCTGTTGTGCGAGCTGATGTGCCACCATAATCTTGATAAGAGCGTAATGGTAAATGTTGTTATGCTGCTGTGCTAGGGTCTTCTTCTGCACAAGGACCGTCATCCACTCTATGTTATGGTACATGAAATATGGAATGCTCATCAACCGCACTCTCGTGAAATGCATCAACAGTCGGATGTGATACGCATACAAGCGTGAAAAGCGCCCTTCACAACTAAAGTACCTAATGATAAGTTTCATCAATGGTGCATACTCTTCCTTCAGGAAACGAAATGGAAAAACCCTGCTCAACTGCCTCAAATATCCAGGTCTGATGTAAGGCTCATAATAAGCTCTATCTAGCTGCTGTCTCTTATTCCATTCCTCACCAATGTTCGTTATCCCGGTCGCCTCAGAAATAGTCTCTGGTGTCAAAATGAAGTTTACTCCAACAAGATTTACATGAACATTATGCAATTGTAGGACAAATAGGTGGGCTAACTCATGATGATGCTGAGTTCGGGCAATCATCTCACAATACTGGAAACATGACTGATGCTGAAAGCAATCCATTGCAAGCGGGAAAGCCTGCAATTGGGTCAAAGAAGTGGGCTCCTCCCTGACATGCCTGCCACTTTTATGAGATCTCCTCGGTACATTAACCTCTGCTGTAGAATCACTGTCCTGCTCGTATCCCTGCTCATATGGTGAATCTATCTCTGACATGGTGCTGAAATGTGTTTGTCAAATGTGTGTTTGGTTGGTCAGAAAATGAGAAATTCGTGTATTTGTTTCAATGCCCAAATGTGTCACATGAAATGAGAGGCTGCAAGGAAGTGTCAAAGTGAATACAATGGACTGTCACCTGACTTTGGAATGGACAGACATTTACTCACTTCTTTGGAAAACTTTGAGTTTAGACACCTTTACAAATGATATGGGACTAGGTGATAGTGATGGGACTTGTATTTTTGAGGGATATGTATAAATGCAATGTCAAGGAAACTATCCTCGAATCTTTGGTAATCAGGACTTATCAATGCTATGAAGTGGTGGGAAACAATAGGATTTGGGAATTTAAAACATGGGACAAAAGGTATAGGGATATGAAATAGTGGTATAACAATGGGACTGTGATATGATAATATGACAAAACTAGCAGTGACAACAATGATAGTAAATGGCAAGAGCATACATATCAATGAAATAAGAGTTTAAGCACCAAAATTCACGTTTTGAACCCCCTCCTTTTAAACCCTTGGGGAAGACTGCAATAGAGGTATAGGGCTTATCCTTGCACCATTCAAACACTAATCTCTTTGCTTTTAAAGCACAACACCATAGCTTAAAATCATTGAACAAGCTTGGAAAAACTTACTTGTAGAAGATAGCACTGAACCAAATCGAATTTTCACCGGGCGGAATTGATTTTCGGCCTTAGGGCTCTAGGCACTATGTGCAGACCCAGCGCGCCATGCTGGTTTGGTGCACTGCGCCTGTGAAAATTAACATTGCGTCTTCCGGCCCAATGCACCACACCTCTGTCCTATGCACCGCGCACAAACTTCAAAGACAGTCACGGCTCTTCTACAATGCTGTTTGTTCTCCAACTTTAAAATTCGACTTCTTCTTTGGATTTTATGAATATTTCCTGATGAAAATGGTTTAAATGGCTTTGAGAAATATCTTGTAAGAGGTGGCTTTGATTTTTACTTCTCCAAAAACCCATTTTGTAATGTTCTTTTTATTTTGGCACTTTGTCATTTAATGAACTCTGTCTTTTGCTTTTCACTGACTTTGTGAGCTTTAACTAATGAAATTAGTTGGTTTTTTTTTAGGGATGTTGGCGTTGATGTTTGGCAAAGGGAAACCAGAGCCTGCTTTAAAATCTTCAAGACGGAAAAATACATGATTATTACAAAGATGAATGCGACAATTTCTTATTCAAAACAGAGTTTTGAAAAAGAAATGTCCTCTCAAGCATATTTAATGATGAAAATTTTGAATTGAAAACTTATTGAAATCCTCCTCATGGCTTGTGGGCATTTATTGAGCATGTCAAAAGACTAAACCCTAGACTCAAAAACCAAAAGACTCTTTTTGACCAAAAATAATCATTTATGACTGTGAATGACATGAACTAAACTTTGATGAATTTGGAGGAGTTTTGACCAACCCAGTAGGTACAAGTATGAGGGAAACAAGAAAACCAAACCCTTCTGTCAGTCAATGGCATGCCCCTAACGGAATGCATATGAATGAGAGGAATGAGACACCTAAGCAATGAAATGCAAATAGAGAAATGATCTCTGATAGAGGGCTGTAAAGACCAACTCTAACATTGGCTCCAATGGTGATGGTAGCTCCTTAGAGGTGCCAAGAATGGCAGATATTTGGGAGAGCAGACCAGTGCCTTCGTCCATTGGGATATGGAAACCATTATTTGACAAAATGAAACAAGACCTTTGACTAATTTATTGACTGAAACTGTAACTTAAACTAACTCAACTCTTAAAACAGAAATGACTGAAAAAAACAGACTCAAATCAAAACTGAAATCCCTCTTCAGGATTATAGCCTTCGCTTCGGGCCCCATACTGAAGAAAACACTACAGTGCACACTTACAATGAAATTGAAAAACATGATATGTATAATGACAATGTGATCAACAAAAAACATCTCAAAAATGGTAGCGCTTGAGCAGCCGACCATTGATCGTCCCTCCTGGACAGTCTTCACCATTCATCTCCTTCAAAAGAAAGGTGTTATGACCTCGATATGCTGCAATCTTGAATGGACCTTTCCAGAGGTTCTCAAACTTACCGTGTTTACCTTTGTCTTCATTCCTAGCATCCCACTTTAGTACTACCTCTTCGAACTGGAATTTATCTTCTTTCGCTTTCCTGTCATAGATTTTTTTTATTCTTTCCTGCAACTTAAATGTATTCTGGAAGACTTCTTCTCTCGTTTGCCGCAAGTGAATCATCTGATTTATCCTTCTCTGCATATGACTTTCTTCACTATCAGCTTCTTAAAGACGCTTGACCACCAGAATAGCAAGTGACGTAGGAAAGAATGTATCTACTCCATAAACCAACTCGAAAGGAGACATACCAATTGACTTCTTTTGACTTACCCGATCAGCCCATAGTGCATTCACCAGCTTTTTATGCTAACTCTTCTTATTGATGTCCATCAACTTTTTAATGATATTGACTAGAGACTTATTGGAAGATTCCGCAAAACCACTTCGTTGTGGATGGTAGGCGGTTGAATGCCCTAGAATGATTTTATACTTCGCACAAAACTCAATCATCTTCCTTGATTTAAAAGCCGCTGCATTATCTGTGATCAATTTACCCGGGCAACCAAAACGGGACAAAATGTTGTTCTCAAGGAAAGAAATAATTACTGACTCGGTGGCCTGTCTTGTAGGAATTGCTTCGATCCATTTCGTAAAGTAATCGGTGGTTGTTAGAATCCATCTATTCTATCCTGAGGAAGGAGGATGAATTTCCCCGATGAAATCCAAACCCCACTGCTGGAAAGGGGCGCTTACCTCGATAGGCTTGAGTGGCAATGGCTGTAATTTCTGTCTTCCTTCGAAAATCTAGCACTCATGGTAGCCTTTGATTTTCTTATAGACATCAGCAAACAATGTCGGCCAATAGTACCCAACTCTCAAACAATTCAAAAATGATGACCGCAACAATCTCCTTTGTGAAAATCTTCCATTACCTTCTTCGCTTCTTCCTCCACCAAACAATTCAATAACAAACCACCTGGATCCTTCCAATAAAGTGCAGAATTCAAAATACAAAATTTTGCAGCCTTCAGTTTCAAGGTCCTACCTTTGTTTCTGGTCATGCCGGGCGGTGATGAAAAATTTTGAAGAACATAAATGACATCTGAATACCATTGGGAATCAACAAACATTTCTGACACCTGAATTGGCGAATTCTCCTCATCTTCATCAGACGTAGCATCAATCAGATTTATGTATAATGCGTGCAAATTCGATTCGGCCATAAGTTTTTCCAGCCCTTGTCCCTTGATCAGTTTCGTGGGCCTTATTTCCACATCATATTCCAACAAAGTTGCGATCCACTTACCACTTCTTCCTTCCGGATCAGTCTGTACTAAAACATATTTCACGGCAGCGTTAGGAAAATAAGCTGAAATATGGGAATGCAAAATGTATACCCGGAAATCCTTCAATGACTTTACCACTTCCAGAGCTTGCTTCTCAATGATGTTGTATTTTAGGGCTGCATCTCTAATAGTTCGACTAAAAAATGCTATGGGCTTCTCATGTCCATCTCTTTTCTGCATTAACACAACTGCCATGGTGTGTTCTGAAGCAAAGGAAAACAAAATGAAATCTTGGGTGTAATCCGGGCTGATTAACACCGGAGCTGAAGATAGTGCCAACTTAACCAAATCAAAGGACTTTACCGCATATTCCGTCCACTTCACTTGGCTATCCTTTTTCAGCATAGTTGTTATTTCTCTCAAATGCTCAACAAGGTTAGGGACAAAACGACGCAAAAAATTCATTTTACCATTAAAAGACTGAATCTCTTTCTTATTCCTAGGAGGGCCAATTTGCTGGATTGCTTCAACAAGCGCCGGATCAATACGAATTCCATCTTTGGAAATAATGTGACCAAGTAACTAACCTCATCCATGGCGAATAAGCTCTTCTTAGGATTAAGCGAGACACCATATTTTCTGCACTTCTGAAAAACAACCTTCAAGTGATGCATGTGCTCTTCATCTGAATTGGAAAACACTGTCAAATCATCAAGGTATATAATAAGGAAAACATCTTTTTCATTCGAAAAATCCATGTCCATCGCCTGCTGGAAAGTTGCACCAGCATTCTTCAAACCAAATGGCATCTTGGCATAGTGAAATGTCCCCCACGGAGTGGTGAAGGCTGTTTTGTCATGGTCGTCCTCATGGACCAAGATTTGGTTATATCCAGAATACCCGTCGAGTAGTGACATCCGAGATGCACCCACTACTCACTGCAATATATGATCCATCTTAGGCAATGGATAATTGTCCTTCAATGACACCTTGTTCAAATTTCTGAAATCAATACACAACTGAATCTCACCTGTCTTTTTCCGCACTGGCACTAAATTGGAAATCCAATCAGAAAATCTGATGGGAATAATGATTCCTGCTTTGTACAACCTGTTTACCTCCTTCTCAATCGATGGCAGCAATTTCGGATTGATTCTTCTTAGCTTTTGTCGGAAAGGCTTCTGATTAGGCTTAATTGGGATAGTATGCTGGATGATATTGGTGTCATACGTCTTTAAATCTGAGTAATCCAATGCGAAAGCATCAACAAATGAAGACACAAAAATCACATATTCAGCTCTTACCTCCGGTGACAATGACTTGGATAACTTTACCATTTTGGGGTTTTCAGCTGTCCCAATATTTACATCCTCTACTCCTTTTTCAGTCAGTCGTAAAGTTGGCTTCTTGGCCACATCATCCTGATCGAAGAGTTCTTATAAAGGTATCAAACCTTTAGGAATAATGTTATCTTTCAGCTGTAACACTTCCATTTGATTAACTTGAACATCATAACCATCATCAAATTCCATATCGATTGAGGTATCTTTGAACTTACCTTTACTTTGCAGAAAATCATTAATCTCATCATCATCTTGGAAAACTTGCCAACATCTTTGATTATCCGGGATGGTAGGATGGTGCTTCACATGGATCTCGAATTTATTTCTTGAATTCATTGGGATTTTCAAGTTACTTGCTGCCTTGGCAAGCGCATCTGCAATTCCATTTTGAATGCGAGGAATAAAAGTCAAGGTGTAATCTGAAAACTGCTTATAAATATCAAGGACAGCGTTCCGGTAAGCTCGCATCCGTGGATGTTTCGTTTGATATTCTCCCTTTACCTGCTTAATCACCAATTCGGAGTCGCTATAGACTGCAATTCTCTTAGCTTTCAGCTTTCTAAGAATCTTTAGGCCAGCAATCAGAGCTTCATACTCAGCCTCATTGTTCGAACAATCAAACGCCAACTTGTAAGAACATACCCGTACATTGCTCGGTACTTTTTCAGGAGCGGAAAAAGGACTGCATACCCAAATACCAATCCCAGCACCATCATTTCCCATAGCACCATCGAAATCCATTGTCCATAGACCTTCTTCATCATCTTCTAAGTGCTAAAATTGCGCTAGCTCTATTTTTTCTGCTTGATGTCCACTATCTTTAGCTGATTGCTCAACTGTGCTTTCCGGTAGTTGCCTTTCTTTCTGCAAAATTTCTCTGAAATTCTCGGTAATCTCTGGAATATCTTCTGCTTGAACTAACTGACTATCTACATCATTAAAACTATCGGCAAACAAAACAAAAGACTCTAGATCTGTATGTACATAATTAAGTGGATGATTAACCGGTTTCTCCTTAGTAGTAATCATATACTTCATTTTTTGTTCCCGATACAACTTTCTCATTTGGCCAAACATGGGAGTTGTCGCATAGGAGAAATATAATTGTAGTGTCCCTTTCAATTTTGCTCCCCAAGATCTGGAAAGCAACATACCAAATCTCGGAGGAATGTCTGCTACAACAACGTCCATCAAAACATTCTTTGTAGGAATCTGATCCAAACTTACAACCAAGTCTTTAATGAGCCCAATGCATCTCACTCTGCTAGAATCAAATGAATAAAGATCGTGGTACTTACTGGTAATGTCTAAACCCAACTTCTCCATGATTGCCTTTGGCATAAGGTTATGGGAAGCACCAGAATCGAACATGGCGTTATGCAACACAAAATCATGCAACCGAAGACTAATATAAAAAGGAGGGACTTCACTGTCCGGAGACTCACCATCTAAAGCTGGCCCAAATATCAGTTCCGGTTGATCATCTTCAATATTTACCATGTCATACATGGGATCGAAATTCAAAATTTTGGAAACTTGACCTTTATAACTGTTGTTCCTCATTAGTTCAGTCAAGGGAATAAATACCTTCAATTTCGAAATCTCATTCTCCAAACTAAAAGCTGATGTCTTTTCGATCTCTTTGGCTGGAACATCTTTCTTTTCAACCTTCTCTCTCGATGCAATTGGCTGATTTGATTTTTCTGCTGATGATGACTTAGTGGCAGCGGGATCAACTACCTCTTTTGCTTTCTTTTGTGCAACAGGTGAATCATTTTTAGGCGCTGAAACTTCCTTCCTCTTCTGAATTGGATTGACTAGTACATCTCTATTTCTAAGGGAATATTGCTTCTGCTGAGCTGAAAATGCATTCATATATCCTCTCTGATACTCATCTGACTCCTCCTCAAGGGCTGCGTCATTAGCTAGGATAAAATCCTCATCTCTTTGTACCACTGAACTTTCTGCATACTCATCATCTTCGGTGATATAAATGGGCAAATCGTCAGGAGTAAAGAAATGATTTTCCTCCCCCACTACATCATCTTCATCATCTGAATCCTGACCAACAAAATTATGTTGAAGGGGTGTCTTTACTTGCTGCTGGACTGTTGGTTCTTGTGCTCATTGTTCCCGTTGCTTGATCCTGAATTGGGGCTGCTGCTGACCATGGAAGTTAGGATTCCGAACTTGTGGTTCGGGCTTATCAATAGTGAGCCTTTTGAACATCTTTCCCATTTTGCAAAGTATCTTATCTGTAGATGTAGAAGCTTCTTCCTTTATCATAACTTTCTTCTCTACTTTCAGCCTAGCTCTCTTATCATTCAAGTTTGCCTCAACACTCACGGCAATCTTCTACATGTCCTATAAAGTAGGTGGATCTCTATCTCGTAATGAATAGGCCATCTCTGGATCAAAACCATCCAGGAATTTTAAGAAAGCTGACTTCTTAGAATGCCTCAAGTCATCAGGAATTGCATTATACACCGTATTAAATCTGATAATATAGTCTTGGATGGACTCACCAGGATTGCGCTTGATCTTAGTATACTCAGAAGTTATTTGCAGTGGATCTTTCTTCATATCCCACCGATCTAGAAATTGTCTCTGAAGCTCTTCCAATGTATTAATACTTCCGGGCTGTAAAGCTCTGAACCACTTGCGCACCTCACCTCCAAAAGTTTGGACAAACAGTCTCATGGAGACATTCTCTTCATCAATTTCATGCAGGTCCAAAAAGTCTGTCATTCACAATATGCTGCTGAGTGGGCACACTTTGAGGAGTACCATCAAACAAATGAATTTTACTCTGATAATTAGCGGGCATAGGATCCAAATTTGCTGGGAAAACGAGAGGTGCGAATCTAGCAGCCATGGCTCTCAGTGGATTTATGATCTGTCTTGGAGAAACGGGTGGAGTGGGAGCAGTAGGTGTGCGAGGTGTATGTGGTAGAGATGGAGGAGGAACTACTCCAGATTGCTGATCAGATATGGATGGCTGTACTGGAATAGTAGGAATAAAAGAAGGCTCAGCGTGAACTTGTGAATCAGATGTAATTACTGATGGACCAAGAGTTTCAGAAGCAGACTCTATGAACTCGGGAATATTCGTTGCCACAATGGAGTTTTGAAGATTCAGAATGTAATTATCAATGGATCGATTAGCTTGTTCAACCTTAAGATACTTAATGAATTCGGGATTTATGAAGGTAGAACTAGTAGCACTTTCAGATTTGGTTTCAAACAAGGATAACTCGAACTGATCATCAAACTCAATGTCTTCGATGTATTCAAATACAGTAGGGTATGAATGAGATTTAAACAGAGGAAACACAGGAGCTTCTCGACGGAAAATTCTTTGAATCAGATTGGGATTCTCATACACTAGAGGCGGATTTGGATCAGGATTCGATCTAGTATGTCTTCTGGAAGCTAGTGTGTTGATCTATTCAAAAATTAAAGAACAAAAAAATATATTCAGCCTGTCAAATTATATATTCAATCATCCAAAAGTCCAGAACGATGTAATATACTGGGGTAAATCACAAGGCAAATGTCTCGTTCACAAGCTAAACCAGAGATCGACTGAAGCAGCGTTTATCTACTTCCGCTAATGCAAGGCAAAAGAATTTCGAAAGCTAACTGGCGTGACTTCAGACTCCGTCTGTAACTTATGAACCAAATAACATGAACAAGAAAAATATTTTCTTCCCCAGTATGGTCGCCACTATGTTAGTTCCCAAATCCACCCTAGGCTGAAATAAGGCAGAAGAAGGACAACACCAAACCACGCTCAGCCTCGTAGCTAGCCCTACGAGGACATGAGAGGGCTCTCTTAGATTCAATCTCAATGAAAATGTTCAAAGGGGCTTGAGATTACTAAAACAACAACTGATCTTAGGCTAGATAAACAGATAGGAGGGTTTGATTTTGATTTTTAGGGGTTTTTTGTTGGAAAAAGGGAAAAACACTTTTTGCGCTTGGGGATGAGGCCAAATCTTGCAGAGTTCAAGTTGGGGCAGGGTAGGCAACGGCTTTGATGTCTTAGATCGAGTGAACGGATGGAAAAGACTACTGAGGAGCTGAAGAGGGCAAGAGCGCGCAAGGATCCTCTTCAAACTGACGAAGAACATAAACAACTAAACAAAAGTCTAAGGCAGAGCACCAGCAAATCAATGAATTCTACCTCAAATACTCATTTGTTTAATTCAGAAGCATAGAGAAGGGAAATGGCATACATATAACATTAATGAAACTTACAATAACATGAGAAGAACATCATCAAAACTCAGAAGCCACAATGATCCCAACAAGTGCTGCAAAACTCTGGTCTTTCCTTTGCCAAAAACTAAAAATGTATGTACAATGAGGTGCCAACTTTTCCCAAGTATCCCACCCTGAAAATGTCTCAGAAAATACAATATACAGACAATTCTAACCCCTTCCCATGCCTCTAGGGGTCGATCTCATGCTTCTAGGAGCAATTTGAACCAATTCTAAACAAGGAGCTAAAATCTAGGCAACCAAACAACTTGCCTCTATATGCTAGGAAACTTATCCATTCACTTAATTTTCACTTTTTAGTGAATGAATCATCTAGAAAAAGTAAATACATGCCAAAATTACATCATGGTTACCATATTACATCAAGCTAGATCAAAAATTACATCAAGAGGTGAAACTAGTCAAAACTGGCCGAATTCCTGAGCTGGAAGGTGAAAAATAGGTTGAATTCCTCTATGCGCCACGCTCAAAAGCTCTATGCGCCGCGCTACTTTGGACCTGTTTTTGGAGAACTCCCGAAGTCCAAATCGATCTCATGATAGCTCGTTGGAAAGCCCTAGATGTCTGCCATCCAACCCAAGTGGCATTTTTCAAATTGAAGCTCATTTGCCCCTCCAAATCTTCAATCTCCCAAAAGTACTTCTTGCTGGTGCAAAATGTGGCAGAAATGTGATTTTCATGGTGTTTTTGGCCCTTAAGACCACCCAGAATTTTGATGAAATGCTTCAGCCATTCTTGAGCATGCATAGCTTACCATGAGAAATCCAAAAATATCAATTTTTCCTCTAGAAGGTGTCCCAATCATAAGCGCTCGTCGGGAGGCGCGACGTGTCGGGCGGAAAAACCTGTTTTGCAACCAAAATTTTCAAAATGACAAAATCTTCTCCAAATTTGCTGAAATTTGGAGTGAAGGTCTCCCATCATGTCTCATTCTCAGCAAAGGAAGCATTGGCCAAGATTCAGAGTGGATCCGGCCTCTTTCGACGTTTCAGTGCTCTTCTCAGCCTTGCTTTCAGGATCTTCATTTTTGCTCTGCAAACGTGTGTACGAGCCCAATAGTGACCTTTCATATGTTTGAGCATGTCTTTGTCCCTATTGGCCTTTTCCAAGAGCTTCTCCAGATGAATGTTGACATGCGTAACGCAAGTCTCTCGCTCAAATGGTGTCATGTCACCTAGTCTCTTCTGGGCCAATTGTCGATCTTCATGGATTTGCCGCAACTCTATAAGTGTGTGCTGATCTTCTAGTTGTTTATTACACTGCACCAAGTAATCTATCACCCACTGAGCTCTCTGCAATTTCTCAGTCAGCGTGTCAATCTCAGCATTTTGTTCCTGGATGATCTCTTTCAGTTTCGAGCTAGGAGAGATCGCATCAACATCGATGAGTGTAAAATTAGTGTCTTGGCCTCCTAAAGGACCCTCATCATGCATAGGCTTCTTGCCTCTGTCCTGTACCTATGATGATGTAGAAGGTGAGACCCCTTCCACACCATGTGTAGATAGTACTCGCGCTGCTGATGAAGTCAACGAGACCCCTTCCACCCCGGGTGGAGATAGTACTCATCATGCCACTACAAATAAGGCTCTGTGGCCTCTCTGATATGTCACATACACTGGAGCACTAATAGGCTCTATCTCAGGAAACTCAAACTGATGTGAAGGCTCTGCCTCATCATGAACAACCTCGGGAGGAGGTTGTGGCACTACATATAAGTCACGGGAAATGAACTCATCCCATGTGATGCCCTGCTGTGCGAGCTGATGTGCCACCATGATCTTGATAAGCGCATAATGGTAAATGCTGTTATGCTGCTGCGCTGGGGTCTTCTTCTGCACAAGGACCGTCATCTGCTCTATGTTACGGTACATGAAATATGGAATGCTCATCAACTGCACTCTTGTGAAATGCATCAATAGTCGGATGTGATACGCATACAAGCGTGAAAAGCGCCTTTCACAACTGAAGTACCTAATGATAAGTTTCATCAATGGTGCATACTCTTCCTTCAGGAAACGAAATAGAAAAACCCTACTCAACTGCCTCAAATATCCAGGTCTGATGTAAGGCTTATAATAAGCTCTATCCAGCTGTTGTCTCTTATTCGATTCCTCACCAATGATCGGTATCCTAGTCGCCTCAGAAATAGTCTCTGGTGTCAAAATGAAGTTTACTCTAGCAATATTTACACAACCATTATGCAAATGTAGGACAAATAGGCGGGCTAACTCATCATGATGCTGAGTTCGGGAAATCATCTCACAATAATAGAAACATGACTGATGCTAAAAACAATCCATTGCAAGTGGGCAAGCCTGCAATTGGGTCAAAGAAGTGGGCTCCTCCCTGACATGCCTGCCACTTTTATGAGATCTCCTCGGTACGTTATGCTCTGCTATAGAATCACTGTCCTGCTCGTATCCCTTCTCATATGGTGAATCTGTCTCTGACATGGTGCTGAAATGTGTTTGTCAACTGTGTGTTTGGTTGGTCAGAAAATGAGCAATTTGTGTATTTGTTTCAATGCTCAAATGTGTCACATGAAATGAGAGGCTGCAAGGAAGTGTCAAAGTGAATACAATGGACTGTCACCTGACTTTGGAATGAACAGACATTTACTCACTTCTTTGGAAAACTTTGAGTTTAGAGACCTTTACAAATGATATGGGACTAGGTGATAGTGATGGGACTTGTAGTTTTGAGGGATATGTATAAATGCAATGTCAAGGAAACTGTCCTCGAATCTTTGGTAATCAGGACTTATCAATGCTATGAAGTGGTGGTAAACAATAGGATTTGGGAATTTAAAACATGGGACAAAAGGTATAGGGATATGAAATAGTGGTATAACAATGGGACTGTGATATGATAATATGACAAAACTAGCAGTGACAACAATGATAGTAAATGGCAAGAGCATACATATCAATGAAATAAGAGTTTAAGCACCAAAATTCACATTTTGAACCCCCTCCTTTTAAACCCTTGGGGCAGACTGCAATAGAGGTATGGGGCTTATCCTTGCACCATTCAAACACTAATATATTTGATTTTAAACCACAGCACCACAACTTAAAATCATTGAATGAGCTTGGACAAACTTACTTGGAGAAGATAGCACTGAACCAAATCGAATTTTCACCGGGTAGAATTGATTTTCGGCCTTAGGGCTCTAAGCGCCGCACGTAGACCCAGTGCACCGCGCTGGTTTGGTGCACCGCGCCTGTGAAAATTAACACTGCGTCTTCCAACCCAATGCACCGCGCACATTCTATGTGTCGCGCCTCTGTCCTATGTGCCGCGCACAACCTTCAAACACAGTCACGGCTCTTCTACAATGCAGTTTGTTCTCCAACTTTAAAATTCGACTTCTTTGGATTTTATGAATATTTCTTGATGAAAATGGTTTAAATAGCTTTGAGAAATATCTTGCAAGAGGTGGCTTTGATTTTTACTTCTCCAAAAACCCATTTTGTAATGTTCTTTTTATTTTGGCACTTTGTCATTTAATGAACTCTGTCTTTTTCTTTTCACTGACTTTCTGAGCTTTAACTGATGAAATTAGTTGGTTTTTTTTAGGGATGTTGGCGTTGATGTTTGGCAAAGGAAAACCAGAGCCTGCTTTGAAATCTTCAAGACGGAAAAATACATGATTATTACAAAGATGAATGCGACAATTTCTTATTCAAAACAGAGCTTTGAACAAGAAATGTCCTCTCGAGCATATTTAATGATGAAAGTTTTGAATTGAAAACTTATTGAAATCCTCCTCATGGCGTGTGGGAATTTATTGAGCATGTCAAAAGACTAAACCCTAGACTCAAAAACCAAAAGACTTTTTTTGACCAAAAATAATCATTTATGACTGTGAATGACATGAACTAAAATTTGATGAATTTGGAGGAGTTTTGACCAACCCAGCAGGTACAAGCATGAGGGAAACAAGAAAACCAAACCCTTCCGTCAGTAAATGGCATGCCCCTAATGGAATGCAAATGAATGAGAGAAATGAGACACCTAAACAATGAAATGCAAATAGAGAAATGATCTCTGACGGAGGGCTGTAAAGACCGACTCTAACACATCCCACGTTGATTTCATAATAATGAGATATGGTATAGTGTAATCCGACTGCATATGTAACATGCACTCTACATATAAATTCTTGGAAAAATAAATGGTGACCTATTCATGGTGGGGGAATTGGCCTCAAGCTCAAATGAATCTATCAATGAAAAAAGGGGCTACATTAACATTCCTAAAATATTTCAATGAAATCATACCTCTATCTATTAGGGTGATTCAAAGGTATGTGGAACAACTCCCCATGAACATTAATGTCCTTGGTGGCCTATTTCACCATATCCCAAGTATTTGGGCCCCTAACCTGATGCCTCATAAGTATATTTATGGACTTCAATATGTGGATATGTGAGCCCAAAATATTTTATGCCTTGATCAAACTATTGATGTTATCCAACATCAAATGAAATGCATGATGAGTTGGTGAATTCAAAGTGATATTATCTATCATTGTTGTGATCCATGTATGACGAGGAATAACATACTATAATGTGATTTGAGTTGGAGCATCATCCCATGGAGGAATCAACGCTCAACTTTGATCCTCAACTTCAGCCTACTGAGGGCCTATAAATCATAAACATAATTTAACATATATATAATTAAGAAACTAGAATCATAATAACATATACATTAAATTCAAACACATCAGTTGTAGACAATTTAAAAATTAAAGATAATTTCAAGACATAAACACAAAAAATTTAAAGAATATTTAAAAAATTACTATGTATACCTCAAATAGGCAAAGAATGTCGACTAGATGTAGCACGACCATCAACGAAGATAGAAACACTACCTCTAACAGTCTTATTGGCATCTGAGGTAGGGTCTACAAGTGGAACATGAACTCTTGGTGGGCTATGTGATCTATCACAAGCCTGACCACGTATAGAGAAGCCACTCGTACTGCGATGACCTACAGTTGGGGCACATATATGGGATTCCTCAACATATTACATATAATACATATAAACTATTCCAAGAAAAAAATGTTGACAAAAAAATCATTTCTAAACTCAAGAAGAATAATCTAGCATGAAGGCCTAAACTATATAGTCCATTTTTTGATAATTTATAAACCAAATTATTGAGTTCCATGTAAACGCAATCGAAAGAAGTGATCAAATATACTTTCACACTTTTTATCATTTCTATATAATGCATTTTATTCATAGCACATAAATATGTAAATTTATATGTAAAAATTGGAAATAAACCTATTTACAAAACTAATAAAATTTGATGGCAACCAAATACTACAGTAGACTTTAAGTTCTTAATATTTTACTTTCACACATGACATGTATTAGGTGCAAGCACATGAAGACAATGTTTCTTGTACAATAGAATCATAATGATACAATATGGTACGAATAAGATAAGAGTTTAAACACTTTTATTCATTATAACAAATACGCTTTTCGTGATGGATTTAATGTATCTATCAATGAAGCATTGTTGAAACATGAAATTGTATATATAGTTATATAATTATATGTCAAATGATGTATATATATATATATATAGATAGATAGAGAGAGAGAGAGAGAGAGAGAGAGAAAGAGAGAGAGAGAGAGAGATTGTTTTATGTTATAACTAAGTTATGTTACGAACTAAATAGTTATAGAAATATGTTATTTTATAAACAATATATATAGAGAACTATAGTATACAACTATTTCATTCTATACTTCAATAATAGTTTAATATATACCAAAAGAAAATGAACACAAAATATAGGCTTCAAGCTAAGGTGAAACCCCATAGAATATTATCTTCTTATATAACAAATCAAAGTGAGAGTTGCAAGACCCAAACACCAATCAAAATTCCTTCCATAAGCCCCAACAAAACTCTCTTTTCAGCCTCCCCTAACCAAGTCAAATTCAACAAAGTCAATGCTCGTCAATGATCAACAAATCTAGTCATACTGTGATTTTTGAAATTTCAAATCTTCCTCAAATTATCGACCTCTGCAGTAAACATGTACCTTCACACGTATGGTGGAAAGTAGGGAAGAATTCACACATGTGACATAAAATTTTCTCTCCTTTGACTTCTTCTCATTATTTATTTTTCTTCACTCCTTTTCTTTTTCTTCTTAGCATAGAAATTGAAGTGTGTGATTTGTGTTCCAATTGAGGTCGAATTGCACTATATGTATACCCTTCTAGGAGGTCCAATATGTGTCTCTCTAGGTCGACTTGGTCTTGTGGAGGACAATTTGACTATTTTTACTCAAATAAAAAATCTTTTACGCGTTTTTGAAGGAGTCGAAATAGGACTTTGAATCAAGTACAGTGATTTGACTCATGAAAATATATCTTTTGACTTGAAAAACCCTAGAAGCATGAATAACATGCTTGACCTAAATAATAATTTGACTTTGAGCATGAAAACCATGCTTGAAAAATAATAATAAATATTGGTTTTTTTCTTTTCTTTCTTTTTATTTTTTCATTATATATATAATTTCATAAGTACAATGACAATTATGAAGACCAACTCTAGTTACAATTTCAATAGGTACAAACCTCGAACTAAAAAAAATGTGAAGAACTAAATCATCAAAGGTACAATACGTCCTAACTATCCATGAACATGGAAAATGAATGGAGACCATTAGCACTACAAGTGATATTGATAGTCTACTTCAATGGCCATAGGTAAGTTGTCAAGAATTTGATATGTTTGTTATTTTCTATTTTTTATGGGTTATGTGGTATGTTTATTTTTAATTAACATGTAGATAAATCTTATCTATTATTAATCAATGATTTTAACTCTATTGTCAATTATGGTGCCCGTTTAACCAATAAACCATAAGCACATGAAGGCACATAAAAAAAAACAATGTTGTTTTTTAACACTTCCCAATTATTGTTAGAAATATATGGTTTGTATGACTTCAATTTTATAGTCCTTTTTGCACACTCAT
This sequence comes from Pinus albicaulis, assembly GCA_034641835.2. Lineage (NCBI taxonomy): Eukaryota > Viridiplantae > Streptophyta > Pinopsida > Pinales > Pinaceae > Pinus > Pinus albicaulis. Next base: position 44,666,494 of record CM076580.1, read on the forward strand.
TTTCCTATTATCTCTTTCAAACACATATTCATCTTATGCATGCCCTTTTCTATTGTTCCTACAATGTATAACTCATTTGTTATCAACCCCCTTATACACCTCATACAAAATATACACATTTTTTTTCATTTTCATATGCATTCTCATGTGTCCATTAATTTACTTTATGTTGATGAAGTTATCCTCTTCCACACTTAGCCCTACTCATCAAACATGTTTTTCATGCTTAATAATAGACACGTCAATAAACTAGGTTTTCCAAACTTAGAATTAGTCATTAACTCTAGAACATTGGCCTTCTCTTTACTTTTACAAGTTTGTAATATTATTCCACCTTATTCCTAGCCTCATCCACCATATCCTAGTACAAGCTAGCACAAATTAGACTCTCCGAACCCTTGATTTCGCATATAAAAAAATAAAAAAACCTTAGCCACCAACTAGAGTTTGAAATTCCACAAAACTAAGGTTTACAAATTATAAATTACTATGGCTCTAATAGCTTATGGAATTTTCAAGAAGGTAAAGGTATATTGTTTTCTAATCTTTAACCAATAATTTCTTGAATGTTAGAGTGCATATATTTGGAAAGTTTCCCATGTGAAATTAGTTTCCCCATTTTCCAAAGATAGAAAACATCCTTAGTTTGGGGGGATATTTGTTACCATTTTTCAATTCCATAGTCAATAAATGCATATATTAGTAACCAACATTATTCTCCCAATTGATTGTTGTTGCTATTTGCTTCAAAGATGGATCAATTTTGAAATGATTTATATTCTGAGAAAGAATGAGTTGATATGCATATGAACGGGTCTTTATTTTGAATGAATTTTTATGTATTCTTTGTTGCAGTGAGAACGTGAGTAAAATAAAATTGTTTCCACATAAGAACCAACACTTTCAATATGCGTGGTTCCCACAAAAGAACCAACCACAAAAATTTCCATTTAGATATATTTAAAATAAGGAAGACTCTCCACAACAACAAGCTCTTGACAGAAAATAAAATAAAATGAAGAAGACTTTGGAAGTATTGGAGTGTATATGAAGTTGCAAAATGATATATGGACAAATATTTCACTTCTCAAGGTTATAGAAAAGGTAAAAAATGCAACAAAAAATGAGATGAATTCAATACATGAGATTCAATACAAAGTTGCATCAGGACATGTAATACCTTTAGTTGGAGGGAAATGTTGGCTCTCTAGAATTCCATAGTGTTCACTCTTTTCTTTAATTTTTCATGATTTTTTTATCATATTTTGCAGTACTAGAACCTTACATTAAGATCATTTTCATGATTATATATGAGTTTAGACTTCTTATTTTTTCAAAGAATTTGTTTTAGTATTTTGAGTGAATTTATGATTGAATATTATAAAAATAGCATGTTTTCACTTAAATTTTGATGAGTTTTTGATGTCTATAGGCATATTTGAAGATTACAACAAAGTCGTATTTGGCCACTTAGCCTCAAATTCAAATTTTATTTTCGAACTCTTAAATATTTGAGGAGGATTTGAGATCATAATTCAATCACATTCAATGAAGATGAATCATGGAAGTTTTGATAAGTGTCTCCTATCAAACTTATTAGATATTTGTGAATGGATTTGCAGAGATAATGATCACCTAATTGTAGCAAATTGGTTGTATATACTTGAAAGAAAACTAGATATGAATTTATTACTTTCTTCTCCTATTGTCGAAAAAACTGAGAGTGTTTTTTCCATTGAAAAGGGAGGAAAGGTGAAGAAATTTAGAATTTATGATCAAAATACTTGAAGATATATCTTTTTAGATAGACTTTAATCTTTTGGAGCTAGCTCCAGACATATTTTACTTAATATTGATGATATTCTAGTTTTCAACTTCTACTTCTTGAGCATTGGAGGCACGCACTTTTTTTTTAGATGTATATTTCAATCACTTTCATAGATTAGATTTACATGACTTCATAGACTAATGGTTTCCTAAATTAAAATTTCTCTCTCTTTCGTAATTTAGATTTCCATTTCTTTCCAATATTAAGATTTTTGTTGTTTTTATAAATTAATATTTCATTTCATGTTAAATTATCTAGATTGACAATGTAATGCAATAGAATTCTAATGCAATTGAATTGACCGACAATTTGTAAACAAGATTTTTTACAATACCATGTGCAAATACAATGGCTAATCAATACAAATCTAAAATACCATAACTCAATTCAAATGACAATTGCTAATATGACATTTTTTTAATTAATCAATTCCATTAAAAGAGAAAAAATGTCATAATTACTCTGGAAATAAATTTCAACCTTTGATTTGTGAATACTGCTATGAATATTATAGAATATTAGTTGTAAATTAAATCATTTACATTCACCTAATTATTGATAATTAAATTAAAATTATTAAAACTCTAATCCAAAAACACAAACATTTAATTTTACTCTCAATTATTAATATAATCTAAAATCTAATTAACCTTAAAAACTTTAAAAAAAAAAAAAATATTTTAAACTCATTTGAAAATTTAGAAATTTTGAGTTTATAAATCCAATATCAAATTTTGAAGAACAAAATACAAAGTTATATATATATATAGATATATATATTAAAAAAAAAAAAAGCAATAAAACATCATATTCTTAATTTCACTCTAACTTTTAATATTGAAAAATAATAAATAAATCAATCCATACTGTCTGACCCAAAAAAAACAAATTTGATGCAAAATCAATAAAATTGAATATGTTGTGCTAAGTTCCTTACACACCATACAAATAATATTCAAATGTACTACTCATTTAAATGGTTTCTGGTCATGGTCAAAATATTTAACAATATGGTGCATGTTCCGGCCGAATTGAATATGTTGTGCTAAGTTCCTTACACACCATACAAATAATATTCAAATGTACTACTCATTTAAATGGTTTCAGGTCATGGTCAAAATGTTTAACAATATGGTGCATCTTCCGGCCGCTCAGAGTTCCCAGCAGTAGGAAAAAGGCATCCACGAAGTTCTTGGCTCTATTGCAATTATATGAAGTGATGGTTTCTGCAAACTACGAAGGAAAGAAAATCTTCGATGTCCACTAGATCAATATCTCTCGTCCTAGTCAGCAGCCATATGCAATTATATGTTTGCAACATGTTATGGGTGGCAGGGATTTCCGCATCCATATCATTTCAATTTGAGACGATACGTATCTATACAGGCGCTTCTCTCACACCAAAGACGATCGTACACGAGCAGAACTGTTCATGTGTAAATCGTATGAAAATCGCTATGGACCAGAAAGGATTGAATTGAAAGGTACCAACAGTCACTCGAAGCCGAGGAAGCGGTTACCCGGCAAAGTCGAAATCCCCATAGCTACGTTTCAAAATAGCATACACAGAGCACTACAAATTTTGTATTGAATCAGTTGCTCATCATTTGCGCTTGTCCATTATCAAACTTCTCTATGGTAATGCACACATATTCGAAGTGTTATGGAGTGGCCTGTGTCTTTTGCGGCAGGCTATTGGAGAGTGTTTTTGGTATATATGCATAAGGTTTGAGAGTTTTTGGTATATCTTTGGAAAAAAGTTGACAGGGATGGAATGGAATTGCAGTTCTCAATTTTCATGACAGATCAAAACGTCATACATATATACACTCAAAAATCTATTTTAAACAAAAACGGCTAAGATATATACATATAGACAGCTACATGTATTTTTTCTTTGCTAAGTAACTTATTTTTAAATTCATTTCTAATCTCAGTAATAGATTAAAGTTGTGTCTACAATCTAGAATGACTAGGTCAGTTACAATGTATTTTTTTTTCAAATAAAGTTCTAAATAGAAAATTAATGTTTCATGTAATTAAAAAAATGAATATGCTGTAGAGTGATTAAAAGTAAAAAAATGTGTGAGTAAAATATTTAAGCTTTATATTAAAAAAAAAAATCAATAAAAGATTTAACTAAACTATTTGAAGATCTATATTAACTAATTTATGTATAAATTAGATTCATAAATATTTGTATATAAGAATAAAAATTGCTAAAATAAAATGTTTTAATATTATATATAAAAATATTTTCAATGTGGGTTATCACTATAATATTTTAATACTAACTAATATTTACATATATTTAAAAATATATTAATAACAAAAAAACATTTTAATTTAAATGATAAAATATTTTGATGTATATGTTATGTAAAATATTTTAATATCAATTATATACATATCGTATATCATTTAAAAAAATATATACATATCATAAAAAAAAATAAGTTTTTATAGTTAAAATGTTTATTTAATCTTATATATATTCTATTTAATATTAAAAAATACAATTTAAAGAGTGTTATATTTTACAAAATAAAAAAGCTTACAGGACCAAAAAAAAAGAATAAAAAATTATTCAATTAAATTTTTTTCTTGATATAAATCTATACATATTATTAATCAACAGCTGCCCCATACAACTATCCATGAGGAAATATAGTCAAAATAATCGAAAAGACAGAAAGGAATCTTCCAAACTTGTAGAAATCATTTTCTTTGGTGAATATTTAATTTAATAAGTTTAAATTTTTTACTGATTAAAGCTCTAACCAGTATTTTAAACATCTGAATCTGTTTATAGTGCAACGAAAACCTTGAAAATGTTGAAAATGCAGTATATTTACTGAAAAATTATCCCATTGCCAATAGAAATGTTGTTATTGGAATTGGTTCTATTAAAGTGTACCACACTTGCCATTGCGAAAAGTAATTAAATGGAACACCACCGCTAAGAGCATAAATTCTTATCCTGTCCACACTCTAATTATATATTTTTCTCAAATATTCTAGTGAAAGATACGATGTTTGAGGCCTTTTTTTCTGTTACATTAAGTTGGCAATTTAATTTAAAATGTAATTACTACTCAACATTCTTTATATTGAACCGTTGACCATATATAACCTTTTTTTTTATCGCACTACCATAATTAATTATCAATTTCTTGATGTCATATCTGTTTATATAGTAATCATTTTGGATAATATTCCAAATCATTGTTTGTTTTTTAATCACAATATCTCATTATTCCTTATCACATTAACTCATTATCCAATTGTGAGTGTTGTCTTAGTCTATAATGTAATCCTTTTTTATTTTCTAAATCGTTGTAATGCCCCATGTAGTTCATCCTACACCTTATCACATCATTTTTATTATATTGCTTTGATTAATGTTATCCCGCACCAAAAAAATCTACACATCATAACGCACTTAACCTACGAGTCTTTGATTACGCATCTTTAGGGCAAGGTTTGTATCTTATAACGCATCTTTTATTTACACAAATTGAATAAGGTTATCCTGCACACTGAAATCATTGCCGATACATAAGGTTATAATCTGTAATTTGTTCTTTTCTTTTTGATTAATAGAAAATAAGAATAAGAAAAATTAAATAAAATCATTACGATATATACTTTTATGCAAAGTTCAGTAACTACATAATTAATATGAACCTGTGATCCGACGACATGCCTATAGTGCCATGGCCTCAAATTTATCAGATCCGCTCCTATTCTGTAAGGATGGCATGATAATAATTGCTTCAGCTAAGATCGTGCGTAAGGTGCTACTGACAGTAGACCATGCCGGGTCGTATAAGGGAATCGCTAGCACAGGATTAATTAGCCACTAAATTTGAGACAATAAACTTTTATCGAACATTCTGCGATCGACTTGTACCATAACTGTATACTCTCCCAGAGTGGGAATATGGTAAGGCCGGTAAGGTCACGCTGATTCGGGTAGGCTATCTCTCAGATTTTTTGGATGGCTTTTCTCAATTATGATGAGTAGAAATTTATTAGAATTATGTTTGAGTAGTAAATTCTTCACAATTCTATTACTTTTTAGATTTTTCTCATACTTTTTAGATTTGTCTCATCAAAATTTAAATATATATTAAAAACTCAATTTAAAACCAAAAATATTCATGGATTCTGAACAATATCTCCCAAAAAAAATTCTCATAGAGAGGCAACGACCTTTATATCCACTAGTAATTTGGACCCCAGCTCAAGCTCGTCATTCTTTAGTTCAAAACTATTCACAACTATAAATTTTATGATTGTGGGGCTAAGGAATCACAAAATTAACTGCCACAAAATGCGGTTGCTTACTCGGGCGCTTGTGGATAAATCTGGCCTTATTTATGATGACAATAAATAAATAAATCCAATATTATATATGTTACTAGTTAGATAATGTATTTGGATAAAGCTAATCGGTGGCATATACTTTCACCGTCCCTATACTGCCACTGCCCTTGGTCTTATCATTAATGGGTTACTTGGATTTATTCATTGTCATTTATGATCACCATGAAAATTTGTTGTTTTAGTATTGTGAATTTTTTTTAAAGGTGGAAAAGATTTAGTATCATCAAAAACTCATAGAACATTTAAAATTTTGAAGTTTGATAAGAGTAATATATTTTCACTCCCCAACTGCGGATGGAGGATTGGCAGTCCTTTATTTTAAAACTAATTTATTAATTATTTTAAGTTATATTATTTTTTATTTTTATTTCTATTTTTATTAGACATTTCATTATTCAGTGGCATGCAAAATTGTCGAGCCGGAATTATTGGGATTGAAATTTCGATGTGAAATGCGTAACCCGAAGTATTCTGAATAGCGACAACCATGGTGTTGAAAATAATACTAAAAATTGATATTGGTGCGGAAAAATGGATTAACGGTCTTTTTAGAAAGCAATTCAAACGTAATAAAATGATGCGGAGCCGACAAACACATTTCCTTTTCGTTAAATTTTCCATCCATTTTTAATGGCAGACAGATTGTTTTGACAGTTGTTGTTGTTGTTGTTTTGATAGTTGTTTCTAGTGAGACTTTTGGAAGTTAGTTTTGTTTGTTTTTTTGTTTTTTTTTTTTTAGAAATTTATTGAAAGTACAAGTTTAATGGTTAATCATATATAATGAAAATGTCCTAATTTTTTTTAAAAGTGCTAATCTATATATACAATCAAAAAATCAATTTAAATAAAATAATTATAGAATTTTTTTTTAAATGTTAAATTTATAAACCGTTTAAAAAACCGTTCAAATAAACAAATTAAAATTTCAGTTCAAATTTTTCTAGAGATTAAAACTCGAGAGAATCCAAAATAATCACACTAAAAACAACTCCGTTGTTTTGTGCGTGTGTCTGACATAAAGACTTACTATTTAAGTTGAAGTTGTAACATACACCATTAACTTCACAGGGAAATGTAAGGAGTTAAAATTTTCTATGCAAGTTACTCATCATTACATAGAATGTTTAACAGTTCACAGTGGCATTTTATAAATAAAGATAGTAAACTCCTTAACCCTTAACAACCTCCATTACAATATATTAACATAATACTATATGATGTAACCATCCATTCATCTCATTACTAATATAGTCATCACATAATTTCCATTATGAACATCATAACAAGAAAGGAATCAACCTCATCATCTGGACACAATAACCAACCACATCATTGAACACCAATATACCCTGGAAACCCCGTAGGGTGAAAACCAACAAACGTTTAATTTTATTATTAAACACTCGTGAGGGTGTTCAGCACATCATTCAATGGCTTATAAGGGAGACCATCCCTTAACCATCGTTTATATAATATTACAAGGAAATATGAAAATATCTAGCTTAAATCCATTGCAATAAATATGATACCATTTACCCTCTGGTCTTCATATCTTCATATCTTCACATCTTGGTGGCATGGATGTACCTCATATGTGTTGGTTATTAGTCATCACAATAACTAATGCTTCCGTTACACAAGCACACATTCCTGCAAGATAATGGCTACATCTCCCAAGTTTTTCTTTAAAATAACTGATACATCAGTTAAGATATTTATGCATGTGATTTATAGAAAATTAATTCAAAATAGCTAACCCTTAAGCTATTACTTTTAGTGCATGGAATGCAAGCTAACAGAACAAATGTTGCTACCATGCATGCGATTGCATATCTATTCCAAAAGACTCTCCCTAAAGGAATGCTTTCATAATGAAGCGCATAACCTCCTTTAAAGCTAGTGAGCATGTAAACATATGTTTTATTTTTGTAAAAATATGCAATTAAGAATATAAATGAATATCTCATTTACAAGATTATACTAACAATCTTGTTCAATGTAGTTTTAATGCTACAAGCTATCTTTCTACATACAACTATGTATATTATTTTTCAATAGAAGTTAATACATATTCCTCCAAAAGGAATTTAACATCACATTCGTATTTTAACCATGAAAATAGTATATCGCTATAATGACTATTATTTTCACATGCAAGAGCTTATCATTCTTTAAAATTCCACGATCACTTAGTTATATTCTCATGTAAACAAAAACCTACTTCTTCTTCAAAAGAAGCCAATATAACCTAATATAACCTACTTTCCTTGTCTTTCTATATGTGGTTTCACATGCTTCCCTTTAACCTTATTTTATGCGTAAAACTAGGAAACAATAAAAGGTTAGCTTAACGTTGTATACACCTAAATCAAAAAGTATTCATCTAGACATGCAACCTTTCCAAGAAATCCATAACTCATATTCCTTTTTCCAGGAATATAGCATCAAATGTGTTCCTTCCAAGGAATCAAGAAATAGTCCTTTTACCATTTCATAATTACTTATGTAATCATATTTATTACATATGTATAAGTAAAATATATCTTTACATACCTTAACCTTTAACATATGCAATCTTAAGATATACAATGGTAAAAATACATTAAGAACCATACATCTTTAAGAAACTATTAGAAAGGTAAAAGCATGCATCCAAATACAAAGGTAAAAGCATGCATCCAAATACGCATGCATCCAAATACTAGGATAAGAGCATGCAAAATATCTGCAATAGAAGCATGCATATTCTATTTTTCTTGCATATACAAAATTATATAAATATTTATATATTTCTGCCCATATAAACATGGCCAATATTTTGAAAATAATCAAATCTAGAAATAAACAAAAAGAAATTACTTATCTTTATTTTGACCGTTACTATTGCTGAGCATCCTAAATCGACTCTCTCTATTTCACGGTGAGTCAGCAAGAAATAATATACACAGGGCAGATTTGGAGAAAATTTTGTTGGGCTGTGAGTACCTTCATTGCAAAAAAACTCGATTGCTGCAGCGCCAAATGGCAAGGAAAGCCGAGCTCATACTGACTTTCCCACGCCTCTTCACAAGACTGAAATCCTCCAAAGGATTCAACCTCTCGTTCCTCCTCGTTTATGGTGTTTCCATATTAAAATGCCCTCCGCTTTGCAGGAACTGCTAGCCTTGCAGTGATATACGTTCTTTTTCCTTTTCATACAACCGTTCCAGGGATATACGTTCTTTTTCCTTTTCATACAACCGTTCCAGGGATATACGTTCTTTTTCCTTTTCATACAACCGTTCCAAGAACTTCGTATAATTCGACTACCGCTCAGAACCCATGCTTCTCTACAGCCATGAATATATGGTAATCATTGGGATGCATACCAATAAATCAATCTTACCCCCTCAAACTCCCGTGGATAAGGAATCCGTTTTACTTCTAACTGTTTATTGATTTTCTTGAAACAACGGTTTTGTAAAATATGGTAAAAAGTAAGTTTACGTGGGTGTTACAGAAGTTATGAAATATGAATCAGAAATTCAATCGATGGACTCCGTACTTATGTTACTATGGGGAAAGGCCATCACGCGTGAACGGTGGCACAAGGCGTTGGACGATCGTTCAGTCAGCTCATTTTATTTTCGGTGAGTCATGGTTTTTGTTTTGGGTTTTTATTATTTCCTTTTTCGAAAATCGATAAAATTTCGGTTATTTTAAAGTTGTCAAAACCATTAGGGATTTAATCAAATTGTATAGACAAGTTTACCTTACAGAGGTGGAATTTAGACGGTCAAAATAATTTCAGTGGGATTTAAAATCAAAATTATCTCGAAAAGTAACAAGCTATAAATAGTCCCATTACTTAAACATAAAGAATAGTCTTTCGTTTGGTTAACTATTAATATTATTTTTTTTAACTATTACTTTAAGTTTGCCAAAAATGTTATTATTATTATTCTTTTAACTATTAAATTATGATAAATTATTTTTTCTTAAAATATCAAAAATTTTAAATGACTACTTCAGGATGAAACACGATCTATAATAAAGGTAATAATGTTTAGGCTATGGAGTGGGGCATAATCTTTCCTAATCATATTAATATAAATATGGTTGAATATCAACTATTGTTTTGGGTTACATGATTTTCACGTGTTTTTATTTGTGTTCTGTACTACTTTTACAAATTTGTTTAGGAGGGAGTGCTTGTTTTTTTTTCTCTAGAATTTGGTAAAAATAAATTAAAAAATTAGAATGTTGGAATGTTAGAGTGTATGAATAAAGAACTCAAAATTCTAAAGTTTGATAACTGTAATATAAATTTGAAAATTTGTATCATAAAATTTCTAAAATTTCCATTATTTTTAGAACTAATTATTGGTTTTTTTAGATTAAGCTATTTCTACTTCTATTGGACTTTTCCATTATCCATTCAGATGCATTGATATTTTGATGTGAAATGTGGAACCCGAAGTATTTTGAATAGCTACAATGGTGCTGAAAATAATGCCAAAAAATGATATTGTTGAGGAAAAATGGATTAATGGTCTTTTTAGAAAGAAATTCAAGCACTATAAAATGATGTAGAGCAAACAAACACATTTAATTTTCTTTGATAAACTTAGAAAGGAGCATACAAGCTATATTTCATTAATCAAATCAAGCTACATATATACATGAGGTACAGTCTCAATATAGAGAAGCTATCTTAGACGCACAATAATTTGGTTGAGAGAATATCTCAACCTCACACCAAACTAGGAACTAACCTATCAAATACGAACAGACCCTATACATAGAGAGAACCACAACTGAAGACAAGTAGGAATTACATATTCCAACACTCCCCCTTAGTGACTACTTGTCTCAATATCTATCTGCAAAATCTACAACTGGTCCTATTTGGTAATTACACTTTGTATCATCTTCATGCTATTGTTGATGTCCATATAAAGGAACAACCATCCACTGAAATGCATGGGTTCCAACTGTTGCAACCGCCAGTATACTAGGAAGTCGTTCACATACATGGTTCATACAACCTCTCGATTAAATCCCCCTTGATATAAAATTTCACCTTATGGAGTCTAAAACCAATACGACCCACCCAAGTGTATCCATCTCGCATGACACACTCTTCTAGGGTGTTAAAACTCTCTGACAGAGGGAACATATAACAAAGGGGTATGCATGCCTCTTTGGTTCTTACAGCATGTATAAACAATAAATGACATGTATATTTGCTTCTAATTACAAATTGTGAATCATACTCATGGTCGTGAGTCTATTCCAAGAAACTCACACAAAACAAACTCTCGCAAACTTGATTGTCCATCTTCCTTTTCCGCTCACCATACCATTCACCTCCACACACACCGCACTATTCATATGCTGGAACACACCATTACTTTGGCTTTGTACTTGTCAATTAGAACTTGGAACTCCATCCTTAACCTGCCATTTGTTAGAGTAGTCAATTCTAACAAAAAATAACTTCATATTGAGGTGACTAATCTCATTATGTATATTAATTTTAGTTCCAAAATATGTCCATCATGAAATATTTCGTTTTCCCAAACATACACAAACAATCATGCTTTCAAACAAACAATACCAAATGATAATGCAAATGTTCAACACATGGCCATGCCATTCACTACTGCAGACAGTCCACCCCACATTTCAGTTCACCAGAACACTGCCCACACTGCTGTTGTGAGCAGATCCAAGATCATACACTGCACGTTGTCTTCGATCTGACCCCTATCAGATTACTGACAACTAATCGCTCCACGTTGCTTCATGCACAAGCAACACCCTTTCACCTTCTTGCTAGTTCACATTTCGACAAGCAGTAATTCACCTCCACCGCTCAAGCGCTCAGCCTTGAGGAGATACAATGTAGCCACCAAGGCTCAACTCAGCCACCAAGGCTCAACTCAGCCACCAAGGCTTATCACAGCCACAAAGGCTCATCACAGCCACGAAGGCTCACCACAGCCACAAAGGCTCAACACAGCCATGAAGGCTCACCACAGACACAAAGGCTTACCACAGTCACGAAGGCTCAACTCAGCCATGAAGGCTTAACATAGCCATGAACGCTCACCACAGCCACAAAGGCTTACCATAACCAGGAAGGCTCAACTCAGCCATGAAGGCTCATCACAGCCACAAAGGCTCACCACAGCCATGAAGGCTTAACAAAGCCATGAAGGCTCACCATAGCCACAAAGGCTTACCATAGCCACGAAGGCTTATCAATACTCCAGGACTCCATGGTCCAATCCTTCTTCATCCACAAATTCACTGTCAACATGCATAAAATTCAACAATTTTATACACAAAAAATTCTTGTTTCAGTATCCAATTACCCTGGAATCACAGCATAATGCCACTTCCCCTGTTCACAGTATCAAGGCAGGGTAACTGCTTCCAAGCATGCCTCCTCATGCTTGCTAACAGGCTGCAAAAATGAAGACCCATTATCAAGCTAATATCCTCGCAATTGAACATGCAAGTCTGCAATCTCTTAACAGCTTTTAAATAACTAAATTTCTATCTGCTTGCTACACAAGGAAAGAAACTTCAGGCTCTTTGTTTCCTTCCCTTTTTCCATCAAATCTACTCCCCTGATCACTCTGGGCATACACAAAATTCGATCATCCTCCAATCTCTGATGCAACTCCGACCACTATCCTTAGATTCCATTTTCATTGTCATGTCATCATCATATCTGGTAGTAAATCATTCCTACAAATAAATTTGTCTATTGTTGGAATGGCCAATTCCAACATAGACTCAAACTCATGACAGTAGCTAGCCAAACTAAATGTCACATTAAATAATTCAATTCTTTCAACCAGATTTACCTTACTCACATGAAAGCTCTTAAAGAAATATTAAACACCGACAAATAATAATGCAAAGTACTACGACCCTTCATGCAGCACTATGCTTAGCACTTCAACATAGCAACAATCAAGATCTTGTCCCACATTATACGAAACACATTATCTCCTCCAGCTCAACATACAAGCCACATGAACTCCTTATGAGCTCCCATCGCTAGATTTGCTGTATGATCCAACCTCATCATAAACAAACATCGATTGTGGCAATTCCCCATCCTCGTCATCTGCATTGTCGAGCTTCCTCTTGTAGCTTATTTAGATAGAAGTAATTGACAATCCATAATATGGGAACTCAATTCCCATGTAAATTGCAAATTGTTATTTTCCTTCGCAATTACAACATATGCTTTAGCCAGTGTAATCTGATCTCCCAACTGCCTTGTAATAGAATTGGCACTTATCATCTCTTCTGTAAAATTCATTCCCGCTGTCACACTATGTCTTGTAATTTCATCCTCCTCGTGATGGAAAACATCAGGACTTAGTTGCCTCTCATGAATGAAAAGAAACATAAACATTATGAATAAAAAGCTTCCAAGAGCTGCCCAAAATGCTCTGGACAGACACCTCCATGTTGGGCGCCTAAAATTTGCAGCTCTCCGCCTCATTTTTTATAAATATGCTCATATATAGTTATATTTCTATTTCTTTACAGGACCAAATGTTGATAAGAGCTGCAACGATCCACAGGAAGAAATGAGAAGTAATAACCAATTTCCTTAAAAAAATCTTCTGTAAATTGCTTAAGATTTCTCTGCAAGCCCATCTATGGCAGAACCTGCACGTAGATTTTGTTTCCAGAAATCATCCAGATTTTGGCAGACACGTGAATTCTGCGATCACATCGCTCCCATAATGCCAATAAAATTTTGGCACGAACTACACAAATCCTCAGCACTAAGCATCAAAACCCGGCTCTGCAATGCTGAATACCAAAACAAAAATGCCAAATGACCTCTTACTATCCGCCTGTGTATATGCTGCATCATTGAGGAACACCAGATCTCTCAGGGGTGATTGATTCCAGTGCTATATTGAGTGTCTTCCTCTGTACATCCAGATTCAGACTCGACAGCTCCCATTAGACATCCAGCAAAGGGTTACTGGAGCTCTGCAGTAGCAAAGTTGAGGGCGAAGCCTCCTATGGTATTTGTTATGTATTCCCCTTAAACTGGATAGCCATGAGGTGGGAATTCTGATCAATCCAGAACCTTTGGCAGCTCAAACAAACTCATTTATATTCCTCAGCCCAGGAGGGGCCAAGGCCCAGGACCATAAGGGCTCTGATGCCCGGCCCTGTATCAGTAGACACAAATACATTGATCTACACTTTATCCACCTTTAAGAAGTGTCCATAGATTCATATCTTTCAGCACCATAGACCGCTACGTGGACATCACATTGAGGAGGATTTGTGACGTTAGCATAACTTGGACTGGAGGCACCATTGCTTTCCGAGCAGTAGCCCTGGCCTGAGCAACCATGATCTCCAAACGAAGCTGAAGAACTGACTCTGCTAGTTCTACTGTCAGAACCGTCTCTGGAAACAATTAGGTCAAGCCTGTATTGTGAATTTTTACCACCAGATCCAAACAAAGTAGCTCAGCATCAGATCGCTCAGCCAGCACTGCTCCTCTCTCACTTCAGTCAAAAACATACAAGCAGATTGCAAGACAAAGGGTAGCTATAACAATCGATTTGGCTCCAACATACCTTACGAACTCAAGAATTCCATTCGATGCTTCATGGTTGATATCTCGCAAAGTTCTAAAACAAAAAATTGGAAAATTTATGAATCATAAATTCACAGAAAGACTGGATGGCCTCAAAATTCATTCTGCCACTTACTTCAATGAAAAAGTTTCTGATTGCTGGGTATGGCAAGAGTATGTGAGTCCTTAATTTCTCCACTTGGGTATTCATTTCTGACCTCCAAAGAAGTACCCAAGTGAAGATCCACCTCCATGGATTTCTCCTCTTTGAGGACCATCTATGCTCACTGCACCAACTTTAAACTCAGGAATTCAACCAGAAAACGCTTCTCCGACAGCGTTACAACAACAAATAAGGGAGAAACATCGTCGGTTCACACCATATCAAGCCAGAGTCACACTGTCGACTCAACTACTTGACGCAGCAACTATCACGCATATCCAGCTCTACAATAGCAATACAGTCATTTTTATTCAAGGGAACGGATCCATGCATCGTTGTTTCTCATTCATTTTTGTGAAATTGGATACGGAGAGTCTCCACCGAATTATCAATAACGACTCCCTCCTTTGATTTGAACACCAACACCTTCCCAAGAAAAAAAAAATGGGATGCAGGTGCTTTTCCAAGTGCAGAGTATACTCTTATGTCATCCGTTGATGCCTAATACTCGGAAATATAACTGCGTGGGAGCAAGAACTAATCCAGCTGCTCCACGCCTGATGCAGTGCTAATATTGGAGAATGTGACCGCCATTCTTGATCTCTTTTATATACAGAAAGGATTTACTCATGCGGTTGCGCCCTCAGCCTCTGCTTCTAATTCAGAAGCCGCCAATTAGATAGAGAATTATGCGAGAAGGGTTTAACTTGACGTCCTCTCACTTGGCATATCCACAGAGAAATCTAGTGACCGAGAGGCGTTTTCCCTAGAAAATCATACAACAGCGTTTGAACTGAACAGCAGGGCAGTGCTCCTTTCAGCAGCCAAACTCCAAAGCTATGGCATTTGACAGCAGATGATTTCGAATACAAATGGACAAAGAAATACTAAAACAATACAGATGCTCTTTTATTTCCCTTGGCCCAGGAGGGGCCAAGTCGAGGCCCAGACGAGCTCCAATACCAACTTAGAAACTGAGTATACAAGCTATATTTCATTAATCAAATCAAGTTACATATATACATGAGGTACAGTTTCAATATAGAGAAGCTATCTTAGATGCACAATAATTTGGTTGAGAGAATATCTCAACCTCACACCAAACTAGGAACTAACCTATCAAATAGGAACAAACTCTATACACAGAGAGAACCAGAACTGAAGACAAGTAGGAATTACATATTCCAACAATTAGATAGTTATTTTTCGGTCTATTTTTTCTAAAATTTTGTAGGAATTGATTAAAATTACAAGTAGAGATTGTTTAGGGTGCTAAATCTTTATATATAGTCAAAAAAATAGTTTAAATAAAAAAAATCAAGATTTTACCTCAAATTTTTAATTTTCCACTAGATTAAACCACTAGAAAATCCAAAATAATCACACTAGACCTAGCCAAGAATGTGGTTGTGTGTTCACATGTTGTGGATAACTATGTTTTGGAGGAAAATTGATTACTTAGTTTCTTATTAATTGCAATTTATGTAAGTAGTTATTTGTTGTCAAATTCTGAGTAGAAATAGGGATAAGTGGGAATTTGAGTTAGATCGTTGAATCATGATAGGATTTTGTGCACCAAAAAAATAGTAACTCCATTTGTGGAAGGATGTTGTTAGTTAGTTTGATATTCTGGGTTGTAATTTTGAAAGATAATTTAGGAGAGAGGTATAATAGAGAGGATTAGTGTGTGGGAGTAGGAGGAGAGGCTGAGAAAATGCATAATGAGGCCTACAGTAAAAGAGGAATGAGAGAATGTCTGAGTCGGTGTTTGAGAAGTACAATTTAATGAAATAGAGTTTCGTTATGCTTTGTATTATCTGTTTATATTTTGAATGGACTATGTTATGCTATTATTATCTCTATATTAAATATACACATACAGATACTAATTTGTACAAAGTTTGTTAGAGGTTTGCATGTAAAAATACATTGGTATGCCATAATGAATCTTGCTGAATGAGATGAATCGAAGATTGTATCAAAGTCTTATTGAAGATTTAAGATTTTGGCACTTGCAAATCTCACCGAGGATAAAAGCTGAAACTGATTTCTAGTTGATAATGGAATTCAGTTGCATATAAATATCATGGTTGCTTATTGAAATATTCAATGATTCAAGCCTTGAGGAAGAACACTAGAACATAGTATCCTTTAAGGAGAATTCACTGACACAGATGGTATGGCTCATAAAAGGGGAAGCTCATATGCAAGGGAAACGTAGATAAAGAGTTTTGATAAATAAATTACAGATCCTTGAACTTCATATTTAGTTGTAGAGTTAAATTCCTTTATAATTGTGGAGCTCCGTAATTTTCAGTTAAGTTTTAGTAATTCCTTTACAATAATAGTAAATTCTAATTTGTTTTTCTATAGAATGGAATCTTAGCCATTTGAAATTTCTTCATGTTATTTTTAGGATTTGAAGAACCTAGAAGAATATGCAAATTTCATTACGAAGCCATAGTTATTTTATCAAAGAGATATCAAATTCTACAACAACAGAGAGTACCATCTAAGAGACACTGTTTTTGTTTTCTTTTGGAAAGTACAAAAAAAAATCATTATTATAAAGGAAATTTTTATGAGTTTGATAGGATAGGAAGGGTTGGAGTCTCTCTCGAGACCTATGGTGAAACCTTAGTGTTTTAAGGTTACAAATTGGGAGAATTATATCTGGCATTGCATAATTTGGTATCAGAGCGAAAGGTTTGTTTCCTCCATTTTAGAGTATTGAAGTAGTGGAAGTGTAGATAATTTGTAGAAACATTGGATTTGGAATCTGAAATATTGGAAGACAACTCTAACTGGGAATGTAGAGTTGTATGAGTTGTTTGAAGACATATTGGGACAAAGTTTGGCAGGGTTTGAAAAGGTACCTTGATACATCCTTGAGATAGAGCAGCAACACATCAAAAGAGTAGAACAGAGCAAGGCATTTTGAGTCATTGAAGTAGCCTGGAAACACCAAAGAAATTGCAGCAGAGGAAGTGGTTGCATGAGGGAAGTAATGAATGAGGATTTGAGTGTCCAAGTGACCAAATTGACTAAAGGGTGGAATTATAGAACTGTTGTATTTAAGATAGAAAAGGAATTAAGACAATAGGGAACAATGTGACCAAAGGAGTCTGTAACAGGCTGGTAGTGAAGGTAAGTGACAACAGTTGTGTATGATGAAGTGTAAGTGACCAAAAGGTGATGATTTTTATTTTTTGGTTACTTGTGAAGAGACTAACTGATTGCAGGTCATAGCAACAGGAAATGAGGAGTTGGCCATGAATATATCTAGTTGATGTCTAGAAGAAATTATGAGTAAAGTTGAGTGTTGAAAGCATAAATAAAGATTTAGAGGATAAAGCAAAGTAAATAGGTTTTTGACTGAACCAGATAGCAAAATAAATTTCTGAAGAAGGTAGGATGATTGTAGGTCTCCAAAAGAAGTGAGAAATTGGAAAAGAAGCAGCCTGGTAGCTTTGAAACATGATGAGCGGGAGTGCTCAAGAGGAGGTTTCCTGTGAAGAATCTAGCAGAAGAAGAGTCACGAAGAAGATGACTTGGTACTAGAGACAAGTATTATACTTTTTACAGAGATAGAAGAGGTTGTTGCAGCTCACAGGGTGGATTGAGATGATTTCACAGTAGACAAAAGAAGATATGACCATTGATGGTTAACTTAAGGGTTGAGAGAGAAGTCATAATAAAAAGAAAAAAATCAGCTGAGAGTCCAGTAGAAGACTAACCATGGAAAATATTAGTGCGGTATCTACAGACGGGTTGATGGAGTCAGCTTGTAGAGATGGAATATTTGTAGTCCATGATGAACACAGAGGACTTCATAAAGAAAAGAAGAATATAACTACTCATAGTCATAGTAAAGGGTCTAAAAGAGATTATGAAAGTTGATGTAAGAATAAACTTGATAGAGAATTAGATGAGATTAAAGTTCAGCTAGAAGTGATGAGAGAATACATACAGCGGAATATGGAAAACCAAAGGTATGGTTGGGTTCTTCGGAATAAAATAATCAAGTGGAGTCATTTACAGAGTAGGTTGAGACATGAAACACATGTACAGCTAGAATAAGAACTTAAAAAATCTGAATTGCAGCATCATATGTATGCTCAGGAAAATTTTTACCTATGTGAACCTGAACAAGGATCTATTCTGGGTGAGAGTGGTGATGAGGTTGAAGACAAAGAACTAGCTAATGGTTTCATGGATCCTTGGAAGGATGAAAGCCAGTTGAGAGAATTGAATTTGAGACAAAAAAGGAAGATAAAAGGCCTTATGGTTTTGAAACTGATGGTGGATGTGTGTTTGCAATTCATGTAAATGCGGAGGAAAACAAGAATTTATTGGAAATTGTCATATCAACAAGAGGAAAGATTATTGGTTGTGGTCATGTAGGTAGTTTAGATGAGAGAGATGGAAGACAGTCGTGTTACACTATCATGGAATTAGGAAAGAAGATGACTATCCATAGTCATATGAATATTAGAGAAAAATATTACAGTCAAGTGAAGGAAGATGTCCAGTTGGATGACATCCAGAGGAAAAGTCAAAAGGGGGTTGAAAAAGGATTCATAGAGATGAAGGAAAGTCTCAATAAGGTAGAAAGGTTGATTCAAGACAATAATGAAGATGGGTCTTATGTACGGGTGATGAGAAAGAAGAAGGTGCAATGGTTTGCATTGCAGTAGAAGAAAATACACCAATCATTGGCTTGGAAGAAGGATAAAGGGTGTAAGAAAGCTTAGCGTGAGAAAAAGTTGATCAAGAAGGAAAGGATACATTCATATGAATATGAATCAAAGAATTTTCTCAAGAAAAATGATGAAGCTAATATAAAACTAATGGAGAAGCTTATGGTGTATTTAGGAATTGAAATTCAACCAGAAGAATTGGTGATAAAATTATCTAAGGAGACCTTAATGTCTCATAGTTTTGAAACTAATATTTTATGTGTGAATGTAGGAAACACTGAAGAAGGTAAATTGTTTAATATTCTTATAGGAGAAAAGAAAAGCAAAGACCAGGCTTTTCAGAATATGGAATAAATACATTCACATAATCTCGTGATGCAGGAGGAAGGGTAGTTATTAAACACAACTATAGCGAATTATGCAGGTATTGGATTACCTTATTTTAGCAAATTGGTTGTATCTACTTGAGATAAAAGTAGATATGAATTTATTGGTTTCTTCTCCTATTGTAAAATAAAAACCATGTATAAATATGAGAGTGTTTTCCATTGACAAGGGAGGAAGGGAGAATAAATTTAGAATTTCTAATGAGAATAATTGAAGATATATATTTTTAGCTAGACTTTAATCTTTTAGATCTACCTCCAAACATATTTTACTTAATATTGATGATATTCTAATTTTCAACTTCTAGTGTACTTGTTGAGCATTGGGGCATGCCTCACATTCATAGAATAGATTTACATGATTTCATAGACTAAGTTTCAAATTATTTTATAGATTAAGTTCAGTGCTTTCCTAAATTAAAATTTCTATCACTTTCTTAAATTTAGATTTCCATTGCTTTCTTAAATTAATATTTTTGTCACTTTAATAAATTAATATTTCATTTCATGTCAAATTACTTGCTTTCACATAATATAATTTCCTTTCACATCAATTTACATTTTATAGAATTAGAAACTAAATCCTTTCATATATTTTGTTGTGCACTGATTTAATGTAATGGAATTCTAATGCAATTGAATTGATCGAGAATCTGTAAGATTTTTTTTTTACAATACTATGTGTTAATACAGTGACTTATCAATAAGTGTCCAAAATACCATAACTCAATTCAAATGACACTTGCTCATATAACATTTTTTTAATTAATCAATACAATTAAAAAACAAAAATATCATAACTAATTTGGATATAAATCTCATCCTTTGATTTGTGAATACTACAATGAATATTATAGAATATTCATTGTTACTTAAATGTTTCCATCCACCTAATAAATATTGATAATTAAATTAAAATTATTTAAACTCTATTCTAAAAGCACAAGCATATAATTTTACTATCAATTATCAATATAATCTAAATTATATCATCTACATCATCTATATCATATAGTTCTCAATTTTCAGGACAGATCAAAGCTTCATACATATATATGTTCAAAAAATTATTTTAAAAAGTCATTTAAAATAATCGTCAAAAACTGGAAACCATATAATAGATACATAACAACATGTTTTTTTGCTTCTTTGCAAATTTGTTTATAATCTAAGTTACATAGATTAAATTTGTGTGTCTACAGTCTAGTGATGTGGTTTTTCACTTTGTACTTCTTTGAAATAAAAATTATGTTCTAAATGTTGGAATTTCTGATAATTCCTGAAAAAACAATGAGGAACAAATTGCCTTATGTCAATATAGAGAGAACAAAACAATATGCACAAAGATGGAGCAAAAAACTCTCTATTTCATTAAAACTTTGGAATATTACAAAACAAGATTTTTCCTCAGAACTATTGTTCTGGGTTTACAAAAAACAATTATGCTTCACTGGGCTTCAATCTTACTATCTCACAGAGTCTCTTTCTCTTCTACTCTTGGCATACACTTCTACACACACATCTTACACTGTTTTCTGCTCTCGGCATACTAGTATGTATATAACACACACTTCTATCTATATATGTATTGTAAACATATATGTTTACAATACATATATTAAAACTTATCCTATGTTATCAATAACGCTATTTTTGCAGTGCATAAAAAAAATAAAAAATTAAAACCTAAGTAAAAAACGTTATGAGATAAACTTATGATGTGGCGTATTAAAAACATAATGAAAATTTATTACAAACAATGCTATGGGTTATGGCATCGATTAACCCTCCGTCTGACTGTGCACCAAAGAGTTGCGACAATGCGCCATTGGCTAGAGGGCATTGAGCTGGCAGTGGTGGAGTCGACCTTATCGCTCGGTTTCAGAGGTGTGGTGACATATGCATGAAATCATGTGATACGCCTCTAATTGGCTGGAGGGTTGTCCATGTGCTATGGTGGGGGTTGGTTTATCGCGACGGTTTGGAGGAGGATGATGCAAGCTTCAGAGCTTATGATAAGCTCTCATTGGCTGCAGAGATGGTGACATGGACCTGGCGGTCTCCACATGAACTTGCGTGGAGAGTTTCAAATTCAAAACAAATGTGCGGGTTTTATAATGGTTGGTGGATAACGTTTATGGTGGCGGGTGTATGGTGTTAAAGCGCAAGGTTGCGTGTTTTTTTTTTTTAACCACGATTTGAAATTTAGGAAAGGGCTACAGCCTGTGAAGAAAATTTGGTTTTGCTGTGGCATTAAACACAAAAAATGAATTCACTGTGGAGTGCAAAACAGAACAAGAAATTAATGCTCCTGTCCTTTATTCTTCAAATAAAAAATGAAGCTTTTTTTCCTTCTGCTCAAGTTTGTAGTTGGGATTAATTTCCAACACTCCCCCTTAATCACAACTGTTTATTTCATGCAATCCCAGACATTTTCTGAAATAATTTAAATTTTTCTGCCCTAATGGTTTTGTTAAAATATTAGCAAACTGCTCTTCTTTGTTACAGTGTTATAAAACAATTTCTCCTTTGTTCACTAATTCTCTGATGTAGTGATACTTTGCATCAATGTGTTTTTTTCTTTTGTGAAACACATAATTCTTGGATAAAGTTATTGCTGAGCTATTATCACAATAAATTGGTGTGCCTTTTACTTGTTCATGACACAAATATTTTAACATTCTCCGCATCCATATTGCTTGACATGTTGTTGTTGTAGCTGCCATATACTCTGCCTCTGCTATTGATAAAGCCACAATTGGCTTTTTTTTAGAATCCCATGATATGGCTCCTGATCCCGTATGAAAAACATATCCATAGGTGATTTTCTTGTCATCTATACTTCCAACCCAATCACTGTCAGTATATCCAATTAATTGAAAATTTTCTAAAGAGGTGTATAAAATACCATACCTCTTTGTTCCTTCCACATACCTTAGTATTCTCTTTGCTGCTTGCCAATGTGCTTCCTTTGGCATTTCCATAAATCTGTAGTTTAAACTCACAGCATTTATAATATCTGACCTAGTTCCAGTCAAATCCATAAGGCTGCCAACTATGCTCTTATGAAAACTTGGATCAAAATCCTCGTTGTTGTATTCTTTTCTTAACTTCAATCCCATCACTGTAGGAGTAATTGCTGCTTTGTAATCCTCCATGTTAAATCTTTCCAAAAATTCTTTCACATATTTTTTTCGAGAAATAAAAATTTTATTTTCATTTTTCTCTACTTCTATTCCTAAGAAGTATCTCAGCAATCCCATATTAGTCATCTCAAATTATTCTTTCATGAATGTTTTAAAATTCTCAATGAGGTAAGAATCATTACCTGTGAATATAACATCATCAACATAAAAAACAAAAATGAGAATCTTACCATCATTTTCTCTGATGTATAATGTGGGTTCTCCTTCACATTTTTCAAACCCATTTTTCAGTAGATAGACATATATCCTATTGTACCATGATCTTGGTGCTTTTTTTAGCCCATACAGAGCCTTCTTCAATTTGCATACCTTATGCTCTTGGCCTTCTTTCTCATAGCCCAGAGGTTGTTCAACATATACCTCTTCAATCAATACTCCATTTAGGATTGTTGATTTCACATCCATTTGGTAAACTTTCCACTTGTGTTGTTCTATTATGGACATCATTGCTCTTACTATTTCCATTCTTGCAACTGGTGCAAAAGTTTACTCATAGTCTCTTCCTTGTTGCTACTTGTAGCCTTTGACAACAAGTCTTGCATTATGCATTTAAATATTACATTCAACATTACTCTTGGTTTTATAAACCCATTTTACTCCAATTACTTCCTTGCCTTTTGGGAGATCAACTAATTCCCATGTCTTGTTTTTCTTTATTGCATTTATTTCTTCATCCATAGCATCTATCCATTTCTTATCTTTTACTTCTTCTTAAAAATGAATAGGATCTTCTACATGACAATACGATGAAAATAAAGAGTTCATACCATAATTATTTCCTTCTTGCTCATAAATTTCATTCAGACTTCTGAATCTGGTTCCTCCTTCACTTGCTTAACTTGTGCTTGTAGAAGCACACAAATTTGCTACTTGTGATGTGCTTGGAGAAGCACTGTCATCACTCCTCAAGGGTTTCCTTATACTAGCTTGTGGTGTCCCTTGTTTTCCTTGTGTTGGTGGAGGTGGTGCTGCTAATGAGGGATTTATTTTAGCTATTTCTTCCTCATCATCATCATGAGACAAACAGATTTTTACACTCACAGTTTTCTCAATGCTTCCATCCCAAGATTCTTCCTCAATAAACTATACATCTCTGCTTATCCTAAACTTCTTGGTGGATGGGTTATGCAGTCTGTATGCCTTGGATTCATCACTGTATCCAACAAATATGCACTTCTCCCCCTTACTATCCAACTTCTTCCTTAGCTGATCTAGGATGTGTGCATAAGCCACACAACCAAATACTCTCATGTGGGTGGCAAGTTGTTTTATGCCACTCCATGCTTCTTCCATAACTCTATTGATAACACCCTTTGTTGGGCATCTATTCAAAACATATGCTGCACAATGTACAAATTCAACCTAATATTCATTTGGAAAATGTTTTTCCTTCAACATGCTTCTTACCATATCATGGTGGTTCTATTTTTATTTTCAACAACTTCATTTTTCTGTGGTGTATACCTTGCTATAAATTTCTTGTGAATCCCATTTTCTCTGCAAAAATGAAGAAAATATTTGGAGATATATTCTCCTCCTCTATCAGTTTTGAGAACTTTAATATGCTGCCAACTTTGATTCTCAACAAAAGATTTAAAGGGGCAGAACTTCTCAAACACTTCACTTTTCAACTTCAAGAAATATACCCATGTTTTCCTTGTGTAACCATCAATAAAGGTAAGCATATAGTGGCTACCTACTAATGATGGTGTTTGCATCGATCCAAAAAAATCAGAATGGACTACTTCTAAGGGTGATTTTTCCCTTATGCTCTTTCCTGATGGAAATATTTCTCTCTGTTATTTTCCCAAGATGCAGACTTCACATAGGCTGTCTGGCTTTTCAATCAATGGTAATATCTTTGCCATTCCTTTTTAGTGCCACAAATTCAGATCTCCAAAGTTGAGATTTCCAAATCTCAAATGCCATAACCAGTTTTCATCTTTTGCTTCTCTTTGGTAAGTCTCTTGTGTCACTCCTGCCGTTGCAGCTCCTTTCTTCAAATCTGCTCTCATCTTGAGAGGAAACATTTTGTTTCTTGTCATCTTCACTTGTGTAATCCTTTGTTTTCTTGGTGGTATGTCCATGATGGTACATACATCATCTTCAAAGAATATATTGTAGCCTTTTTGAATGATTTGTCCAATGCTCAAAAGGTTATACTTCATACCACATACATAGTAAAAATCTGATATGGGTGTCTTTTCTCTTTTCTTTGTTAGAACACTTACTCTGCCTTTTCCCATGACAGATACTTTATTTTATGTCCCCAATGTTACTTGAGACTTCACATTTTCATCTAACATGGAAAACATAGAGATTTTTCTAGTCATATGGTTGCTACATCCAAAATATAAAAACCATATATCTTCATTTTTCTCTTTAGCCATATTACATGCTAAAAATAAATTCTCTTGGCTGAGACTTTCTTTAGTAAAATTAGAATTGAGTCTATTACCCATGTCACTCTGTTTCTTCCTACATTCATTGGAATAGTGCCCATACTTCTTACAGTAATGACATTTGACTTGGTATTTATCATATCTTTGTCCATGTGCTTGATTTTTTCCACCTTGTTGGTTGTTGTCTTGGCTTTGATTCTGACTTTCATTACTGCCCCCTCCACTTGTATTTGCAGGGCCTTTTATTCCTCTATTTTGGCTTCTACCTCTACCTTTTCCTCTGTAGTTTGATCTGCCTTGACCTCTTCCTCTTCCAAATGACATTTTGGTCTTGAAGGCATTCTCCAAAGATGATTTTTTTTTTCTGCTCAATATTTGTTCTTGTGTCATGAACAATGCATTAAGCTAATTAACAACACACATTGAGAGATCCTTTGTTTCCTCAATGGTTGTTACTATCACATAAAATCTTTAGGGCAATCTCTTCAATACTTTATCCACTATTATTCTTTCTTCTATTGTCTTTCCATGAGATCTCATTTGGGTAACCAACCCAATCAACAATGTGAAGAATGAGTCTATTGTATTAGACTCTTTTATGCAAATGAATTCAAAATATCTTCTCATTAATTGAAGCTTTGATGTCTTTAATTCTTCCATACCTTGATAGGTTGTCTAGAGGGTATCCCATGCATCCTTGGACTTCTTTGCTGCTGAAATTCTTGGAAATATGCTTTCATGCACTACCTGAGAGATAGAAGAGGGCTTTTGAGTCCTTCTTTCTATTACTCTTCAGCAAATCCTTCTCTACCTGTTTTAAGGCGTTAAATTCTTGTTCCTCTGTTGGTTCTTCTAAACCATCTTCAACTAGCTCCCATAAATCTTGAGATGTAAACAAGCCTCTCATTGTGATTGCCCAATAGTCATAGTTCTTCCCATGGAACTAAGAGAGTTGAGTATTTCCCATACTCGTGCTTGTGCTGGCTCCTGCCATTTCTAGCTTTGCACAACTATGCTAAAACTTGACTATGTATCTTAAATAAATCTCTCACTGTTGGAGAGATAATATCTATCTCTAAAAGACTTCCTTTTACAGCTCTCTGGATTGTAATCTTAAAACAAAAAATAACTTTTTTTTTTATAAATACCTGGCTTGTTGAAATTTCACTCTTCTGGTCAAAATCTTCAACAAACTCCTCATTCCTTCCACTTCTTTAGCGACTACTGAGAGCATGGACTAGCTCTGATACCATGTTGGAATTTTTGATAATTCCTTAACAAACAATGAGGAACAAAATGTCCTCTGTCAACACAGAGAGAACAACAAAATAGTATGCAAAGATATGGAGAAAAACACTCTATTTCATTAAAACTTTGGACTGTTACAAAACAATATTTCTCCTCGAAACTGCTATTCTGGATTTACAAAAAGAATTCTGCTTCATTGGGCTGCTACGCACACAACTCTTCAAGCTTAATGTATCACGCAGTCTCTTTCTCTTCTGCTCTTGGCATACAGTACTACACACACAACTTACACTATTTTCTGCTCTTGGCATACTAGTATATGTATAACAAACACTTCTCTCTATATATGTATTGTAAAAATATATGTTTACAATAGATATATTAAAACTTATCCTAAGTTTTCAATAACACTATTGTTGTGGCGCATAAAACAAATAAAACATTAAAACCTAAGTTCAAAACCTTATGAAATAAACTTATGATGTGGTGTATTAAAAACATAATGCAAATATATTACAAACAATGCGATGGGTTATCGCATCAATTAACCTGTCGTCAGACTGTGCACCAAAGATTTGCAACAATGCGCCATTGGCTGGAGGGTGTTGAGCTGGTAGTGGTAGGGTCAGCCTTATCATGTAGTTTCAGAGGTGTGGTGACGTATGCACGAAATCGTGCGATACACCTCTGATTGGCTGGAGGTTTGTTGACGTGGTATGGTCGGGGCCGATTTATCGCAATGGTTTGGAGGAGGATGACGCAAGATTCAGAGCTTGTGATAAGCGCTCATTGATTGTGGAGATGGTGACGTGGACCTGGCGGGCTCCACATGAACTTGCGTGGAGAGTTTCAAATTAAAAAAAAATGCGTGGGTTTTATAATGGTTGTTGAATAACGTTTATGGCGGGTAGGTGTATGGTATTAAAGAATGAGGTTGCGTGATTTGTTTTTTTAAACCACGATTTGAAATTCAGGAAAGGGCTACGACCTATGAAGAAAATTTGGTTTTGCAGTGGTATTAAACGCAAAAATTGAATTTACTGTGGAGTGCAAAAAAAAATAAGAAATTTCTTCTCCTGCCCTTTATCCTTCAAATGAAAAATGAAGTTTGTTGTCCTTCTGCTCAGGTTTGCATTGGGATTAATTTCCAGCACTAAATAGAAAATTAATGTTGAAAAAAATGAATATGATGTAAATTAATTAGAAGTAAAAAAATTGTTTGAATAAGATGTTTAACCCTTATACTTTTCAAAAAAAATTCAATAAGAGATTTAAATAAACTATTTGAAAATCTATGTTAGCTAATTTATGTAGAGATTATTTTCATAAATATCTATAAATAAAAGTAAATATTGTTAAAATAAAATATTTTAATGTTATATATAAAAACATTTTCAATGTGAGTTATCAATATAATATTTTAATATGAATTAATATTAACATATACTTAAAAATTTATGAACAATAAAAAAACATTTTAATTTAAATGATAAAATAATTTAATGTATATGTTATGTAAAATATTTTACTGTCAATTACATATATATTGTATATCATTTAAAAACATTATGTACATATCATGAAAAAACTAAATTTTTATGGTTAAAATGTTTATCTAATCTTATATATACTCTATTTAGCTTTAAAAAATACAATTTAAACAATTTAAACAATAAATTATATTTTACAAAATAAAACAACTTACACGTCAAAAGATTTGATGGTATTATATTTCTCTAAATATAAATCTATACTTCATTAATTAACAACTGCCTCATACAACTATCGATGAGGAAGTCTAGTCAAAATAATTTAAAAGACCGAAAGGAATCATACAACTATCGATGAGGAAGTCTAGTCAAAATAATTTAAAAGACCGAAAGGAATCCTCCAAACTTGTAGAAATATTCTTCTTTGGTGAATATATAACTTAATAAATTAAGTTTTTTTTTATTGATTAAAGCTCTGACCAATTTTTCCAACATCTGAATCTGTTTATAGTGGAACGAAAACCTTGAAAATGTTGAAAATGGAGTATATTTACTTAAATATTATCCTATTGCCAATATAAATGTTGTACCGCACTGGTAATTAAATGGACCACCACCGCTGATAGCATAAATTCCTATCCTGTCCTCACTCTAATTATATATTGTTCTCAAATATTCTAGAAAAGATCTGATGTTTGAACCTTTTTTCGGGTACATTAAGTTGACAATTTAATTTAAAAAGTAATTACTACTCAACCCTTCCTTATATTGAACCGTTGACCATATATAATCTTTTTTATAACTTTATCACACTACCATAATTAATTATGAATTTCTTGATGTCATATCTGTTTATATAATAATCATTTTGGGTAATATTTCAAATCATGTTTGTTTTTAATCACAATATCTCGTTATTCCCGATCACATTAACTCATTATTCCCCTTCTCAATTCTATTAGTTTTTAATTTTTTCTCATCCTACATTTAAATATATATTAAAAACTCATTTCAAAACCAAAAAAATTCATGGATTCCGAACGAAATCTCCCAAAAAAATCTCATAGATAGGAAACGACCTTTATATCCACTGATAATTTGGACCCAGCTAAAGCTAGGATTCTTTAGTTCAAAACTATTCACAAGTATAAATTTCATGATTGTGGGGCGAAGGAATCACAAAATTAACTGCCAAAATATGTGGCAGCATACTTGGGCTTGTGGATAAATCTGGTCTTATTTATGATGGCAATAAACAGTAAATCCAATATTATATATGGTATTAGTTACGTAATGTATTTGGATAAATCTAATCAGTCATATACACTGCTACTCTTCCTATACCGCTACTATTTTTGGTTTTATCATAAATGGGTTATAACATTGGATTTAGTCATATACACGGCTTGTGTTCGTATATTGCTATTATTTTTGGTTTTAACATGAATTTTTTTTATAGAAAATAGATATAACATTATTGAAAACTTATAAAACACCTAAAATCTTGAAATTTTATAATTATAAAACAAATTTTCAAAAAATTCAACCACATTTTTATCATAATTTTCTAAAATTTTCTAAAATAATTTCTATTGAACTTTCTCGTTATTCAGTTGCATGCAAAATGATCGAGCCGGAATTATTGGGATGAAAATTTCGAAGTGAAAACAAAATTTAAAAACTCTTAAGTGCAAACGAGCAACATCGACTTCTCTGAACAATTTGATAAGTATTTTAAGGTATGTGTCTTTTTAATATATAAGAATGTAAGATAATTTAATGGTCAAAAATATGTTTTTATTTATAAGGGGTTATAGTTTCAAATCCTAAGAGTAGAGTATGTATACAATTTATAGACTTTAGTGGTCAAACTGACATGTAGAGTGGAACTTTTGTGTGGAAAATAAAAGGGTTTTATACAACAATTTGGAGTCTACCTTGTTCATGACTTTAAAATTAGATTATTATTATTATTACTACTACTATGAGAATCACTTAGTTTTTGACAAAAAAATATTTATTTTATTTGGGAATTTATGGCTTACAATCTTTATTAGAATATTAATGTTTCCCCATCACATTGAATAGAAGTTTTTGAACATATCGTGGAGGGATAGGTGATTATGTTGCACTTATTGATTGACTATGTAAATGAATCAAATATGTAAGTATGTCAGTCAATCATTGGGTCAAGTTCACTCAACAAGGTAGTTAAGAATTGTTGTAACTAGCTACCAACTAAAAAAATTTATAAATATATGTGATTGAGATCTATTAAGAGGTAGTGATTCTTGATATTGTGGAATACAAGACTACATATTGCTAGTTCCACAACTACTTCTCTCATCCAACTCTTTTGATGTGTGTACACATGTATATTTTATATATTTCTTATTCTACATTATACTATTAACATGTTCTCTTAGTAACTATCTCATGTAATCCCTCAGATTACAACATTGATTTTGTTGCAAATGGTACACATCCTCAGACATATATTCTAATTTTATACATGCATAGAAACTAACTTTAGAGGATATTTGAGAGTGGTGGTAAATAAAATTAGACAACTACTTGAAAATTTATGGCAAAGAAATAGATTGAATCTTGCATAAGAAAAATATATTTCTTTACATAGACACATGAAAATTCCTCAAAGAAATGACTAGAAAAGTAAAGAAATATACATATTTTTCTATACATGAATAAAATTATAAAGGAAAAGGAATTAATATCCAAGATAACCAATAGTGGTGAAATGAACCTCTATGAGTAGGTAGAACAAATTGTGTAATTTTTTTTTGAAGAATAAGTGATAGAGAAGGTAGCATCCACTAACAACATCAAAAGAAGATTATATCATGATCTACATGATTGTCTACTTTACACAGTGAAAAATTTTCTTCATAAATTAAATTTGATTAAGAAAGGTATCAATCATATTTTCAAACCGCAATCCCCCCTCTAAACATCAACGAGAATTGCCTAGAAGAAATGACAATTCAAGTGGGAAAAGTTTTCAAATTTCAGCTGTCAAAACACTCAAGAAGGGTGGGACTACCTTCTACAAAAATAAAATTAAAATATAATTTTTTCAGAATCATTGACCATGAATAAGTTGAGCATGGTGAATTGGGGTAGCTACTCTTATGTGATATCTAGGAAATTAGCCCTAGCTCATATACATGAAAAAGTAACTATACCAAAAAAATGGTTGATGCGAACTACATGAAGAAGGGAGTATACATTGAATGAAATAATAAATAAAAGGAATTCTAAAATAATGCAGATTTATAAGTTGGTGGTCAAACTTTAAAATTTGATCATAACAAAAGTTAGAAAAAAAAAGTGAAGATATCTGATGTAAAAGATTCCATCAATCCAATAAAGCATTGAGAGGGATATAAGATTAGTACCATCCAGCTAGATGCAACAATTAGAGTATTTTTTGTGGTAAGAATATTTCCATTTTCATACCTTTTTTCCATTTTATAAAAATAAAATTCACCAATTTGGTTTAAAATTGACTTATTTCTTACATAGGTATGATTAACTTAATATTCACCAAAAACTTACAAGTTTTAATGGTAAATAATATTTTTTTATTTAATTTTCTCCTACAAATATATTATTTGAATTTTCAAATATAGTTTGTATCCTAGAAAACTATATATAGGTATAACATTTCAATCCTTGTAAAATACCATAGTAGCACAATAAGCACACTTGATGGTTCCTGAGTTGAATAAAGATATGTAGATGGTAGAGGTTGGCATTGGCACTCGTCAACTAGAAGAAAATGTTGAAAACATCGATGTTGATTATTCAAGACTTGAATTACATAGGCATCCATAATCAAATGAAACAAGTCCTATATTTCTTCATGCAACAAAGTTCACAAGTAGATTTTTGGTAATCCATACATTGGTATTGACTATATCACCATTGAAATGTAGAATATATAATTTTTAATGAAATATATTATAGAGAAGGAAACTAAGTGAGTATTAAAGGTTATGTAAATAATTTAATCCATATAAGGGATATAACAATTGTACCCCACCTCTTATCTAGATTATCTAGGTGGTTCTACAGAAGATGAAAAGTCAAAGAGAGTTCAAGAAAGGCTAAAAAATAAAATTTATTATATTTCCATGAAGCCAAAGTCAGATCAAAGAGCGTGTCACGATATTTCCTATTGCACAAATGACACCTCAATCTGACACCGTACATGAAAGTTATGGCTAGTCAAGGTTTTGATCAAACTAGCCCCCCTAGCTAAAATTAGCACATGGGCAACTAAATTTGGAGCCTGAATTAATCTCATGAAGTCGCTAAAGTTGGATGAAATTAAAGAGAAAATAATCTGGTAGTTTTCAGCGATAGATTTCAGCGACTGGAACTGGCGAAATTGTCACCTAGTTACATTTTCCAGTGACCCCCAAGAATTCCTGTCATGGCGTTAAACGGTCATGTTTTCAAATAAATAAAAAAATATATGTTTGGGGTGGTGAGCCACCAACACCACCATCCCCCCAATGGTCACATATAGATATATATTAGGCATGGGGCCCACAGCTCTGACCTCGGACCCCACCGAATACACAATGACACAATATATTAGAACGGGGCCGATGAGTGTTGAACCCACATCAGTCAGTGGGCTGGAATTCTAGCGATCGACCCATACATGCCACCATAAATAGATATATGCCAAGTTTAAAAATGCACCAATGCAAAACAAAATCACCAAGTAGGGAGGTCGTGGGGTTGGAACTCGGGCCTCCTACACCAAATTTATTCGCCCAACCAATAGACCCAAAAACCTACTTTTTAAACTTGTATCGAAATAATTGTATATAAATCAAAGTTAACCATTCAATCGAGGGAACCCGGAATGAGGATACCCAAGAGAAATAATGAGCAGGCACAATTAACAAGACAAAACTGTGATGCAGAGAATCATGAGGAATCTGAAAGATTCGCTTGGAGGCTGATATTTTACAAAGGCAGAAGTATATCAAGTTTATACTCAGTTTTCTTGGAATTTTTCAAGGAGTGCAATTACGAGATCAGTTTCCTCATCTGAGAAGCATATCTTCTGTCAAATTGCATATATGAATCTTCGTGGAATCGTGAGGAATCTAAAATATTCCCTTGGGGCCAAATTTTCACAATGACATAGTTATGTCTGGTTTATACTCATTGTTCTCATTTTTTCGAAGGGAACATGGTGGTATAATCAGATTCATCATTTGAGCAGCAAAATTTCAGTTAACCTAGATCACAAAATCTTTATGGTATCTTGAGGAATCTTGGAGATTCCCTAGAGGCAAAATTTTCACGACTGCAAAACTAGGTCGATTTCATACTACTTTTTCTCAGTTTTTTGCTAGGAATGTGATGATGTGATTATATTCTTCATATGAGCAGCCTAATTTTAGTAAAATTGTGAGAAGGATTTTTTGTAGAATCTCTGAGATTCCCGGGGATCCCAATTTAAACCAAAGAAGAAATGGGTTGAGTTTACAGTCATTCTTCACAAATGTTCACCAGGAATTCGATGGCGCAACCCCTTTTTTCAACAAAGGTGTGAATTTTCAAGCCATCCCCAGAAGTGTAGGTATCAGGTGTCTTTTTTACATGCATGTAATTTGATTTCTTTAAAGATTAATGAAAAATGCCTCCCCACTTTGAGCACGATGCAGAGAGGTAACCCACACTCAGTGAAATTTGTTATCAAGTTGTTTTGTGCCTTTTTTTCTCACGGTTTCATTTTATTTCTGCTCCATTCATGTGATATTATTTCATGGTTACATGCTATTCTATATGCAATTATGTATGCATATTTGAAGTAAAAACATTTATATCAAGTTTGGCATTAGAGTGAGTCTTATGTTGATGTGAGTTGCAAGTGTATGATAACTAGGGAAAAGTTCCAAATATATGAAGGAAAATTTAGGTCCTTTGATCCATAAATGGGGCATGGAGCATGAAAAAGGAAAATGGCAGATGAAGATGCTCGGTTGGAGGAAGAGAAAAAATATTTCGAGGCCTTATGTGCCATGGCATAAAGAGTGGACAAATTGTTTGCAAAGTACAAGAATAAAATGGAGAAACCTCAGAAGAAGGAAGGACCAGATTCTCATGCCTCAGTGAATCATGAAGGAGGAGGAAAAGAGCCTCTTGAACGTCCATCTCCATCTTCCAGTGAAATCTCCTTTTCTTCCTCTTCTCATCATTCTAGAGGTAGAAGAACGTATAAAAAGTCATTTTTCAAGCTAGATATCAAGTTTGATTTTCCAGATTTTTGTGGAGAATATAATGTGGAAACATTAGATAACTAGTTCAGACTGGTTGAAGTATATTGTCGCATACAACGGATCAAAGAGGATGAGGCCAAGGTCCAGTTAGCATCCCTTCGATTGAGTGTCACTACTCTCGTATGGTGAGAAGAAAAGTTGCAGAAAGGTGATAAGAGTAGTCATAACTTCTGCTTTTGTCCTCATATGAGTCTGTTTATGAAATAAGAGGATATTTTTACCCATTGGGCTACAAAAGAATACCATCATGGAATGGAAACATTTGAAGCAAAGTAAAGGTCAAAATGTTCAAAATTTTACAAATGATTTTAGGAAACAAGAATTAGCATATAATGTCCCACTAGAAACTCCTGAGATGTTGACGAAATATATCGGTTCTTGGCTTAGTTATTTGTGCCATTTATTGTTATTATTTGAGAATAAAACCCTTGATGAAGCTAGTGTGAATGTTTTACATCTTGAAATAAGGGGGAAACATGAGAAATAATACCACCGAAAGGTGATAGAAACAACTAACATAAAGGAAGAAAATAGATCTTCTACTCATTGTGAGAAATAAGGGCATGATGAGGAACATTGTTGGAAACTTCATCTAGAATTGAGGCCAAAGAGGAACGACAAAAAATAGAAGCAACAGATGGTTGCAACTGTGCAATATGATCAAGAATATGAATCAGAAGATGGTGAGAAGATAAAAACTGCAGGACATGCAGGTGTTCGACCAATTGACATGGTATTGAACTCAAGTAATGAAATGAGGATTGTAGCTCTTCAGATTGTAGAATATGGACCTATAGACTTGGGTTATGATTGATGCGATGAGGTGGAGATTTCTGCAGATGTTGTGCCAAAAATGAGGAGGTCACCAAATATTGCATGGATACAAGAGCTTGAAGAGATCAATGAAATAATTCAAGCAAAGAATGCTTAACTAAGGAGACACCCAGAAAAATCATAGGTGTAGAAAAAAAGGTAGCAGCATGAGTTACAATTGAAGGGCGGAGCCTTGAAAAAGTTGCAACATAACAAGCGTGAGTTAAAAAGTGATCCTTCAATTTCATTTTCTTTTTATGATGACAATTTCAATTATTTTTAGAAAAAAACTACAAGAATTAGATCAAAATTGTTGAATAAGATGGGGTATCAAGGAAAGGGCCTCGAAATTAACATCTAGGGAATTGGGAATCCCATCAAAGTGGAGGAATTTCCTTGTTATGCAGGACTTCAATATGTCATAAAACAGGTTGGAGGATGCTCCAAGACAACCAATGACCAACCAAAGGTGGATGATCGGAGCACCTGATCACATTCCAGTGATAATGAGGATTATATGGGAACTTATCAGAGGCACACTAGGAATAAGAGTTCCAAGACAATCCAAAATTTTGGAGGAGAAAGAATCATTGTAGTCACTGCGACAATGATTGAAACTAGAGAGACACGTGTCAAATACTCCATGCCTAGAAAGAACCTATGAACGAACCAATTGGTGAAGATGTTCAAAAAGAGAATTTGCTAGGGCGATATGACCCATTCACTTTGTTGAGTGAGAGATGGTTTTATTAGATATATTATATTGTCATGGACACAGTTTGTAAACCATATGTTGTGAAACTATTGTAAAAGTGATGATCTATTTTCCATCACTTATGAAAGCAACATGATGATATTTTGGCCCCTTTTTTTGATAGCTTGAGTATTGGTTTATCTGATAATATTAATGTAAAATTAATGAAATATTGTTTGTTATAAAATCTTTGTAAGTGTGGGGTTTCTCGAGTCATGTTTGGTCTTGTGGGAGAACATGTATAATTTTACTATTGGTTTGTAGAGCACACATGTGTCGATGCATAACTTATGGCTATCAAGTACAAAGCTCAAAGAGACGGAAGTGTGGTCTGTTAGGGTACTTGTGGTGTAGACAAGGGAGTACAATAAATTGCAGATAGTGTTCATGATTTGGGAGAAACAAAATATCCTCAATGGGGAGGAATGATCCAGGATTCTCCAAAGAGGATCATAAGTCAAAGAGGGCTCAAGAAAGGATAAAAAATAAAATATATTGGATTTCCATGAATCAATGGTAATATAAAAGAGCTTGTAAAAAGCATTTAAATGACTCAAACAAAACCTAAATTCCACATTGTTTGTGAAAGTTATCGTCAATAATTTTTTTTGTCAAACTAGGCCCCCTAGCTAAAGTTAGCAGAGCGGCAACTAAATTTGGAGCCCGACTAAATCTAGTGGAGCCACTAAATTTGGAAGAGATTAATAGGACAACAATTTGGAACTTTGAAATGACGGATTATGGTGGCCAGAACTAGCGATATTGTCGCCTACTTAAATTTTATATTGACCCCCAAAAATTTAGTCAATGGCTTTAAACAATCATGTTTTAAAATTATAATAAAATATATATGTTTGGGGTGGTGGGCCACCAACTCTGATGACCCCCCAACGAAAACATATATACATATATATATATATATATATATATATATATATATATATATATATATATATATATATATATATATATATAATATATATATATATATATATATATATATATATATATATTGGGGTCAAGTCCCGCGGCTTTGACCTAGGACCTCGCTCAATACACAAGGACATCATATATTACAATGGGGCCTATGCATGTCAAAGGTGGGTTCGGCCCACCAAAGACGACCCCATAACAACCACCATAAATAAAAATGTGCCAACTTTAAAAATGTAGCAATGCAAAAAAAAAAAATTCCAAATGGGGAGGCCGTGGGGTTTGAACCCGAACATCCCACACCAAGTTTATCTGAAAACCAACAAACCCAATGACCTACTTTGTAAATTTTTCACCAAAAAATTATATATAAATTAAAGTTCACCATTCAACTAGGGGAACCCAGAATGAATATTACCTAGTGGAGCCTTGAGCGTTCACAGTTAACGAGCAAAACCATGACGTAGGGAATCATGAGGAATCTGAAACATTCCCTTGGAGACTAATTTTTTATAGAGGCAGAAGTATATCAAGTTTATACTCATTTTTCTCATAATTTCACAAGGAGCGCGATGGCATGATTGGTTTCCTCATCTGAGAAGCATATATCCAATCAACTTACATATAGGAATATTTTTGTAATCATGAGGAATCTAAAAGATTCCCTTGGCGCCAAAATTTCACAATGAAAAAATTATGTTGGGTTTATACTCACTCTTCTTAGTTTTTCGCAGGGAAAGTGGTGGTGTAATGAGATTCATCATCTGAGCAATGGAATTTAAGTCAACTTGCAACTTAGAATATTTGTATAATCTTGAATAATTTTGGAGGCCAAATTTTTACACTTGAAAAACCACGCCAACTCCATACTCATTTTTCTCAGGTTTTTGCGAGAAACATGATGATGCGATCATATTCTTCATTTGAGTAGCTAAATTTTAATCAACCCATGAGGAGGAATCTTTGGGGAATCTTTGGGATTTCCATGGGTCCATATTTAGACCGAAGTAGAAAGGGGTCCAGTTTACATTCATTCTTCACAATTGTTTGCCATGAATTCAACGGTGTAGTCCATTTCTTCATTAGAGGTGTGCATTTGCAGGCCACCCCTGGAATTTAAGGTATAAGATGTATTTTTTACATGTATGTAATTTGATTTCGCAGAAGAATACTAAAAGAGGCCTCCCCACTTTGATTAGGGCCCAGAGACGTAACCCACACTTGGTGAAATCCATTATTAATATCTTTCATGCCTTCATTTCTCATTGTTGGATTTTATTTCCGCTCCTTTCATGTGATATGCTTTGATGGTTACATGATATTTTGTGAAATTTTGTACACATCTTTGAAGTAAAAAGATCCAGATCATTAGATTTAGAACCTAAAGGTTACCATATAGTTTCCATTCAAGTTCTCAACAAGTAGGCATGGACATGATTTATAGAGCTCGTATATTATATAGATTAATGTTTCCAAATGAATGAAAAAAAATTACGAGTAAAAAAAAATGTAGACAGGCCTAGTAGTAATAAATCAATTATAATTGTTAAAAAAGTAGCATACTCAACTCCCGTAGTTATAATTCGATTAAAGATAAAACCATCCTCTAAAAGCTAAATGTTCCACCACCATTAACATCTCGATGAGGGAGATGAAAACCGTAAAGCACATAAGTTTATATTCAAGAAATACTAGGATGTGATTGACATCATGTGATATGAATTAGATCAATATATTATATGGAATCTATTTCAATGCTTTGAGATGGAAAATTTAGTGGAATCAACTTGTGGGGTAATTTTTACTGGTGGTCCTAGTATTGAAAATTTTCGGTGAGATAATTTATGGGACATTTTCAAGCCTTAAATGACCATTTTTTGTGTCCCAACCTTATATGGACATATATTCCATAACATATAAATATATATATCTCCAATGGCATGATAATTTCCTTAAGTGGAGATTATATGAGAAATTTATGATTCTTGGAAACTGTCCTATAGAAATTGGCTACCATAATTCAAAATAATGCCACATCAATCCACGTTACTCACGGAAAATGGGCTAGCCATGTGGGCACTATGCTGAAGACTCTAGAAGTGTCAGGTTTTAAGTCATTTTGAGGGTTTAATGGGTCAAATTTAAATCTTATGTGGCTATTAGACTCTATTATAACTAGGCTATTAATAAGAAATGGGGTTCCATTCTATTTGAGTGTATTTTATTCCATAGATGGGAAGAGTAACTGAGAGCGGATATAGAGGGACGACTTGTGTATTTTAGTAACCCATGGGCCACATGTCTCACTTA
Source organism: Pinus albicaulis (assembly GCA_034641835.2). NCBI lineage: Eukaryota > Viridiplantae > Streptophyta > Pinopsida > Pinales > Pinaceae > Pinus > Pinus albicaulis. Next base: position 44,706,050 of record CM076580.1, read on the forward strand.
TTCACTACAAGGAAAAGACCCTGTAGCGGATATTTTTGAGGAAGCCCATAGAAAAATACCCCATACATTCGTTTCTAGCGGAGGTTACTAGACGAGGTTGGCGGGCGGAGGGTTTTGCGGATGGTTTCCTCTTGGTGCGCTTATCATTACACGTCAACCCGGTGCTTTGGAACCGAGAAAGCACCAGTGCACCAAAACATTGGCACACCGAACACCATGCACTCCATACACACCTTCCCGGTGCGTCTTATTATTCTATAGCACCGGTGCATTATAAAATACCACACAAAAACCGAAACCACCTGGTGCGATAGAAAGAAACCACACCGATGCATCATAATACATTGCGCCAAAACACAAACCGACAGGTGTGTTTGTAAGAAAAAGAACTGGTGCACCTATAAACAACACGCACCAGTAAAGCGTTGAATTAAAAAAAAATTACAAAAAAATAACCTGGATTTTTCAGATTTCTAGTGCTCTTGAGCTCTCAATTACTGGTGCGTGCCCTACCATAGAATGAACTAGTGCGCATGAAACACTGACACACCAGATAGCTTGCGCGATGTACAGACACATCCAGGGCCTCCTATTACTATAATGCATCGGTGCTTCACCACTATTCCGCGCCAGTGCATCATTAAACACCACGCCAAAACAGAAACACACAGGTGCGTTCTTATCCAAGAGCACTGGTGCACCGATAAACTGCACGCATTGGAATAACGTTATATAAAAAAAATTTAAGGCCAAAAAACAAGTGCTTTATGACTATTCTGCACCGGTGGTTTATGGATATTCTGCCCTGGTGCATCATCAAAATTTCATGCTGAAAATGAAACATATTGGTGCGGTGTTAGAGAACCACCTTGCAGCATTATAAACAGTAGGCCAAATTTGACACAACCGGGTGCGGTTGTAGGTAAGCGTACCGATGCGCCTATAAAACCCCGCACAACAAAACGGGCTTAAATAAAAAAATATTATGGCCAAAAATATTCATTTTTCACTTTCCTCAGTGCTCCAGAGCTCTCAAGTACCAGTTCCATTTCCCCTTGTCTAAGCCGCCCTGACATTGGTGCTCACATTACACCCATTGCACGCACTACTACTCTACATTGGCCACCAATCCCCAGCTTCAATTTTGAAAAAAAGTGAGAAAATTTTCATTTGCAAAGTTTACAGCCAATATGCCTCCTCGACAACGAAATGTACAGGCATTTTTCTATTTTTTCCATAATTAAGCCTTTTAGCCTGTTAGAAATTGAAATAACCTTAGAAATAACCATTAAAAAAGAAAAAAAAATTGTCGTGCGGTGCGCCAAAGTTGTTCGGCTCGCACCAGATAGCGGTGCTTCCTGTAAAATTTATGGGCCGCACCGCCACTGATGCTAATGGTATCCACACCATTTATGGGGCAGTACTGAAAGGTGCCCTGAATAATTCTAAAATAAAAAAATAAAATAAAAGGCAGTGCGCTCATTTATCCACGCGCATCGTTGACCACGGGAATCATAATGCGGTGCGTTGACGGAATTATCTACCCCGGTGTATGTCAACGCACCACATTCTAGATTCTGAGAGGGTCAACGGTGCGGTCGGGTAAAAGACCGCATTGTCGACTATGTAATTGTCATGAAGTTGGTGTGCTAACACGAATACACGCACCGGGGCGTATATATTAGTTAGCGCCCCACTATTCTAAACTTTGATGAAGTTAACGGTGCTTGAAAAATACACAGCTAGACCGAGGCCAATGCGTTGTATTTCATTAGGGGCAATGGTACCGGTGCTCTACATTCCTAAGATGCACCGCGATCGGTGCGTGACTGTTTTTATGGCGCAGCAACTTGCCTGTTTGTTTTTTTTTCAAAAAAATATATATATGTATATTCATAAATACATGTCTATTTTAATATAAAAAATAATATTTAATATGGCAATGATTCAAAGAGAAGAGGAGGAACAACAACAATAATAGGTTGAACAGTATGACATGATTCACCAATGAGAGGCTCGAGAGAGGGAGAGAGATGCATACCCTCGCCCTATTACTACAGATACCGAGGAGATCCTTAGGCAGGTAGGCCTCCTCAACTTCTATGAGGAGTCTAATTCCCTAAAGGCCATAGTGTGTTTTTGAGATATCTTAACTGTAGGTGGAATGCCCACCGACAAGCTTTCTAGGTTGGTCCTGACCAGTGGTACACATCCACTCTGGAGGATATTTATTTTAGTACAGGACTATCGAGGAGAGTGGTGGATTGTTCCTCATTCCCAGATGTGCTAACTGGTTGTGTAGTAGGGAGTCGTTTAATTTACTCCAAGAGATACATTGGAGGACATGTACAGTCTACTTCAGAGTTTCAGATACGTGGAGGTCAGTTACGTATAGGTGTTTTTTGTAGACATGACGTGCAATGCCTCTCCATATCATTTCGACCATTTCACACAACACCAGTGATGGACATCACATTAGTTTCTCTCTTTTATATTATGCTAATTCTTTAGTATAGCAGCCACGACTTGTCAGGTGGTCTGCCATTTTTTTGTAGCAGATTTATATGACCTTAGATAGATTCTGTGCTCATGCACAAGGGAGGGTCAACTTCCCTTTTGCTTCGGAGCTGTTTTGTTTATTTTTTGAGAGGTTTCTAGAGATGAGACATAGTTGTGTTCGACAGTCTCATAAGCCGATGTTTGAGGCCTAGATGCACATGTGGGGGTAGATGATGCCCAAGAGGGGAGACACTTTGTTTCCAGCTAGAATATCACATGATTCACTGGACTTAGTAGCCAGTGTTGACGGGCTACATCTCTTCATTATGGTCCCATGTCCTTATGCTGGCTTAGAGTGGCGATGGTGTCCCAACATCCTCTTCACAGTTGATGAGCTGCCAAATGATAGAGGTAATATTACTGTTTTATTTATATTTATTCTAACATGTTCTTTAACTTGTTTTTATTAAATTGTGTAACGAAATTGTCTAATTATTGTTGTGTACTTGTATATGCTTTGTAGACGTTGGCTCTTTTGATGGCGAGGAGATGTCGGGTCCACCACATGATCCAGGTGTGGATCCTGATGATGACGATCACGATATGGTTGATGCCGAGCATGATCATGATGAGGATGAGGCCAGTGCAGTAGAGAGACATGCTCCTGCTCATTATGGTGCACCGGTGCCGCCTTTTTCTAGGCGTGGTCGACCTGAGACGAGATATAGGATGGAGTTGGCCAACCAACTCTGTGCATTGATTGTTGATGCGGGCATCAGGCTCACTCATTACAGAGACATACAGGCCGATGATAGGCTATTACGGATGTGGAGAGGCATGCTGCATGACATGTACGGCCTGATGTGGCATGTCGTAGGAGCTACGACAGCTGTTACGCAACTAAGGAGGATTGTCCGTAGCTATAGGCGTAGTCGAGTCACGACATGTGATGGATATTCCGCGAGTAGCGACTCACATGCATCTCATGATTGTTCACCTCGCGGCATGCTTGATGAGCATGACGGTCCACTAGCAGCATCTGATAGTCATCATCGAGATGAGGCTGGACCATCGTCCACGTCCAGTCAGCATCCTACAGCTACATCCATCAGTACTAGTCATGATCATGAGCAGGCTGGACCATCGACCGCCGAGGCTGTACTATTGACTGAGTAGGCCTCCACTACTATTTCTCATATTGATGTTATACTACCACCAGCGGATGCATCCATTAGTACTAGTGATCATGATCATGAGCAGGCTCGACCATCGACTATCGAGGTTGCACCCAACTTTATTGAGTAGGCATCCACTTGTAGTACTTCTATTGATGTTGTTATACTACCACCAACACCTGATCCATGACATTTATATTACACTTTTATATTTTTAACATTATTCAATTATATATATATATATATATATATATATATATATATATATATATATATATATATATATATATATATATATATATATAGTCCATGTATTTTATGTGCATGTTGCAATTGTACTTAATTTTCATGTTGGTGATCATCATAATGTGGCGAATATTGTTAGGTCATGTTACATACGTTCATTTAATGTTTAGCTTGAAGATAGTTGTGTATATGTGATAGCATGAGATATTTGACATATTGAGATATATATTCGATGTTTGTGTTGTGATGATATTAATATATAATGTTAATTTTATGTTTGAATGTGTTTATTAGTCGAATATGATGTTTGTACGATGGTTATCATGATCGTGATGATGCTTATTAATTAATTTAATATTAAATGACCATGATATTTATTAAATATTATCTAGTGATTGTAATTGTAATTTTAATTTTAATTGTATGTAAAATTATAAAATTGTATTTGTATTTGTACTTATTGTAATTTAAGCTGTATGTAAAATATTTATTAATGTAAAATTTTAATTGTAATTGTAATATTTAATTTATTAATTGTATATATGAAAAATAGTAAAATTGTAATTGTATTTGTAATTGTAATTTTAATTGAATTGTATGTAAAATATTTATAAAATTGTAATTGTAATTGTAAATGTAATTCTATGTAAAATTGTAAATGTAATTGTATATAAAATTCTAAAATTGTAATTGTATTTGTAATTGTAGTTTTAATTGAATTGTATGTAAAATATTTATAAAATTGTAATTGTAATTGTAAATGTAATTCTATGTAAAATTGTAAATGTAATTGTATGTAAAATTCTAAATTTGTAATTCTATTTGTAATTGTAATTTTAATTGAATTGCATGTAAAATATTTCTAAAATTGTAATTGTAATTGTAAAAGTAATTCTATGTAAAATTGTAAATGTAATTGTATGTAAAATTCTAAAATTGTAATTGTAATTTTAATTGAATTGGATGTAAAATATTTCTAAAATTGTAATTGTAATTGTAAATGTAATTCTATGAAAAATTGTAAATGTAATTGTATGTAAAATTCTAAAATTGTAATTGTATTTGTAATTGTAATTTTAATTGAATTGTATGTAAAATATTTGTAAAATTGTAATTGTAATTGTAAATGTAATTGTAAATGTAATTCTATGTAAAATTGTAAATGTAATTGTATGTAAAATTAAAATTGTAATTGTAAGTCTAATTGTAATTCATGTACGTGAATTTAATGTAAAATTGTAATTGTAATTTTAATTCTAATTGTAATTGTACTTTTAATTGTAATTGTATGTAAAATATTTGTAAATTTTTAATTCTATTAATGTGAAAATTTTAATTCTATTAATCTCAAAATTTTAAGTGTATTAATGTGAAATCATTTTATTAAAATATTTAAATTTCTAAATTTGAAAATAATTGTAAAATAACAAATCTAGAATAATACGAATTTTTGTAAGATAATAAAGTTTAGAAAATAATGAAAATAAATTCATGTACTTTATAATTATTATTATTTTATTATGACCTTACATACCAAAAAAAAAGAACTTTATACATTCTGGTGTGCATATCATCCTAACATGCACGGGTACGTCATATAAATAAGACGCACTAGTGCGTCACAACTCTTCTGCACCGGTAACGAATTAACGCAAATAAAAAAATGCAACTCTATTTTTTTAAAGTGAAAAAAAACAACAATTTGAAAAATGGGCGGAAAAATATTTTCAAAAATATAATTTCATAAAATAATTCTTTAAATGCTAAACACTTTTCATTATTTCACTATTTTTGCTAAATTTTTCAGCCAGATATTTGCAGGAGACAGACCTGGAGCAAGAGAGCAAGAGGGCACTATGGAGCAGCAAAATACGTTCAAAAAAAAATTATTCAGACAATCAGAAACCAAACCTCTTGTGATTCATACCCTGTATCATAGAATTTGAAACCATCTCGTGATTAAATTTGATTATTTGTTTTACTTTTTTTCTGCAATTTTATCCATTTTTACCCTAAACCCTTCATTTTTTTTGTTTTTTCCTTTTCTTCTCCCTGTTTCTGTGACTTCAGAATTAGGGTTTTTCATTTTATATTGACGTCCAAACCAAGGGACGACTTGCATAGTCAAATCCCAATCCATTTGGCCATTACACGATTTTTTGAAAAAAAAAAGATTTTTCTTTATCGGTGTGCCCTGCGTACTATACCGCACTGGTGCGCTGTATTATACAGTGCACTGCGAAAGTACTGTAGTAAAAAAAATGAAAACATTTTTTCTAAATCCGTGCGCCAAATATGAAATAGGGCACCAATGCTCCATTTAACTAGGAAAGCACCGTACGGTGTATTACACCGTTTTCGCAGTGTGTTTATAATACCCCACGCACCGTTAGGTCTATTACACTATTTTTTGCGGTGCGTTTATAATACACAATGCACCATACAGTGGATTAGATTTTTTTGCGCCCTGTTGTTAATATCCCCACGCACCAACGGCGGTGCAGACCTCCTGAAAGGTGCACCGGTGTCTTCAGATTTATTTTCTACCTGAAAAGTTGAGAATTTATTTATAAATATATTAATGAATGATATGGTACATGTTTCAGATTGATAAATAAATGTCTAATAAGAGATAAAGTAACAAAAATACTGTTAAGACATCAAGAAAAGAAAAAAAGACATGTTCTTTGTAAATTATTTATAAAAAATATTATTTTTGAACTATATGTAAGTTTAACTAATATGTATTGTTTACTGTGTATCATGCATAGCCAAAAAATGACGAAGCTCTTTATGATTATTTCTGATCTAGGACCATAAGAGCGTAAAAGTTTGATGGAAAAATTGCAAAAGGATGAATCAGGAGAATGAAAAAATACTATCGATCCAAGATGAGTTTCTTTTTCTAATTATCATTAATAATATACTTAAAATTATTAGATAACATGTGTCAAACGGTCTACTAATTCACATCTATTTAATGTTGTACAGGGACCAACAACTCAGAAAATGAATGTTGTTCTAAGAAAAGAAAAAAAATAGAACATGCAAATGAAAATCAATTACTCCTTAGCTCATCTAGAGTGGTTCTGGAAGTTAATGAAAGGGGAAAAAATTTTACAAAATTTTGAGGGATCTAGTGGAACGAATGTATAGACGTTATTTCCAACAACAACAACGTGCTTCAAATGTAATATCTAATCATTGAATTTTTCGATCATTAGGTACAATAAATAAACAATTCAGCATTAAATATTAGTTTTCAAGAATTTTCTTGGAGAAAATAAGAGAAAATGGAACCCATTCAGCACATAAAACAAGAAGACAAGGAAGAAAATGGTTGACATCTAAGTTTGTGAGTAATTGTTACTTCCTTATAACAACTTAACTAGATTTAATTTTTGTATTTTTTAAGTTGTTTTACAAAAATCATGATTGAATATCTTCAAACAGGTGCTAACATACAAAGAAGAACCACCAGACGAATTGATTGAAATTGGGTTAAATATGTGTTGTGAGTATATGTTGGCATATCTGAATTTAATTGTCGAATTTGTAAGCATCTATAAATCATGTTTTACTTAACTCCGTCTATAATTAATAGAACAAAAACATCTTTTATATTAAATATATGATTTGTTATGGGGTATAAAACTTGTAGGAAACAAAGTATGGAACTCCGCCAAGAGATGAAATTTTGAAATATGGCATGGTACATGGTTTTGAAAGAATGTGTATAGTTTATGAGTCAATTTTTGCTATGGTACATCATTTTTATTTTTGATTTACATTGATGTATATTATTTAATATTGCAAATTTCATTATTCTCACTGATGTATATACACTCAGTTCAATTTAATTTTATGTTTGTAAATGGAAGGTGAAGAAGAAGAAAACAGTCAACGCTGTGAACACAACATTGCTGAAAATAACCCAAGTCATGGAAGTAGCTCTAGCAATGATAGCAGTTCAAGCAAATAATGATGATCACTAGGTTTGGATATCAAAGCAAGGCGTTTTATTTTTTGAAATATGTTTGTGAAATCATACATTTTGTTTAATGTAATGGACATAGTGTCTCAATTGAAAGACAAAGGGATATGAATATAAAATGTCCCATTTTGTATGATAAATACTGTCTTATTCATATATATTATATATATAATCATAAAATATGTTATAATTTATTCTATTGCATTCTCCATTGTCGCTATTGCATTCTCCATTTCCGTTCTCAAATGAACTAATAAAAATTTAATTCATATGAATATTTTTATAAGATATATATGTGTCGACCTTTGATGAATAATGAATTTTAAAAAACCACAATAATTCTGATATGCTATAACAAATTAATCTAAACAACACATTCAAATTCATTAATAAAAATGTAATTAATATGAATATTGTTATAAGATGTGTCAAATTTTGATGAATAATGAATTCAAAACAATCACAATAATTGGACTGTCATAGGTCGATGTTTCTAAAAAAAAAAAATGAAAACCGGTGCGTGTTAGTAACTGTAAACTGGTGTGTTTATGTGTCTATACACACCAATGCTTATACGCACTGGTGTGTATACGCACCGGTGCGTTTATGATCTACGGGGACTGCACAAATACCAATACCAGTTATAAATATTGGTGCATTTGTTTGATACTATGTACCAGGGCGTTTATGTATCTATAAGCATCGGTGCATTTGTATGATCCATGTGCACCGTACGAATACCGATACCAATTATAAATCTCAGTGCCTTTCTATGATATGGCGCACCGGTGCATCATAAAGGTATATGCACCAGTGTGTTGATACAACCTATGGGCTTCGCTCAAATCCCAAGACCAATTAGAATGGTCTCGTGCATTGTATCACCAACACTACGCCCGGTGTTGTTTTATACCTTAACGGCCCGGTGCATTCTCCTTAGACCACCCTGGGCATTGTGTACATGTACGCATCAGTGCGTTAAAGCCAGAGTAGTGCACCGATGAAAAAACATCCGTAATAACCTTCGGCCACCCATTTTTTTTTAGTTGTGTTGAATTTCCATTAAAAGCTCCACCAAAACCTCCATTCCCAGAAACGGATGTGGTAGCATATGTTTTTTTGACAATTTTGGCCAATTTTATAACACTAAAACCTTCCTTTATAACCTCCGCTAGAGGGTCTTTTCCTTGTAGTGATTTTTTCTTTTATCCATTTCCATTCAGAAAAGGAGAGAACAAGGCAAACCCACCTTCTAGTTTGGTTTTTTGTGATAAGGTTTTCACATTTCATATCTTGTGTTATTATGGCCGTAATTTATTATATTTGTGTATTTTTTCTTTTCATATATTTCTTGCATAACAAAACAATTTATAAAGCTATAAGTATAAGGAAAAATTAAACCTCATAGTGTATATTTTGAATTTTTATTATATTTTTAGAATATGTATTATGACAATTTGTTTAATGAAAATTCCTTTATATTTTATAAATCATATCAGTATGAGAGTAGGTGTCTTAGTGTATTTTGTAGGAAGTTGAAAAGGATCCAATTTAGTTGAATCGCAAATTCATAAACCCTTATCCTTCACCGACAAATCTGTTAATCTCCATTGATATCCAATAGAGAATAGGTCCTCAAAGATGGAAAAATAGGTCAAAGATATTATATCTAACATGAATATCCTTATGGAAGCTTTGGTAAACAAGTTGGGAATTGGATAGGACATCGATTCCAACTCAAAGGGGATATGAGAGATTGGGAAGAACCAGAGATGGATTCTAATAGAGAACCTCAAAAGGAAAAATCTAGTTTGAGTTCCTTGAACCATACACAGTCCCTATTCAAAATAAAATAGTAGGTTGAGGGATATCAAGGCAATATTTTCTTGTTAAATTTAAATCATTGGTTTCATAAGTTAGAGGTTTAATTTAGTGTTCATAGAGATAAAGAGTCAAAAAAAATTATCAACTAAAATCAGAGGGCAATTCCTTGACCATGTGGGAAAGCCACATGGAAACATTGAGGTTGATCTTAGATTTCACAAGTATAATAAGAGGCGATTTGAATTAGTATAATGACTTTTTTTACGTATTTAAAAGTTCAAACCACATAAACCATTAATGTCATAAACTAAACAAGTAACACAAGATATACATGGAAACCCTTACGAGAGAAAACCAAAAGACTTCTTTATATATAATATCTTGTAGGCAGCAACATACAAGAGACACCAATCTCCTTTACTTCTTCATAGGAACCACCTCTACGAAACACCAATCTCATTTTTCGATTCCTAGGAGCTAACCTATACGAGACATAAATCCCCTTTATTGCTTCATATGAACCAACCTATATGACACACCAAACAACTTTGTTTCCTCACAAGAGCCATCCTACAAGAGAGATTGATTCAATTTGTTCCTTTGTAGGAGATCCAGTGGAGTGATAACATCCCGGCGACCATACTAGGAAGGAAAGTGACAGATTCGGCCTGGTTGTACCATAATTTATCGAATTCTAGGCTTTTGGGTGACAGGTCTAAGTCTTTGTGAAGGTTTATTTGAAAGCTGCAAAGAACCGAGTTGTAGAAACAATGAAAATTCTAGCTTCGAGGAGATACACCAGATCGAATCCAATTCCTCATCCACCTTATCCAGTTGAAGATTGAGAGAGACTTGTTTGGAAGCAGAGATCCCAACACTCAGAATTTCAATCAGATCCTTCTCCATTGGTAAGATCTTCCTTGTTACCTACAAAATTTTTATCTCTCGAAGACATAATTTTTTATTTGAAGTTTGAGTTGTCTTTATTTTGATCAAAGTTTGAAACTTCACTACCTCACATAGGATTTGACCCATTAAGAATTTCTATAGTAAAATCATTTTTTGAGGTAGTTTTTTATTCCTTGAGACTCGAAGATAATTTACTTTCTAAAGAATCTAAATGAGAATCATACTTTGATAGAAAATTTTGGAGTCAATTCTATAGGCTTGAAAAGTTAGCTAATCAAATTCAATACACATTTGAAAAGGTCATCATCCAATACCATCAAGATTCATTACCCATTCTGACAAAATCCTAGTGAGTTGTTGCTTCCTCATCTACACCTTCTGCTTCATTACCCATTTAATCAACTCCTTCCATTCTCACTCTTGTCTTTCACTCAACAGGATTCATCGCCATATTTTCACCCTTGATTATACCTGCTCAACTCAATACCTTACCACAAAGTTATGCCCAGAGACTCCCTCTTATTGATTTGAATTATCAAATCAGTGTAAAACAACACTCATCCAAAGTCACTGATTTCATTGACATGGAAGAAATAGATGTTGACGATGCTAAGATGAGAATCATAGTTTAGAGATTTTATGGAGATGTTAAAACTTGGTTTATATCTTTGACTGCAAGTTATACAGACACTCTAGACCAGTTGATTGATGCATTCATAGCCTGATGGGAGGTGAAGAATAATCCCTCGCATATTCCTTTTGAGTATGGAAATCTGAAAAGGAACCCAAATGAATCAGTTCAGGATTTCCCTACTTGTTTCAACCGAGTATACAATTCAATTCAAAATGAGATCAAACCTCCTCCAGGTTTGACTCTCTTGCGTTATCCGGATTCCTTTGATCCAGGCATGGCATACCAAATGCGAGAGAGGAATCCTACAACATTATAAGACATGCAGACGAATGTAGTCAGTGTGGAAGCAAACTTGTCAATTAAAAACTGAAATATGAATCTTGAGAAAAAGGTAACCATCAAAGAAGAAGCATCCTCACCCTATGAGGTAGAATTGGACACTTTCCTCAGACACCCTTATAGCAAAATTATGGTCAAGGAGTTGAGGAAGAAGAAGAATATCATATTGTGGAAGAAAATCACTTTTTTTACAGCAGATGGACAACCCATATTTTTGACATAAAATGAAGAATATATTGAGAAGAAAAATGTGTCTAAGGATGAAGATTATATACTAGCCAATGTGTTGGCAATATGATGCAGAGTGTTGTCCTTGATGGCAATCCACTGAATGATGATGAAGACATGAGATTGTGGACATGTGTTTTCCTTGATGGCAATCCACCTGATGAAGTTATTCTTGACATGATGGACTTGGTAAATGATGTAAATCTGATATGAAATGATGTTTGCTAGCACTATGTTTTGCTGAGTGTTGTCCCTGAATGGCAACCCACTTGATGAAGTTGTGCTTGATAGAATATATCTTGATGAACCTGTTAAATGATGTAAATCTGATGTATCTACAGTGAGTACAGAAGACAATGAAGAAAGGAATTCAAGATTTGCTAAATCTATGGTGAAAAGAGTATGTCTCAAGGAATACGCAGATTTGTCTAGGGGAAGTCGCGTATGCACAAGGGAAAGAACATTCCAAGTCGCGTATGGGCAAAAGCGCTCATAAAGTGCAAAACGAGGGGTAACCACCATGGTATTGACCCATTGTATTGGGTAATGATTCGTCTAAATGACCCCATCCAGGAATACCATCGGAAGTAATGTGGTTTTGGCTCATGGTATTGAAAAAGGGTAAACCTGTATAAGGAGAAGAAATTCATTGTGTAAATCATGAGTGTGGGTGCAAGATATCTGAGCTTGAATGAATACTTCTCTCTAAAGTATCTCTGAATGGAAAGGGTTACATTTGAATGAAAGATCTGAATGTATGATGCACCGATGAAGGAGTGATGAAGAAGGGGATCTAGATCTGAAATGTACTTGTATTTGCTAGATTTGTTTATGGAATGATTATATCTGAGATGAGGCGAACATCTGTCTGAAGTAAAGGGTAATAATATGTGAGATTTATCTGTTCTGAAGAATTGCAATGACCTAAATGTCTGAAGATCTTTACACTAGTTCGCCGTAGAGGAAGCGCGTATATACGCAGCTTCGCTGAAGATAAAGCGCGTATGCACAATGAAATTGGATCTGTAATATGTAGAGAAGTATACGCTGGTTTATGTGAACGGAAGCGCGTATATACGCGACATCAGTAAAAGGAAAGCGCGTATGCAAACTAGGGTTTGCTGAAGTCTGTGGTAAGAAATTTCTGATCTGTTCTGTTGGTTTACTGATATCTGACAGTGAGTTATATGTATCAGTTTCATGTTTGACTGTGCTTAAAAGTATGGAGTGGGTCCAGTCTGAAAATTTGATGAAACGTGGCCTGCAAGTGGTGTCATAAAGGATGCTTTGGATCCAGTGTGAAAATTGATGAAACGTGGTCCATAGAGGTGCTGAGGGTTGTAGCCTTCAGTCAGGGGGTGGTAGCTCCCTTCCAGGTGAGGCTGGTAAACGAGATCAGGGGGTCGTAGCTCCCTTCCAGGAGAGGCTGGTAAACGAATCAAGGGGTTGGAGCTCCCTTCCAGGAGAGGCTGGTAAACGAGCGCAGGTGGGTGCCTGCGTGCTGGTAGAGTCTGCACCAGCACATATGTTGTAAGATGTTTTCTCTATAATAAAATATTAAAGGCTGAGCAACTGCAGCGGTGGTTTTCTCCCGACTTGGGTTTCCACCAAAAGTTTTCATGTGTGATGCTTTGTGTGATGGTTTATTCTGTTCTTACTGCGCATGTTTACTATTTATAGAACATCTAATAAATGAATGATGGAATGATATAAGTGAAGAACTAATGGCATAATTAGATCTCTGTGTATACGCGAGTTTTATGAAGGATATCCGCGTGTATACGCTAGTTGGCTTCAGCAAAGTAGCATATGGGTTTGAGAGCATGAAAAATTAAAAAGTTTTAGTTTTCCCTAAATACTGATTCACCCCCCCCCCTCTCAGTATTTTTCCCAACAATTGGTATCAAAGCAGGTTCTTCTGGAGAAGCTTGATCGCTTGAAGGAGATCCGTCGCAATGGGAAGTCAAGAAGGAGTGATGTCTATAAAGCCACCTCTATTCAATGGAAGCAATCTGATATTCTGGAAGGTACGAAAAAAAGCATATCTGCAAAGTCTTGGTGCAGATGTATGGGCAATCGTGGAAGAAGGTTATCAATACCCGGCAAGTATTCCTACTGATGCAGCAGAAAGGAAGAAGTATGAAATCAATGCCAAAGCGGTGAATGTCTTATTAGGAAGCATGTCTGAATCAGAATTTGCTAAAGTGATGCAGCTACATTCAGCAAAAGAAATATGGGACAAAATCATTCTGAGCTATGAAGGAGATACGAAGGTAAAAAGTGTAAAACTCCAAACTCTTAGAATTGAATATGAAACTTTGAAGATGGATAGTGATGAAAGTGTTGCCAGTTTCTTTCTTCGTCTGGATGATATTGTAAATCGAATGAGAAATTTGGGTGAAACCATAACTGATACTACTCTGGTGGAAAAGGTCTTAAGATCCTTGACTTCGAAATTTGACTCTAAAGTTTCGGCTATTGAAGAAAGGCAAGATCTGCAAACTCTTACTATTGTTCAATTACATGGTATTCTGACTGCTTTTGAAATGAGACAAGGAGGTCCTTCTCAAATCAAAGAAGTTGCTTTTAAGGTATCTGCAAGAGGAAAAGAAAAGGAAGTTGTCAAAGAATCCAGCTATATATCCGATGAAGAAGAAGCGAATTTCGTGAAAAAACTCCAACTAGGAACTGGAAGATTCAAAGGTAAGCTTCCCTTCAAATGTTTTGAGTGTGGAAAAGTTGGTCACTATGATGCTAAATGTCCTTATAGAGAAAAACATGGTAAAGGGAAACAATTTGAAAAGAGGAAGAGTTATTATGCAAATGAAGACAGTGATGGGTCATCTGATAGTGAGGAAGAACGTGAAGAAGATCTTAGACTTCTCATGGCATTTGAACAAAGAGAAGAAAACGATACGTTTGTGGATGCTCTAGAGAACAATGACTTTCTTGAAGTGTCCAGTAAAGATGAAGAAGATTCTGACCAAGATCTGAAAGTGCTCATGGCAAAGAAGCAAAAGAAGAAGGCTTCTCAAAGAAAACAGACATCTCAGAAATCATGTATAGCAGAAATTGAAGGAGATGAAACAGGTATTAATCGTTGTTCTTGTATTTTACTTAACTATATATGCAAAGATTATGATAGTGAAAGTGAAGATTCTGACCAAGCTCTACAAGTGCTCATGGCAAAGAGGAAAAATAAGAAGGCTACTCGAAGCAAGGAGATGTCTCAGAAAACCTGTATAGAAAAAATTGAAGAAGATGAATCTGATAGTGATTGGGGTCCTTGTAATCTTCTTTGTGCAAGCAATGGTGTAGATAGTGAAAGTAATGTTGTGAACCTAGAAGAAGATCAACAAAGATTATTTAATGAGAAGGAATCCGCCTCCAATGAGATGATCTCTAAAATGAATGGACAGATAGAAACAATGAAGGGACAGATAGAAATACATCAAAGACTGCAGGATGAAGTAGCCAATCGAAGTGAAAGCCTTGAAGCTGAAATTATCTCCCTCAAAGAAGACCTGGATAAATCGAATAAGAAGAATGCAGAACTTGAAGCAGAAAACATATCTCTGAAAGTAAATCTTGAAGCATCAAGTAAGAAGAATGAGGAACCTCTACAACCATTTGAAAAGGAAGGCCTTGAAGCAGAAATCATCTCTCTCAAAGAAGATCTGGAAAAATCAAATAAGTAGAATGAAGAGCTGCAACAAACATGTGAAGAAAACGAAAATTGGTTGAAAGAAGATATTCTAAATCTAAAGGATCAAGTAGAAGATGGAAGAAGGAAAGAAGAAAGCATGACAAAGCAATGTCAAGCCTTGGAGGTTGAGGTAAACATTCTCAAAGGTAGATTAGAAAAAAAGGTTAAACTTTTGAGGTTTCAAGATAGTACTAATATTTTGGACAATATTCTGTGTAATCAAAGGTCTCCTGCTATCAAACTTGGTCTTGGTTTCCATGAAACTGTTATAGGAGAATATAGCTCACAAGGAAGTGCTAAAAATTCAGAGGATGTCAATGCAAAACCTGAAGTGTTGAAAGAGACAAAAGGTCAACCAACAATGATGAAATCTCAAAGGAAATCAGTCAATAATGTTGAATGCTTTAAATGTCATAATTATGGGCATCTTGCAGAAAATTGCAGGAGCAGATCATTTCAGCCTCAAACAAGTAGTTCCTACATAGAAAGGTACTCTGGTTTCTTCAAGGGATATTTTTTTTCATGTAACAAGTATGGACATAATGCAGCTGATTGTAAAAGGAGGAAGATTAGAAATACTCATTATGATTCGTATGCTTATTTTTCTGGACATATGAGATGTTATTCGTGTAACAAGTATGGACATGTAGAAAAGGAATGCAGGTTGAACAGTTATGAGAAATTGGATAACTTCCAGCACACAAATAGAAAGATCAAACAAATCTGGAAAAAGATGGAGGACCGATCAGAAACGTAGGGAATACTGACCCTACTGCAGTCATCTGCTTCTGAAGCTGACTTTTCTTATTGACTGCAGGAATGATGTGGGATACACTATGAGATTTAGTTATGTATCGTCACAGGGGGAGCAATGTATGATGACTCTCATGATTGATTTGATTATTCTGGTTATATGTATTTCTGACAGAGCATCTGATATGAAGAAGACAGGTACAGGAAGTACAATTTCAGGGGGAGATGAAGGAATGTGAAAAATTTCTATGCTTCACTTTCCATACGCGGGTTATATTAACAAAAGTCGCGTATACACGCGAGTTCCAGAAGACACAGTAGCGTATGCATTGATGATAAGAGAATTTATATGATAGCTGAAGATCTGGAGCAGAGGTTCAGGGGGAGCATCAGTCTGATTGTTAATAAACTGTATTATTGACTCTGTATCAGCTTAGTTTTTCAGTTCTAAATAATGATGATATGATACATGGTTTCTTCTGTTGAATATTATGGAGAGCCTTTGTCATATGGAAAGGTTGCTTGGATGCACAGATTCAGGGGGAGCATTAGCTTTGCTGGGTATAATGCATTGTTGACATTATGATGGTTCTGATACATGTTCTCTTTCTTTGAAGTCTTTCTGGTATTGGTCATAAATGGTCATATTTGTAATTTGATGAAAAGGTCTTGTTGAGACCCATGATGTAAATTTGTAATTTTCAGTCATGTAAGGACTTGTCAATTTTGTAAACCCACTTGGTTGGGTAGCTGAGTCAAATTTTGTAAACCCACTTGGTTGGGTAGCTGAGTCAAATTTGTAAACCCACTTGGTTGGGTAGTTGAGTCTCATATGTAAATCCACTTGGTTGGATCTTTGATGTAAGTATGAGTCTTTGGTGATAGGAAGTTCATAGAGTCATGTACTTCATTGAAAAATATGTTTGAAGCTTCAACATGAACTCAGGGGGAGCTTGGTCACTTCAGTATATATCAGATCTGCAGAACGCTTCTTCCACATGTGGAGAAAAGGGGGAGAGTATGTTGGTTTTGATCCACCCTTTGCCCTTGATGTCAAAGGGGGAGAGTGACATGGTGTTTGAATGAAGAGAAAGAATGGTGTCAAAAATGGGGAATGTGACATGGTGTCCTTGTATTCTTAATGTACCTATCTGTTGTGGTAACCAAACACCATCGTGGTTGCCATCAAGTCCAAAGGGGGAGATTGTTGGCAATATGATGCAGAGTGTTGTTCTTGATGGCAATCCACTGAATGATGATGAAGACATGAGATTGTGGACATGTGTTCTCCTTGATGGAAATCCACCTGATGAAGTTATTCTTGACATGATGGACTTGGTAAATGATGTAAATCTGATATGAAATGATGTTTGCTAGCACTATGTTTTGCTGAGTGTTGTCCCTGAATGGAAACCCACTTGATGAAGTTGTGCTTGATAGAATATATCTTGATGAACCTGTTAAATGATGTAAATCTGATGTATCTACAGTGAGTACAGAAGACAATGAAGAAAGGAATTCATCATTTCCTAAATCTATGGTGAAAAGAGTATGTCTCAAGGAATACGTGGATTTGTCTAGGGGAAGTCGCGTATGCACGCGGGAAAGAACGTTCCAAGTCGCGTATGGGAAAAAGCGCTCATAAAGTGCAAAACCAGGGGTAACCACCATGGTATTGACCCATTGTATTGGGTAATGATTCATCTAAATGACCCCGTCCAGGAATACCGTCGGAAGTAATGTGGTTTTGGCTCATGGTATTGAAAAAGGGTAAACCTATATAAGGAGAAGAAATTCATTACGTAAATTATGAGTGTGGGTGCAAGATATCTGAGCTTGAATGAATACTTCTCTCTGAAGTATCTCTGAATGGAAAGGGTTACACTTGAATGAAAGATCTGAATGTATGATGCAACGATGAAGGAGTGATGAAGAAGGGGATCTAGATCTGAAATGTACTTGTATTTGCTAGATCTGTTTATGGAATGATTAGATTTGAGATGAGGCGAACATCTGTCTGAAGTAAAGGGTAATAATCTGTGAGATGTATCTGTTCTAAAGAATTGCAATGACCTAAATGTCTGAAGATCTATACGCTAGTTCGCCACAGAGGAAGCGCGTATATACACGGCTTCGTTGAAGATAAAGCGCGTATGCACAATGAAATTGGATCTGTAATATGTACAGAAGTATACGCTGGTTTATGTGAACGGAAGCGCGTATATACGTGACATCAATAAAAGGAAAGCACGTATGCAAACTAGGGTTTTCTAAAGTCTGTGGTAAGAAATGTCTGATCTGTTCTGTTGGTTTACTGATATCTGACAGTGAGTTATATGTATCAGTTTCATGTTTGACTGTGCTTAAAAGTATGGAGTGGGTCAAGTCTGAAAATTTGATGAAACGTGGCCTGCAAGTGGTGTCCTAAAAGATGCTTTGGATCCAGTGTGAAAATTGATGAAACGTGGTCCATAGAGGTGCTGAGGGTTGTAGCCTTCAGTCAGGGGGTGGTAGCTCCCTTCCAGGTGAGGCTGGTAAACGAGATCAGGGGGTCGTAGCTCCCTTCCAGGTGAGGCTGGTAAACGAGAGCAGGGGGTCGTAGCTTCCTTCCAGGAGAGGCTGGTAAACGAGTGTGTGGGTGCCTGCGTGCCGGTAGAGTCCGCACCAACACAGGATATGTTGTAAGATGTTTTCTCTATAATAAAATATTGAAGGCTGATCAACTGCATCGTGTTTTTCCGACTTGGGTTTCCACCTAAAAATCTCCGGTGTTCATGTGTGATGCTTTGCGTGATGGGTTTATTCCGTTCTTACCGCACATGTTTATCAAGCGGTAGAACATCTAATAAATGAATGATGGAATGATATAAGTGAAGAACTAATGGCATAATTACATCTCTGTGTATACGCGAGTTTTATGAGGGATATCCGCGTGTATACGCTAGTTTGCTTCAGCAAAGTAGCGTATGGGTTTGAGGGCATGAAAAAGTAAAAAGTTTTAGTTTGCCCTAAATACTGATTCACCCCCCCCCCCCCCCTCTCATTATTTTTCCCAACACAATGATCGTGAGTTGGAGGTTGAGTCTGATGATTATCGGCAGTGTTATTTGAAGGCACTCAACTCACAGTAGAGGGAACGCTCATTGAGGAGTAGATATTTCCCATTCAATCCTATTCAAAAGCGGACATCCCAGCAAAAATATACTTAGCCGAAGAAAAAATCTCAAGGTAATCAGAAAAAAGGAAAGGAAACTACAGCTGCAAATCAGAGCAAGGTTAATCAACCATATATAAGCACACCGAGCCAAGAAAAATACAGTCAGAAGAAGGAATCTACACAATTGGATCAACTAGATAAAAGAGACACCATCATTAAAGAGGTAGACAAATCCATTCCTTTCACCTTAGAAACTGAAATATCTAAGTTAAATGTCTCCATCCCTTTAACTGAAGTTGTCAAAAATAATCAATATAAGTCTCACGTGGCCAAAATGTTGAAAGTATATCCTTTATCTGATATGGTAAATGTGGAAGATGACCAAATTGAACTCATTTTTGGTCCATCCATAGATCATCAGTTAGAGGAGAGAAAAGTTCTCCCATTCTATTTGAGTCTAATAATTTATCAATGTATCCTTCACAATGCAATGCTTGACTCTGGAGCTTCCCATAATTTGATGCTCAAAGCCATTATCGAGAAATTGTGTCTAGATATAAATCATGCTTACCTTGACCTCTATTCCTTTGATTCGAGTAGAGTTCATTGTCTTGGTATCATAAAGGATTTGGTCGTTTCCCTTGAAAAAATTATAGTAAGAATGTATTGATGGATGTGGTGGTTGTTGACATACCACCATGATTTCGTATGTTGTTGTCAAGCTCTTGGGGAGTGAAGTTGAGAGGCACTTTGCAACTAGGTTTCTCTTATGCCACCATATCATTTTTCAGACAATTGAGAAAGTTGTACTGGGAAATGAGGATGAAAGACATGATTACCAGTAAAGAGAAACCTAACAATCATCCAATTAATGTTGTACATACATATCTTGAATCATTTTTTTTCAATGATAGAATTTTAAATGATGTAGATAGTCAAGCTATATAAGTAGAAGATATTACAAAAATTTCCAATAGTTTCAGAGTCGTTTTAGGTGAGGGAAAAGGAAATATGCCTAGTTATTCAGAGCAGTCATCAGATAAAGTAGAGAAAAGTTCATAACATATTGAATATTTACCCTGAGAAGATGAGACATAACATAAATCAGAATTCCAACATTTGGACCATGGCTTTCGATGGTGCCTTGGGGAAAGATGGGGCAGACATCGAAATTTGGATTTTTGGTCCTCTTCATCAGCAAGGTAAAGTTCTAAAAAGTGTAAGATTATTTTCGTATAAGTTGGTTTTTTATTGTTCTAACAATGAGGCTGAATACGAGGCATTGATCACCGACCTCACAATTCTAAAAAGGATGGGCGCAAGAAGAATTTCAGTTTATGGCGAATCCAAACT
The DNA here is from genome assembly GCA_034641835.2 of Pinus albicaulis. NCBI lineage: Eukaryota > Viridiplantae > Streptophyta > Pinopsida > Pinales > Pinaceae > Pinus > Pinus albicaulis. The sequence continues at coordinate 44,726,867 of CM076580.1, forward strand.
TGTGATAAAACAGTTAAAAGGGGAATACCAGGCCAAGCATCCACGAATGAGAGCATATATAAATGTTGTACTAGATATCCTAAATATGTTTCCCAAATATACATTGTCAGTAATGCCGAGAAGTCAGAATATTGTGGAAGATTCGCTTGCTACAACAACAAGTAATTTCAATATTCCCATATTTTCCAATAAGAAGTTTGAAATCCATGTAAAACGTTGGTCGACTGTCCCTGATAACTTGCAATATTGGCAAGTATTTACTGCAAAATAAAGCTGAATTCAAGAATTCCTTTATTGATGAAGTTTATGACAAGGATGATCAAGTCATCGAAGCCACTCAAGTTGATGTATTAGAGTTGAAGGATAACAAATTATTCTAAGAGGTCTCATACATTTGGAAGAAATGTTTGATCAAGATGATGTTGCTAGGAAGTCAACCTTGGTTCCTACGGAGAAAGGTGTGTGGGATGTGAACATTGGAACAATGGACAAGCCTAAGATGGTCAAACTATCCAAGTCTTTATCTCACAAGGTAAAAGACAAATACATTGCTTTATTGTGTGAATTTTCTGATGTATTTTCTTGGAATTTGGAGACTTGAAAGTTTATAATGAGAACATTATTCAGCATACTATCATGATCAAGCCTGACCAAAAGCCCTTAAGACAAAAACTAAGAAGAATCAACTCGTGGTTGTTGTCATTGATGGAAAAGGAATAGACTCTATAAGTTAGACATCATTATTCCCATCAGATTCTCTGACTGCATGTCAAATCTATTTCCGCTAAGGAATAAAAATAAAGAAATAAGGCTTTGCATTGAGTTTAGAAACTTAAAAAAGGTCTCTTAAGGATAATTATCCCCTTCCCAAAATGGATCATATCCTACAGAGAGTGGTTGGGGATTTTTGAATGTTTCTTCTTGGCAGATATTCAGGATACAATCAAATTTTAGTACATGAGAAGGACCAAGACAAAACTTCCTTCACGACAGGGCTCATTTAAGTATGTTAAGATTCCATTCAGAATTAAGAATGCAAGGTCCACCTTTTAGCAGGCGGTGGACATAGCCTTTGTAGATGAGAAGGATGTTTTCTTAGTTGTATATCTTTATGATTTGACAGTTTTCTCTCATTCTGATGCTGAACACTTGTATCACTTAAGAATTGTATTTCAAAAATGCAGGAAATTTAGAATTTCTCTTAATCCAAAAATATCCTTTTCTCCATAAATGAGAGAAAGCTTCTCGGTCACATCATCTCCAACGATGGTATTCAGATTTACCCTTCACGGCTTGAGGCTATACATCAAATTTATTTTCTATGAAGTCAGAAATAAATCCAACCATTCAATGGTAAAATGAACTTCTTAAGGAGATTTATTCCAAATCTAGCTGAGCACGTTCAAGAAATCACCAACATGCTAAATAAAGACAATGAGGTAAAGTGGTTTGAAGATGCCAAAAAGTATTTTAACTCAGTGAAGTTTTCCTTAACTACAACACCTGTTTTAGTTAGCCCTGATTACTCTATTTATTTTATCATATTCTCATTTTCCTCTGAGCATACCTTGGCTGCAGTGGTTTTGATGCATAATAAGGATAAGACCAAGAAACCCATTTCATTCTTTAGTCGTACCATCAGGGGTGCATCCCTTTGGTACAATATCATTAAGAAGAAAGCCTTGGCTCTGGAAGAGGCATTGAAAGACTTCCCACTACAAGGAAAAGACCCTCTAGTGGATGTTTTTGAGGAACGACAAAGAAAAATACCCCATACATCCATTTCTAGCGGAGGTTACTAGAGGAGGTTGGCGGGCGGAGGGTTTTGCATATGTTTTCCTATCAGTGCTCTTATCGTTAAAACTTTCCCCGGTGCTCTCAAAAAAATAACGCACCGGTGCGGCTAAAATCATTAGCACACTGGACACTGTGCACACCGTACACTGTGCACACCGTACACACATGCCCAGTGTGTCATAATATAATAGAGCACCGGTGCCTCACAACTCGTCTGCATCGGTGCATTATAAAACACAACGCCAACACCAAAACCACGCGGTGTGGTAGACAGAAACCGCACCCGTGCATCATAAAAAATGCACCAAAACACAAACAGATTGGTGCGTTTGCACCAAACAGTACCTGTGCGCCCATAAATAATGCACACCGGTAAAGGGTTAAATTAAACGACAAAAAATGTGAATATTTCAGTTTTCTAGTGTTCTTGAGATATCAATTACTGGTACGCACGATACCATAGAACGCAGCGATGCACACCGAACATTGGCACACCGGAAAACGTGCACGAAGTACACACCGCCTGGGCGTCCAATTACTGTAATGCACCAGGGCGTCAATACTCTTACGTGCCGGTGCATCATAAAACACCGCGCGAAAACAAAAACGAACCAATGCATTTTTCTCTAAGAGCACTAGTGCGCCAGAAACAGCACGCACTGGAATAGCGTTATATAAAAAAAAAATTAAGGCCAAAAAACTAGTGCTTTGTGACTATTACGCACCAGTGCTTTACCATTATGCCGCTCGAGTGTGTCATCAGATTTTTGGGCTGAAACTGAAACAACTCGGTGCGCGATTAGGGCAACACCCCGGCGCGTTATAAACAACACGCCAAAATTGGTACCGCCCAGTGTGGTTTTATTTAACCGCACCAGTGCAGTTATAAAACCCCGCACACCGGAACAGGGTTAATAAAAAAAAAATTATGACCAAAAAACTTCTTTATTCACTTTCCTTAGTGCTCCAGAGCTATGAAGCCCCAGTGCTATTTCCTTATTTCTAAGCCACCCTGCCATCGGTGCTCTCATTGCAGCCATTGCACGCACTGTTGCTCTGCATTTCCAACCAATCTACAACTTTCATTTTGAAAACAGTGGGAAAATTTTATTTTCCAAATTTTATAGCCAATATGCCTCCTCGAACGTGAAATGCATAGGTATTTTTCTAGTTTTTCTATAATTAAGCCTTTTACTGGATTAGACATTGAAATAAACTTAAAAATAACCCATTAAAAAAAAAAATAGATATTTTGTCGCGCGGTGCGTTCGAGCTGTTCGGCTCACACCGGATAGCGGTGCTACCTCTAAAATTTACAGGCAGCACCGCTATCGGTGCTAACGGTAATCGCACTGTTTTTGGGGTGGTATCGGAAGACACCCCGAATAATTTTAAACTAAAAATAAAAAATAAAAAAGGCGGTGCGCTCATTTATCCAAGCACACCGTTGACCCCGGCAATCACAGTGCGGTGCGTTGACTTCATTTTCCGCCCCGCTTTATGTCAGCGCACCGCATTTTTCATTCCGAGAGGGTCAATGGTGCGGTCGGGTAAAAGACCGCACCGTCAACTATGTCATTGTCATGAAGTCGGTGCGCTGACACGACTATACACGTCGGGGCGTATATTTTAGTCAACGCACCGGTATTCTGAATTATATATAGTCCACGGTGCTTGAGAAATAGACATCTGCACCGAATCCGATGTGGTCTGTTTCATTAGGGGCCCTGGGGAAGGTGCACTAAAATATTAGGACGCACCGGCACCGGTGCGTGACTGTTTTTATGGAGCACCGAATTGTATGTTTGTTTTTTTTTCAAAAAAAAATATATATGTATATTTATAAATACATTTCTGTTTGAATAAAAAAAATTATTTAATATGGCAATGATTCAGAGAGAACAGGAGAAACAGCAGCAACAACAAGCAGAACAATATGACATGATTCGCCAATGGGAGGCGAGAGAGAGGGAGAGAGATGGATGCCCTCGCCCTATTACTGCAGATACTCGGGAGATCCTTATGGAGGTAGGCCTCCTCAAGTTCTATGAGGTGGCTATTTCCGGCTTAAAGGCCCATAGTGTGCTTTTGAGACATCTTATCGACAGGTGGAATGCCCACCGACAGGATTTTCAAGTTGGTCCTGACCAGTGGTACACACCCACTGAGGATGACAATTATTTTATTACAGGACTATCGAGGAGAGGGGTGGATTTTCCCTCATTCCCAGACGTGCCAGCTGGTTGTGTAGCAAGGATTCAGTTAGTTTACTCCCAGAGATACATTGGAGCACATGTACTGTCTCCTTCAGAGTTTCAGGTACCTGGAGGTCAGTTACGTATAGGTGCTTTTGGTAGACAGGACGTGCAGTGCCTCTCTATTATCGCTTCAATCATTTCACGCAACACTAGTGACGGGCAACACATTAGTTTCTCACTTTTATATTACGTTGATTCTTTAGTACAACAGCCATGACTTGTCAGGTGGTCTGCCATTTTTTTGCAACAGTTTTGTACGGCCTTAGATAGATGTCGTGCTCATGCACAAGGGAGGGTCAACTTCCCTTTTTCTTCAGAGCTGTTTTGTTTATTTTTTGAGAGGTTTCTAGAGATGAGACCTATTTTTGTTCGAAAGCCTCGTAGGCCGATGTTCGAGGCTCGGATGCGCATGTGGGGGCAGATGATGCCCAAGAGGGGAGACACTATGTTTATAGCGAGGATATCAAATGATTCGCTGGAATTACCAGCCAGTGTTGGCGGGCTGCATCCCTTCATTATGGTCCCATGTCCTTATGCTGGACTAGATTGGCGAGGGTGTCCCAACATCCTCTTCACTCCTGATGAGCCGCCAGATGATAGAGGTAATATTACTGTTTTATTTATATTTATTCTAACATGTTCTTTAACTTGTTTTTATTAAATTGTGTAATGAAATTGTCTAATTATTGTTGTGTACTTGTATATGTTTTGCAGATATTGGCTCTTTTGATGGCGATGAGATGCCAGATCCACCACATGATCCAGGTGTCGATCCTGATGATTACGATCAGGAGATGGGATGTTTACGATAAGGAGATGGCTGATGCATCACCAAAGGATGAGGCCGGTGGCGCAGTAGAGAGACATGCTAATCCTCATGCGCCTCATGGTGCACTGGTACCGCCTTTTACTAGGCGTGGTCAACTCGAGACCAGATACCGGATGGAGTTGGGCAACCAACTCTGTGGATTGATTTCAGATGCGGGCATCAGGCCCGCTCATTATAGAGAGATACAGGGTGATGATAGATTGTTACGGATGTGGAGAGGCATGCCGCGTGACATGTACGGCCTAATGCAGTATGTCGTAGGAGCTACGATAGATGTTATGTGATTGAAGACGATTTTCTATAGCTATAGACATAGTCGAGCTGCAGCACGTGATGGATAGTCCAGAAGCAGCAACTCAGATGCATCTCGTGATCGTTCACCTCGTGGCGCGCTTGAGGATCAGGATGAGGCTCCACTGCTAGCATCTGACACTATTCATCATGGAGATGAGGCTGGACCATTGGCCACGTCCAGTCAGCAGCTTGCAACATCCATCATGAGTACTAGTCACGATCATCATGAGCAGGCTGGACCATCGACCACCGAGGCTGCAGTACTATTGACTGAGCAAGCCACCTCCACTACTACTGCGCCTCATATTGATCATGTTGTACTACCACCAACGGATGCATCCATCAGTACTAGTGGTCATCATGATCATGAGCAGGCTAGTTGACCAGCGACTGTCAAGGTTGCACTCAGCTTTACTGAGCAAGCCGCATCCACTTGTACTAGTGTTATTGATGTTGTTATACTACCACCAGCGCCTGATCCATGACATGATTTATATTATAGTTCTATATTTTTAACATTATTCAGTTATATATATATATATATATATATATATATCTATGGTCCATGTATTTTATGTTCATTTTGCAGTTGTACTTAATTTTCATGTTGATGATCATCATGATGTGGCGCATATTGTTAGTCATGTTAGATATGTTCATTTAATGTTTAGCTTGCAGATAGATGTGTATATGTGATAGGCGCATGAGTTATTTGACATTATATTGAGATGTATATTTGATGTTTGTGTTGTGATGATGTTAATATATAATGTTAATTTGATGTTAATTAAATGTGTTTATTAGTCAAATATGATGTTTGTATGATGGTTATCATGATCGTGATGATGTTTATTAATTAATTTAATATTATTAAATGACCATGATATTTATTAAATATTATGTCGTGAATGTAATTGTAATTTAAATTTTAATTCTATGTAAAATTGTAAAATTGTATTTATATTTGTACTAATTGTAATTTTAAGTGTAATTGTATGTAAAATATTTATTAATGTAAAATTTTAATTGTAATTGTAATATTTAATTTATTCTGAAATGATTGTAATTATATATATGAAAAATTGTAAAATTGTAATTCTAATTCTAATTGTATGTAAATTTCACAAATTGTAATTGTATTTGTAATTGTAATTTTAATTGAATTGTATGTAAAATATTTGTAAAATTGTAATTGTAATTATAAATGTAATTCTATGTAAAATTGTAAATGTAATTGTATTTGTAACTGTAATTTTAATTGAATTGTCTGTAAAATATTTGTAAAATTGTAATTGTAATTATATGTAAAATTGTAAATGTAATTGTATGTAAAATTAAAATTGTAATTGTAATTCTAATCGTAATTCATGTATGTGAAATTAATGTAAAATTGTAATTGTAATTGTAATAATTGTAATTGTAATTTTAATTAATGTAATTGTATGTAAAATTTTAATTATATTAATATGAAAATTTTAATTGTATTAATATGAAATGATTTTATTAAAATATTTAAATTTGTAAATTTGCAAATAATTGTAAAATAACAAATCTAGAATAATACGAATTTTTGTAACATAAAGTTTAGAAAATAATGAAAATAAATTCATGTACTTTATAATTATCATTATTTTATTATGATCTTACATAGATCTTACATACAAAAAAAAAAAAAAAAAAAATTTGAAAAGTCTGGTGCTCTTATCATCCTAATAGGCCCCAGTGCATCGTATTAATACAACACACCGGTGCGTCACATTTCCGCGCACTGGAAACGAATAAACGCAAATAAAAAAAACACAACTCTATTTTGCTTAAGTTTAAAAAAAAAACGGAAATTTGAAAAATTAGCGGCAAAATATTTTCAAAAATCTAATTTGATAAATAATTCTTTAAATACTAAACAATTTTCATTATTTCACTATTTTTGCTAAAAAATTTCAGTCAAATTTTTGCAAGAGACAGACCTAGAGCAAGAGAGCACGAGGGCACTGTGGATGGAAAAATAAGTTCGAACATAAGTATTCAGACAATCAAAAACAAAAACTCTGGTGATTCAAGCCCTTTATCATAGAATTTCAAACCATTTTGTGATTAAATTTAATTCTTTTTTTTTTACTTTTTTCTGCAGTTTTTTATTTTTTCCTGTAATTTTATCCATTTTTACCCTGAACCCTTCATTTTTTTGTTTTTTCCCTTTCTTCTCCCTATTTCTGTGATTTCATAATTAGGGTTTTTCATTTTAGATTGACGTCCAACCCACGAGACGACTTGCATAGTCGGATCCCAATCCATTCAGCCATTGCATGAATTTTTAAAAAAATGGATTTTTCTTTATCGATGCGCCCTGTATACGCCACCGCACTGGTGCTCTATATTATTACAGCGCACCACGCAAGTTCTATGTCGTAAAAAATTGAAAACATTTTTTAAAATCCATGCACCAAATCTAAAATAGGGCACCAGTGCTCTCTTTAACTAGGAAAGCACCGTACAATGTATTACACCGTTTTTGCGGTGCGTTTATAATACCCCGCGCACCATTAGGTATATTACACTATTTTTTCAGTGTGTTTATAATACCAAACGCACCATACGGTGTATTATACTATTTTGCGCTGCGTTGTTAATATATCCACGCACCGACGGCGATGCAGATTTCATGAAAGGCGTACTGGTGTCTCGAGATTTATTTTCTACCTAAAAAGTTGAGAATTTATTTATAAATATATTAATGAATGATATGCTACAGGTTTCAGATTGATAAAGAAATGACTGACAAGATATCAAGTAACAAAAATATTTTTGACACATCAAGAAAAGCAAAAAAGGCAAGTTCTTTGTAAATTCCTTATAAAAATATTATTTTTGAACTATATGTAACTTTAACTAATATGTATTTTTTACTATGTATCATGCAGAGCCACAAAATGGTGAATCTCAATATGATTATTTCTGATCTACGACCAGAAGAGCGTAAAAATTTAATGGAAAATTTTCGAAAAGATGAATCAGGTGAATGAAACAATACTATCGATCCAATATGAGTTTCTTTTTTCAATTATAATTAATAATATACTTATAATTATTAGATAAAATGTGTCAAATAGTCTACTAATTCACATATGTTTAATTTTCTACAGGGACCAATAACTCAAAAAATGAATGTTGTTCTAAGAAAAGAAAAAAAATAGAACGTGCAAATGAAAATAAATTGCTCCTTGGCTCATCTGGAGTGCTGGAAGTTAACGAAAGGGGGAAAAAATTTTACAAAAGTTTGAGGGATCTAGTGGAACGAATACAACAACGTGCTTCAAATGTAATATGTAATCATTGAATTTTTCGATCATTAGGTACAATAAATAAACAATTTAGCATTAAATATTAATTTTCAAGAATTTTCTTGCAGAAAAGAAAAGAAAATGGAACCCATTCAGCATATAAAACAGGACGACAAGGAAGAAAATGGTTGATCTCTAAGTTTGTGAGTAATTATTACTTCCTTATAACAACTTAACTAGATTTCATTTTTGTATTTTTTAAGTTGTTTTACAAAAATCATCATTGAATTTCTTCAAACAGGTGCTAACATACAAAGAAGAACCATCAGACGAATTGATTGAAATTGGGTTAAATATGGGTTGTGAGTATATGTTGGCATATCATAATTTAATTGTGGAATTTGTAAGCATATATCGATCTTGTTTTAATTAGCTCCGTCTATAATTAATAGAACAAAAACATCTTTTATATTAAATATATGATTTGTTATGGGGTATAAAACTTGCAGGAAACAAAGTATGGAACTATGCCAACAAATGAAATTTTGAAAGATGGCATGGTACATGGTTTTGAAAGAATGTGTATAGTTTATGAGTCAATTGTTGCTATGGTACGTCATTTTTCTTTTTGATTTACATTGATGTATATTATTTAATATTGGAATTTTCATTATTCTCACCAATGTATATACACTCATTTCAGTTTATTTTTATGTTTGTAGATGGAAAGTGAAGAAGAAGAAAACAATCAATGCCGTGAACACAACATTCCTAAAAATAATCCAAGTCATGGAAGTAGCTCTAGCAGTGACAACAGTTCAAGCGAAGAATGATGATCACTATGTAATTTGGATATCAAAGCAAGGCGTTTTATTTTTTGAAATATGTCTGTGAAATCAGACATTTTGTTTAATGTAATGGACATAGTGTCCCAATTGAAAGACAAAGGGATACGAATAATTGTCCCATTTTGTATGATAAAGACTGTCTTATATATATATATATATATATATATATATATATATATATATATATATATATATATATATATATATATATATATATATATATATATAATCATAAAATATGTTTTAATTTATTCTATTGCGTTCTCCATTTTCGTTCTCAAATGCACTAATAAAAATTTAATTCATTGGAATATTGTTATAAGATTATATATATGTGTCGACTTTTGATGAATAATGAACTTAAAAAAACCATAATAATGCTGATATGATATAACAAATTAATCCAAACATCATATTCAAATGCATTAATAAAAATGTAATTAATATGAATATTTTTATAAGATGTGTCGACTTTTGATGAATAATGAATTTAAAACAATCACAATAATTGGACTGTCAGAGGTGGATGTTTCTAAAAAAAACAAAATGAAAACTGGTGCGTTTATGTGTCTATATGCACCGGTGCGTTTATGATTCTATGGGCACTGTACTAATACCGATTCCTGTTATAAATATTAGTGCGTTTTTGTGATACTATGCACCGATGCATTTATGTATCTATAAGCACCGGTGCATTCGTAGATGCCACGTGCACCGCAAAAATACCGATATCAATTATAAATCTTGGTTCCTTTCTGTGATACGGAGCACCGGTGCCTCATAAAGATTGACACACCGGTGCACTTATACAACCTATGGGCACCGCTCAAATCCCAAGACCAATTAGAATGGCCCCGTGCGTTGTATCACCAACACCAGGCCCGGTGCATTCTCCTTAGACCGCCCTGGTGCGTTGTCTACCTATAAGCACCGGTGCGTTAAAACCTGATAAGAGCACCGATGGAAAAACACCTGTAATAACCTCCGACCACCCTTTTTTTTTTAGTTGTGTTGAATTTCCGTTAAAAGCTCTGCCAAAACCTCTGTTACCGTAAACGAACGTGGTATCATATGTTTTTTCGACAATTTTCGCCAATTTTATAACACTAAAAGCCTCCTTTAAAACCTATGCTAGAGGGTCTTTTCCTTGTAGTTTCCATGTACAGATCATACATTCACATATTCTAGCTTATGTCCCCAATGCAGTAGTAAAGGATGTTCTTATGGAGACTGATCCAGAAGGTAGAAGAGGGAAGTGGATAGCAGCCATGTTAGAGTATGACCTCGAGATCAAGCCCAAAATTCTAATCAAAGGTCATGGATTAGCCAAGCTCATGGTTGAATCAAATTTACATGCTCTAGATATCAACGTCATTTCAGTTTTGTTCGATGAAGAAGAGGATGGCACTCTCATATAGGTATCTGATATTTTTCTTTCAGCTACTTGCTATTCCGACATTATATATTTTATTTAACATCTAAATCCTCCTCGAGGCATGTCTAAAAAGTAAGGGTAGGTCATTGAATTTGAAGGCTTCCAAATGCTACATTTTGGACAACGCTGTTTATTGGAAAGACCCAGGAGGTGTCTTGCTGAGCTGTTTAGTAGAAAATGAAGCCAAAGAGGTAATGAATGATTTCCATATGGGAGATTGTGGAGGTTACATTTTGAAAAACCATGGCTAATAAGGTGTTGAGGGTTGGATATTATTGGCCAACTCTTTTTTTAGATTTATATAAAACAACGATGAGATTCCATGAGTGTCACGTATTTCAAGGTAAAATAAAACTTCTTCAATTACCTTTGCAACCTATTTCCATGCAAGCACCCTTTCAGCAATGGGGCCTTGAATTTTTTGGAGAGGTTCACCCTGCATCATTTGCACAACATAAATGTATCTTAACATCCACCGAATACTTCACCAAATGGATTGAAGCAATCCCAACAAAGAAAGCAACAGATTTAGTAATTATTCAGTTTTTGGAGACTAACATTTTGTCTCGTTTTGGCTGTCCTCATAAGATCATTACAGAAAATGCGGCTGCATTCAAGTTGAAGAAAATGGTTAAGTTTTGTGACAAGTACAACATCAAATTGGGTCACTCGACCATGTATTATCCATAAGGTAATGGATTGGCATAATATTCTAATAAATCTTTGATTAATATCATAAAGAAGTTGTTGGAGGCAAACAAAAAGAACTTGCACAAAAAAATTGTTAATGCTTTATGGGCGGACATGGTGAGTAGTAAGAAATCAATAGGAATATCCCATTTTCAGTTGGTATATGGTGTAGATATTATTTTTCCTACATCACTTGTAGTCCTGGTTATGAAATTGTTACAAGAAGCAGGAAGTGAAAAGAATGATGTGCAGTGCTGGATCAATCAGATGATCCATCTTCAGCAAACAAGAGATGAGGTCTCTCAAAACACCTCAAAGCTTCATGAAAAGATAAAGAAGGTATATCACTGCAAGAAAAAGGTGGATGATTTCAATATTGGAGATTTGGTCCTCCGTTTGGATGCTAGGAACGAGGAAAAAAGGAAGCACGACAAATTTGAGAACTTGTGGAAATGACCATACAAGATTTCAGCCTCTCGCAGCCAACAAGCTTTCCTATTGGAAGAGATGAATGGAGAATATTTCTTAGGAGGACCAGTGAATGGTAGGCTCCTTAGGAATTATCTTTTCTAATGAATATTTCTGAAAATTTCCCAATTCCATTGTATATATCAGTTTAAATTTTCTGCAAAGTGTGAAGCAGAGAATCGTCGGAGCCCAAGGTGAAGGCCATAAATTTTCACTGGTTTTCTGTTGTTTTCTTCTGTTTAGTCAAATTCAAGTCAGTCCAGTCTTGAGTCAGTTTATTATATCAAATTTTCAGCTTTCGGTCTGGTCTTTAGTTTTCGACTCCATGCCCAATGGTTAGGCTACTAGGTATACGTTGTTCTTGACACCTCCAAGGAGTTTCCATCCCTAGCTGGAGCCAATGTTAGTTTTAGTTTTTGCATCCTGCCACTAGTGATCAAATGGACTCTTATCATGTCTTGTTAGGCCCCATAGTCAAATTTTTGTCATTCCATTAGGTCATCATGCAAAAATTTGGTTACTAGATGTAGATCTAGGTCTGTTTTTTACTCCTTCCAGAGTTTTAATAATTGTTGGTTCATTTCACCTCTCGGCTGAGTGTGCCATTAGTAAAAATTTGTCATCATCATTACAATCATATTTATCATGGTTTCATTTAGTCCAAAGTCTCCATTATGTCTTTAGGGTTCCAAGGTCATCAAATCATCATTCTGTGCATAAATTCCAACAAAAGGAGGAGTGGAAATAAAGTATTTTCATCAATAAATTTGATTTCAAGGAAAAACTGTAAGTTTATGTTCTTAATTTGTAATAAGTACTTTAGAGTTCCAAGTAGCTACAAATGCTCAAGTTCCACCAGCAAAAGTTCAAGGTTACAAGAAGAAGTTCAATGCTCCAAAGCCACCAAAAGTTCAAAGTTCAAATGATCAAGTTCAAAATGCAAGGTTAGGTTCAAAGTCAAATGGAATTTTTGTGGGCCACCCCACTAATGTTGAAGAAAATGATATAAAATAAACATAGGAGGTTTATATACATCATTTCACCTTTTCTAAAGAAAATTCAGCTCTCATTGGTAGAAAAGTCGTGTTTTTAGCTCTCACTTGCAAAAGTTTATCCTCGCTAGGATTTTGCTCGCATAGGGGCTTGCACTAATAAACCTCTAACATATCATGTGTGTTCTTAGAATATTAACAATACCATTAATTTTAGTACATATTCAAAACTCTAAAATCGCATTATTTAACTCCCAACAATATAAACGCAATACACGTTTCGAATTTAAAAAGCCACTACTTTCACTACATATTGTAGGTATCCATTTTTTTATTAACATTTTTATACCCCTTTATATTTTCTCATTAAATTTGAGCCCATTTTCTATACCTATCACATAAAAAACCCTTTTATCCCCTCATATATCCCCCCCGATATATTATGTTATTTTTTTCATTATATATCCCCCAATATGAACCCACGTGTTACGCGCATCCGAATACCCCGCCGCACATCCGCTAACCTCATTGCGCTTTGAGCTAGGAGGTGGGGAAAACATTTCTAAAGAATATTGTACAAGAAAATAATTTTTAGGCTTTTAGAATTCTCAAAAGTTACAAATTAAGTAATTAAAGAGAAATATTCCCCTCTTCATTAGTTTTCAAAGCGTAAAAATAAATTCACTCTCTCATCTAGGTTTAAATAATTTGGAGAGATTGTGCTATATATTTTTAATAGATCCTTGAAATTTGGTCTTCTATGTCATCGCCCAATCCATTGAGCTGTCTATACAATTTCCCTATCTGTCCTTTGTTTTTCCAAATATTCCAATTCAAACTCTTTAGAATTTCAAATTTTTTGTTTGAAATAGTATTTTCTTCCTCTTCACTCCTTTTCTCACATAATCAAAATCCACTTCTCTACTTTACAATATCTGTTCCATTTCTCTCATATACCTCACCTAAAAATCAGGTAACTCTTTAAACTATACTACCACTTTGCCTTCATAAACCTAGTAAAAACACTCTATTTTTTCTCTTCTTCATTAGGGTTTTCTTACTGCCATGGACACTGACACCTCCCCCAATGAGATGAAGAAGTATAAATAAGGAAATATACTGAGGTTTGAGCCCTCTCACTGCCATCAAATCACCTCATCTCTTTTTATACTCAGATGTTTTCAAGATGTCAACTGTGTACAGTTTTTCCAAAAGGTATAAGAGGTGGGATATAATGAACAACTCACAGGGTTATTTGAAATTTCTTTGAAAAAGGACAAGGTTTTTATAAAAGGGATAGAGTTCAATTTCACACTGGAATCCATATCCACAGCCACTGGTATACCAAATCATGGAGAATATTTTTTCAAGTGCATGAGTCTTGGTGATGAATGCTTCAAACCCTACTTGAAATCACCATACAAAGATGCTCCATTGCATGTATTTCCTTCAGATAATTATTGGATAAATATGCTCCATTAATGAATTCCATTATGAGGTTTTTCACTTGTGAAGGAAGTTTTTCAAGACTTTATCAGTACCAGATAAGACTACTAATGCATTTTACAACTGTGAAATCTCTTAATTTGTGTAATTAACTCTTCAAAAGTGTGTCCAAGATGGCAGAGAAGATACATGAAAATGCAAGAGATCATACAGATAGTCTTTTCCATCACAGTTTGATTAAGATCATCATTCTTCACCAATTGCAAGAGAAGAAGATCACTTGGGAGTCATTTTTGGAAAGGATAGTTCAGGAGAACTTAGTAGAGCCACTACAGCAACAAGAATTTTCTTCAATGGAGCATGATGTGGGATCACCAAGCAACAAGGAGGAACAACCTCTAAGTGACAGGGATGACGAGAAACTAACTAGAGCTAAAGAATCAAGCCATGAAGAGAGCCATCCACCTAGAGGAGAAAAAGGGACAAAGAGGTCAGAACTTATCAGAGAGGACACAGGCAAGTGTTTTCTCCACAAATTGTGGAAGGGGCCTTGTCTTCTACACCAGCAAAGCAGGGATATCATGAACAGCATGAGACAATTATCCATGAGGAAGAACAGGATTTTGACCTGATAGACTTGGAATCCTAAGATGAACAGGAAACCCTAAACCTGGTCATCAAAGGAAAAGATGCCAAAATCAGAGAGCTGCAAGATAATTCGGCAAGGGCACAGTTTTTTATCTCATTCCTTGATAAAGAGAACAAACAGTTGAAGGATAAGAAATTACTCTTGGAAATGGAGTTGTTGAAATCTAAGAAGCAAGATGCCAAAGGAAAATCATTTATTGGACATGATGATTCTAATGAGGATGATGCCCAGACCACTAAGAAAAGACCAAAAACAAGGGGCCTAAAAAGAGCATTGGAGCATGAAAAACAACAAGAGGCACTTCTTATAGAAGAACTCACCTTTGAGGAAAGAATTGCAAGAGAAATCAATGATGATAGGGAAGTTTGGCTTGACAGAGTAAACATACACATGGAGAAGCTCCTTCACAAGGCCAACAAGGACAATCAGATGCTGAGGCACATGGCTGGCCACTACCATACCATAAACAAGATTTGTAATGTCAAGGTTAAGTAGTTGCAAGATGAGCTCAAAGAAATCCTAATCAGTCAAAAGGAGAGGAGCAAACTCCATTTTCTTGCTGATGCCTCCTTGGTTACATGACACACTTTTTCAGAGCCTCACGTAGCAATTTTGAAATTTTGCAAATTTTGGGGTTTTTAGACAAATTTTGAATTTTTGGTGCAGACTAATGATTGGTGCAGTAATAGGTATGTTTTTCTTCGTCTCCTTGTAGCTTAGTGAAATTGGTTGTGATTTTTCTACATACCTCCAAATGAGAAAAAAATTATGTTTCTAAAAAGATAACCAAATCACACAACCCATTTTGTCATATTTCCTGTTCGTAGTTCATTTTTTAAGGAAATTTCATAAAGCATAAAAATCACCTCTTTTGCCCTACTTTCATAAATTTGTTGCACTTCTAGGCGTAGTCTTGGGAAAATTCATTTTTAGTCAAGCCAGAGGCAAAATTTATTTCTTGAATACTCTAATGTCATCTACACTTGACCACCACTCGTAGAAACTCTTATTTTCAAATTTGGATGATAAATGCAACCAAAAAGGCCTTACAAGAAATTTGTTGTGCTTCTAGAAATTCCCTGTGTAATTTTACAATTTTCGTGTGTAATTTTCATTTGACAGTTTCACTTTGGGAAATGTAAAAGGGTAAAGGGTTAAAATTGAATTTAAAATGGATGGTAATAGAATTAAATAGATCTATTTACCTCTCATTAATGCTTGGAGAGGTTTTCTCTACTTGGTTTGCTAAAAGGAGAAACAGTTCATAACTTCCATAGCCTTTTGTTTAGTTGGAGAAAGACTTGGTTTCACCTCCACAAGTCATGGATTCGACCCCTGAGGGTGGGAGAAGTCTCTTTTGGTCTATATCTTTCATTTTTTTTTTCATTGCAAGGGTTGGATGTTGTGTATTTGGTCTTTGAACACTAGTGTATTCAATCATTTTGGCAAGAACTAATAGACAAAGTTGCAACTATTTTGGTGGGATTCCTATGGTATGTGTTTTAGTAGTGTTTCCTCTTATGTTTTCATATGTTTGAATGTATTATGATTTCCATATTCATTTCCATCTCTTAATGTGATTGATTCTTAAGTTAGATAAGAAGAATTCATTATTTTGATGCTCTGTTTTGGAGGAATTATTACAGTTGCCTTTCACTTTCTTCTGATAGGAAAGAATTCATGATTTCCATGCTATTTTTAAAACCCTACCAGTCTAATCACACTCATCAAGATACTTGAAAGTGCTAAAGTGTTTTCCTACCTCGCCCCATTAGATCTCTGCAAGTCTGATCCTCAGTGCCCTGACCTAGTTTTTCCTAGACCTAATTCACCATCCAACACCCAAAATCAATCAATCAAACCCTAGAGCCTATTATACCTAGCCTAGACTCCTAATTATCGAGTCAATTTGGTGACTATGATCTCACAGAGATAGCCCTCTCCTGCCTAGTAAGGCTAGCTACTAGGCCAAAGCGGTCTATATTACTCCCTGTTATCCTCTCGCATTCGTAGATCCCAGGAGGATAACACCTTGAGTTCCCTTCAATTATCTTAGAACTTTTCATACAGTAATACCAATGAAACTCGCAAGGTTTTTGTGTAAAATTAGAAAGTATTCCAACAAAAAATTAAATGTATGGTCGAGTAGCAGGGCCAGTATTTAATACATCCTACAAGTTGTATACTTTGTTGCATCCACAAATTAATTTTCTTTGGATGTAAGATTTAAATTTTGTTTGATAAGACTAGTCAAAGGATTACACTTAGCCATGGAAATTTTTTTCAACAAAACAAATCAATGTACTTCTTGAGAGAGGAATATAATATTCAAATGTTTTGTTACTTCAATGCACCTATAGTAGTGAACATATACAAAATCACATCTCAAAACCTTCCTCAATTCTTCTTCAGGTGCAATGTTATTTTGCTCCTATCCTCTAGATCATCAAAAGACACCAAAACATATACAATAATTTTCCTAATTATTAACAAATAAAGTTGCAAATTCTTTTAAATTTAGTTCCAAAATTTGGCAAGCTTCTAATTTCCATATTAGACTCATTGAGATTGTTTGAGTCATATAAGGATTATACAATTTTCTTGTCACTTCACAATAAATCCTTTTATTTTAGATGTAAAAACATTATATTTTTGATACTCATTAAAGAAAGCAGTTTTTTCAATCCATTTGGTAGTGGGGTGTCTGGATGGTAGACTCGTTTTTTTGTAAGGGAAAAGGTCTCCTCATAATCGACTCCTTTCTATAAAACATTGGCCACAAACCCAGCTTTTATGCTTTCCCAAGTGAGCCATTTTCTATATAGTTGTTCTTGAATACTCACTGTATCCAATTCATTTGGTCTCCATGGAAGGTCCAATAGATTCCAAGTTTCATTGTTTATCGCAGAATAATACTCTTTGAATTTCTTCTTTCTATTCATCATGAGAAGTAGCTTCCTTTAAGGAGGCTTGTTTGAAATTTTTAGAAAAATATCTCACAATAAAAGGAAACATCCATATCAACAATTCAATCGCATTCTTGTACATCACCTCCATTCTTGCTAGTCGAACTTCTCATTCTTTTCTTCCAACCTCATTAGGATGAAAACATTCAAGTGTCTTAGTGAGAGCCATTTTGGAGAACCTTTATAAGATGGACCTCATCAAGCCAATTAAAATGAGAGATGGGGTTGAATCAAGATCTAGCATTCTAATTCCATCAATCACATCACTCAAAGTGTCTTTCGACGCCCCTTAGAGCTTTACTGGGTAGAGAGTGTTTAAAAAGGATATTCCTGCCAATTGATCCAGGATAGGATCCCTGCTCAAGATGTGGAATGTCATTATCAAATTCCTGGAAATATTTTTCATGCCCGAACTTACCCAAGCGATCAATTTTCTACTTAAATTTTTTTTAGTATTGCATATTTTAAGAAACATTACATCTCTAGATAGTATAACCTCTTTCTGCCTTTGTAGGGAGACGTATCTGCTTTGAGTATCCTTGTACCCAAAGAAGATACATTTTCAACTCCTTGCACCAATTTTACTTATATGTTCCTTAGGTATCGAAAGTATTGTAATAGGTGTAACCAAAAACCATAAGATACCTTACAAAAGGAATGTGGTATAAACACACATTTCATAGGGAGTGTTTTTTTTTTAGAGAATGAGGTAGAATTTTTTTCTTAATATACATTACACATAAATTTTATCAGCCAGAATATTAGCTTAACTTTTCAAACACATCATTTAGCATGCCACATTTTAGATTGTATTGTTCATTATTTTAGCTACACCATTCTATTGAGGATTATAAGGCATAACCGTTTAATGTTGAATCCCATGCCATCACATAGTTTTAAAATTAATTTGAAGTATATTATTTTCCCTTACCGCATGGATAGGAGATACATGAAATTGTGTATTGTTTTCTAACTATGTAAAAAATATTTTGAAAGTTTCAAAAGATTTAGATTTTTAGGCTTTTTAACATATATACCTGCTGAATGCTCGAAGATATCCGCCTCAACATCTAGATAACCACTGCTCAGAACCTAAAACTATTCCCTTTTCATTTGGAACACTGCCCGATTGGGGATAATAAATCATTTTACCATTAAAATAGCATGTGTGAATGGATGTAAGTATAAATGGGAGTAAGGGAGTGATTTAAAATAATAATAATAAAAGAATTAATCTATAGATTTAATGCGATACAATATTTATTGGTATACATTCTCTCTCAAATATTTCATGCATCACGTATCAATGTAGATCATTAAACACTCTATGAAGATAAAGAAAATAATAAAACTAATTAATTAAATAGGTAATTAAATTAGGTGACGAAACTAATCATAAAATATCTCATTACTCACATATTCTTCAAAAGATACAAGACATACATCCCCTTGACTTGGGTGCTAAGAGGTAGATGTACCCTCCCATCAACAATTATGGTAGTGGAATTGGAATTGAGTCCCACCACACTCTACATTAGTGGAAAGGGTTGCGTGCCATCCTTACGCATGCACCTTGGAGGCGAGGTTTAGATGGCTTTTCGCATATGCTAATTAAGTTAGAGCCGAGGAAGGCATCGAGGTTTTTCACAAGGTGGATGTTGGTGCAAAGCGTTGGGGCTCAGAAGCCCAACCACCATCGACCTTCAAACACGAAGAATTATGGCTATGTTAAGGGTTTCACCTTCTCTAATATAATATGCTTTGTTAAGCCAAATAGTAGGCCTCCTGGATCTCAGCCTAGAAAATCTCTGCTTCAAACATCGGGGATAACCACCCGGTCGGGACCTTAGGACAACTCCTTTTCCGTTTGGTATGGTGGCTCCGACCGGATTTAAAGGACCAGTTTCCTTATAACTAAATGGATTGGATTGGGTGGGTGGAAATGAGACTAAATTAACTAAAATAAAACTATCTAATCTAAGATAAATACTGATAAAGAAATTCTAATACTAACCCGGGTAATAACATGTGAATACAACTTAATATTGTTTCAATCCAACAATAACCATGAAAATGTATTATTAATCAAATTGAAATGTGCAGAAAAAAATAAAGATAACTCTGTTTAAGAAATTAAATAGAGTTATAATAGCATATTGTATTCATCATTGTATACCATTTACATGTAATTATGAAAAATAACGTTTCAATTATACTCAGAAATGATATATAAAAGAGAGCGTTGTGAAAACAAATACATATAAATGATAACTATCTTAAAACGAATATCATACAACAACAGAAATCAACAGCAAACAGATAGAAATACCTTGTTCATCTTGATGACTTCCAGATGCAATCTGATACTCTATCCAGCAATTATAATGCAAAATCGAATTCTAAAGGTACATAAATGCAACACTTCAAAGATAATTTCGCATAAAAATCACCAGATGTGATCCTTTTCAAAAAATATATAAGACAATGGAGTACATAAATGCAATCTCCAAGTCTCACAGTATTAAGATCCAGGACCCCTCTCTAAATGCATGAGAGGGGTTTAAATACTACTTAACTAACTCTAAAAACAGTTTATTACAAAAATTAAGGATTCGGTTTAATGACCGTCTTTTTCCTAGGCTAAAATATAGTGAAATCAAAACTAAATCTATCTAACTATGAGCTTGATCTTTGATCTTGCAGGCATCTAGCATGTTTTTTAGAAGATAAGATGCGGTTAACCGACTTCAGAATTCAGCTGTCTTGAAAAGACAGAGTTGGCAAGCGTAGGAACAATTTCTCCTGTTGCCCCTTTCTGCTCTTGTGTCATGCTCCTATCATACTTTAGCCAGAGTAGTTTCTTTTTATCGATTTGACATTTTGCAGTAACTTTCCTCTGTGCTGAACATGTTCTACATCTTTTTCTCTACTCAATATCAAATGCTTTGAATTTGGTTAATGTTTCTTCATTTTATCTGACAGTTATTTCAAGTCTTTTCAACTCCTGGCTTTTCTCAAGAAGAGCTTTGTGTTTCTCTGAGAACTCTTGACCTCCAACAGCTTCTTTGTTAACTTCTAAAAGCTCTATAGCGGATAATTTTGGCAAACTCACATACCTTATCTTGTGGTAGAAACTGTGTCAATTTCCCCCCTTGGATATTTGAACTTGTGAACAGTGTCTAAAACATCCTTTTTTGGTACTGTCCACTCGTGCTTGTTTTTCTTCAATGGTTCATCTCTTTTGGTCCATTCATGTGTGCATTCTGAGAAATTTGCATGTTCTCTGTCAAATTCTTTCATGAATTGCTCATTATAAGGCGTATGAGTTTCTGGCGACTTATAAATCAGCCTCACGTCTTCCGTGGAGAATGACCCGATTAGCTTTTCAGGTGGAGTCTTGAATTGCCTGTCTGAGATATCTGTGTTATCTAACACCCATCTCACCATGTCTGTATATGGGAGAATCCTTGGCCTTGCTGCAATTCTGTGCAGGAATGAGCAAGCCAAGTCTCTAAGGGTTGCTTCAGACGTATCCTTTGAACCGGCCGTAGCTGCAACTTTCAACACCACAGGGTTTTCATCCTCTAATAGATTATACATTCCTTCCCAAGTGGATATGCCCGCATCCTTGTTACAGGCGGTGTCTGCGTATAGCGAAGCCATTTATTTGTTCTCAGAACTTGAGCTCTTCTCCTTCTTACCCATAATGTATAGTGGAAGCCTTGTATAGTGATCCGCTCCTTCGTGCCTGCGTTTTACGAATAAATGAGAGTAATGATAATAGAAAGGTGACGAGACTGTTTTGAATATGAACGCGAATGAAATATAATATTTAAATTATGAAACGACTTCCAATCTAAACACAATCTCTTTTCACATTAATAATCACTCCAATCATTTAATATAGTCATTAAAGCGCATAACGGATTTGACACATGGGAAGATTGCCTCGGGATAGCGCGCTTACGTGAATCTGCGACATTGCGATGTGCGATTTGCTGCGCAATATCGCGATATCGCAATGTCGCAATATCGCGATATGAAATCATCACAGTCATAAAACTTATCGCAAAAGCAGGAACTGCGTAACAGTGCAAAGCGCATATCGCAAAAATCATAAAAGCACATATCGCAAACGCGCAGAATCACAAAAAGCGCACAATCGCAAAATGAAATCATCGCAAAAGCGCAAAATCGCAAAAGCGCATAATAAATCAGAGCGTAAAAGATATTTTTTAATCATTTCTGTTTTCTGCGCTATGCGATCTGTGATCAATGCTTTTTTTATAAACTATTTTTGTTATGGATGCGTTATATCGTTTCAAGAGCAAATTTTATTATAATCTATCATAAACTTAATATTTTCGCAATATTCTCTCAAAGGGATTTTTGTAGGTTTATGATAGAAAATTTTATTTTCTAAAGGAAACAAATCCTAATTGATTTTTTTTTTGGATTTTAACTAAGGGTCCGCATTTTATTTAGTATTATTACTAATATTAATTAAAAAAGGGGAGGTTGTTGCTAGCCACAACAATTGGCGATTCACTGGAAGAAACAGTTATCTCTGAAAAATAAAATGAACATTCTATCTTTAGTAAGTAAAAATTTTTAAGGATGATGAAAACTTATCTAAGAATTATTCAAAATAAAATGTAACTATGAAAGAAAAATAAAAATCATTTCATAATTTCTTTCTAGTTCTTTGAGAAAAAATAAAAACATTTTGGGTTATCTCAAGCTTTGATTGGTGTTAATAATAAAGTAAGTGGATCTCTTCGAATTTTGGTTTTATAATATACTCTATTGTCATAGGTATTGCCTCTGCTTCCAGCAAACGTTTATAGTCTCGACAGGGTTACCTTTAAACCATTAACCATTCATTGTCCCATCCAATTAAAATTATGACCTTTTAAAAGATAAATTCATAAGATTTCTTATCTCATGTTTTTTGTCTTTTATTTATTTTTTATTTTAAGAGCCATTGTTCTGGTTTGGTGGCCAGTTGATAACAATGCCATTCACTAGTTATAATTAAACTGAACAAGCTGGCTCGTGATGAGACCCCTTGTCTTATATTTATAAGCCATTACCCTATTTTGGTATGCAGTATTGCTAATGTTAGTTTTATCATTCCTTATGAACATAGTAAGTCGGCTCATAATGAGACCTCTTATCTCTTAAATTTTTCGTATAATTTCTTAGAATTACATTCTAAAAAATCACAACTTAAATGGATGGGGTGAAATAGTTTTATCCTTAAGAACCAATGGATGACAATTTTCAGAGTTTTTTTTTTTTTTGAGTTCCAAAACTTTGAAAAACTTTACTTTTACAAATAACCTTTCTCTGCTTGATAAACTTCTAATGATTTTACATTTTCCTCAATATTTCAAAAGATCATGTAAATGATTGAAATAATCTTTTCAAAGTTAAAACATCTTATTTTAAACTATTCAAAAACTATGATCATTTACTTTAAAAATTCTTATTTACATAAAATAAATATTTATAATATTTTTCCGAAGAAATTTTCTTAAATAGTAAACAGTCAATCAGGGACTTATTAACGACCTTTATTTGTAACAACAAAAACAATCAAAATTTGCAGAAAGAAATATGTACAGTTTAAGAAGGGGTTACCTCCTTAGGAAAAGAATTTCTTTAAGATAAGCCCGTTTACAGGAAGAGGTTCTCTCTTACCTGTTAGATCTTGGAGTATGTATGTATTTGAGCCTATCTTCTCAACGATCTGAAATGGTCCAAGCCACATTTTCTGAAATTTGGTATGTTTACCTTTCTCTTCGTGTGCTTTATCCCATTTCAAAACGAAATCACCAATTGATAAAAGTTTTGAGCCGGTAGAACTTGCATCAAAAGAAGATTTTACAAGCTGTTGATTTTTTTCATGAGTAATTTTTGCTTTATCCCTATCTTCTTCTAGTTTAAGGATTTGATCGTATCTCAATTGAATAGATGATGAAGGATTTTCTTCAATAAATTGCACTAGGGCTAATGATGGAAGAGTTAAATTTGAAGGTATCACAGCTTCTTTTCCATAAACCAGATTAAAAGGTGAAGTCCCTACTGAAGCTTTTTCAGTGATACGATCAGCCCATAACGCAAAGATTAAATATTTGTGCCAATTCTTTTGATTTTGATCAATGGTTCTTTTAATGATTTTGATAAGGTTTTTGTTAGTGGATTCAGCCAAACCATTACCTTGTGGATAATAATTTGCTAAATATTTTAATTTAAAACCTCTTTTGACTGCAAATTGAATTAAACTATTACCAGAAAAGTAAGATGCATTATCAAAAACAAGAGCTTGAGGTACACCAAACCTGGTTATGATGAATTGATCTATGAAATCAATAATTGCATCAGAATTGGCTACCTTCAAAGGAATTGCCTCTACCCATTTTGTAAAGTAATCAGTTGCAGTAAGGATGTACTTATGTTGTTTGGAAGAATGAGGTACTATTTCACCAATAATATCAAGTCCCCATTGTTCAAATGGTTGTTCAATAATTACTGGTTGCAAAGGAAAAGCTGGTTTCCTTTGTCTTCCACTTGCAGTCTGACAAATTTGGCACTTCCTTACATAATCATGTGTATCTTTAAAAAGGGTAGGCCAGTAATAACCAGCGCGAATTATTTTGTGAGCTGTAGTATCACCTCCAAAATGACCTCCCGCTGGTCCATCATGTAGTTCCTGCAAAACTTTTTCAGCTTCAGTTTTTTCAAGACATCTTAATAAAATTGAATCATAATTTTTTCTAAATAACACATTATCAATAATCTCATATTTAATAGCTTTTAATCTTAAAGTGCGTTTACTCTTATAGCTGAGATTAGAAGGAGCATACCCATTTTTCAAGTAATAGATGAGATCAGCATACTGAGAATCAGCATCTATAACACTTATCTGACTTACTTGAATATCTTGATTTGAATCTTGATCTTCTGGTATGTTATGAGCTCCTGCCAATAATCTGCAAAAACCTTGTCCTCTAACAATCTTGGTTGGTTTAATAACAACATCATATTCTTGCAAAGCTGTTACCCAATTAGCTCTCTTTTCTCCTACTTCTCTCTGAATTAATAATTGCCTCACTGCAGAGAATGGGACAATGATTTTTGTATGTGTTTTTAAGAGAAAAGGTCTGAAATGTTTGATTGATTTAAACACAGCAAAGGCTTGTTTTTCAACATCAGAATAATTAAGCTCAGCTCCTTGCAGATTTGAACTAAAGAAAGAAATAGGTGCTTCAATTTCTTGATCATTGAGTTGTGTCAAAACGGCTGCATAGGATGTTTCAATGGCCAAAGTATACAAAATAAAATCTTTAGAAAAATCCGGGGTATTCAATGCTGGTGCATTAATGATTTCTTGTTTGATTGAATCAAAAGCTTCCTTTTCTTTATGCGTCCATTTGAATATTGAATTCTTCTTGATCATATTTTGCATAGGTAAAACAATTAAAGAAAAATCAGGAATGAATCTTTTTACAAAATTGATCTGTCCAAGAAATGATTGCATGGATTTTTTGTTATGTGGTAAAGAAATATCATAAATTTCTTTTACTCTTTCTGGATCAATATATATTCCATCTTTTGACACAACAAATCCTAAGAGTTTTCCTTCATCTAAAGCAAAGAAATATTTCTTTGGATTTAAGGAAATACCAAACCTTCTACATCTTTCAAAAATTTGCTTTAAGTCATGTAGATGATTGGCTCTCTTTTTTGAAAATACCGTTATGTCATCAAGATAAACAACAACAGATTTATTGATCAGACCTTTAAATGCAATGTCCATGGCTCTTTGAAAAGTTGCTCTTGCATTTATTAGACCAAAAGGCATTTTCTGATAAGCATAAGTTCCCCATTTTGTTCTGAAATTTGTCTTCAATCTGTCATCTGGGTGAACTAAAACTTGATTATACCCTGAAAACCCATCGAGAAAAGACATAAGTTCAGAACCAGCTACCTTTTGAAGTATATGTTCCATGGTTGGCAATGGGAAATTGTCTTTTAAACATGCTTTGTTTAGATTTCTAAAATCAATACAGATTCTTATATCACCATTCTTCTTTCTTACAGGTACCATATTGGAAACCCAATTAGAGTGCCTGACTGGAAAAATGATCTTGGCTTTCAAAAGTTTATTGAGTTCTGATTTGATTTGACTCTCGAGATTTGGATGGATTTTCCTCAGTTTCTGTTGAACAGGTTTAACATCAGGAAGCATTGGAATCGTGTGTTGAATAATCGAAGTATCATATGTTTTTAGATCATCATAATTCCAAGCAAAAACTTTTTTATACTTGTTCAGCAATTTAACGAATGCACTTCTTTCCTCTAGTGTTAAATTGAGTCCTAAATTAATGTTTTGGGGTTTAGAATCAGAACCAAGATTTACTAATTCAAACTTCAAAGTGGAACTTTGAAGTTTTGTATTAACAACTTTCTTGAATCTGTCCTTAATATCATATAAGTCCTCCAATTTAACAACAGATTTCGGAATGGGATTTTCATTACTTTTTGAAGCAATTTGTAAATCATGATCTTCTTCATCAATAATTTGATCATCATATGATTTGTTTGAAGTCATGAAATTTAAAATATCTTGATCATGATAGAAAACTCTCCAGTTTGTGACATTATCTGGGACAGATGGACGAAAGATCAATTCTACAGAAAACCTATCACGACTGCAGTCTTCAGCAGGTAGGAGTTTAGATGCAACATTAGCTAACAAGTCAGCCGATGTATTTTGATTCCTAGGAATAGGAGAAATATTAAATGCTAAAAAATGAGTGGTGAGATCTTGTACTAGGGTTTGATAGTGTTTAAGATGACCTGAAAGGCAATGAATAGTATTCCTAACTTGTTTGATTACAATTTCGGAATCACCAAAGACTTTCAAGTATTTAACATCTAACCCTATGGCTTTATAAAGTCCTTGAACCAAGTCTTCATATTCTGCAGTATTGTTAGTACACTCAAATTCTAATCTGCATGATAACATAGTTTTCTCTCCATTCGGATCAATCAATATGCATCCAGCTCCAGCTCCATCACTAGACTTCGATCCATCAAAATATAACGACCAAAATAAAGACTTATCTATTGGCTTATCTACAATTAAATCTAAAATATTTACAATTCTGGAAGAATCAGACTCTGAAAAATTCTCTATCTGAGAAACAAAAGTATTTACAGAAAAAGGAGACTGAGGAGCTTTGAAATTTCCAAGAAATGATTCAGCAGAATATCCTCCAAGAATATTGTTGTTAAATGCCACCGGTTCATTAGGTTGTTCAAATTCAGTGATAGTGTGTGTCATATGCTTTTCTCGTTCAATTTTAATTTGATTTGGTTTCCCTTTATAAGGAAGCCACATGTGTGAATAATCAGTCGAGATGTAACCATTAAGTTTCGCAGACCAGTCCCTGCTCAAGATTAATCCATAGAATTCAGGAATATCAGCAATCAAAATATCAATTCTTTGGACAATCCTAGGATCAGAAGCTAATCTGATTGTGACTAAATTGATTTCTCCTACCACTTGAACTTTGGATCGATCCAACTGAACAATATGTACTGCTGATTTTTGTGGTTCAATATTCAATTTAGCACAGACAGATGTAGGCATTATATTGGAGGAAGCTCCAGAATCAATTAAACAATTATGCAGATTTTTATTGTACATCTCATAAGTCAAAAGAAAAGGAGGAGTTTGAGAATTTGAATTTTCCCCAATGAGCACGGTATCAGTAGCATCTACCTTATCGGGTGGCTTACCAGTTCCTCTTGCTGCTTTTGCCACTACACCGCTTGGTATAGGAGCAATTGGTGTAGCGTTAAGTTCTTTTAATAACAACTTTTCCTTGTGTTTTAGTTTGCTGAGTTCATGTAAGGAAATGCTGGCTTTGATCTTTTTCATGTCTTCGACAATGTTGTATTCCATGGGTTCTGACACTACTAAAGTTTTGGGTGTCGATGTGAGAGGATTAGAAGAAAATGGCTGATTTTGAGTAGGTAATGGAGAAGTTTTCTTCACAGTGGGTTTGTCTTTGGTACTTGGAGTTGCAATTTTCTTTTTTGGAACTGTTTGTACTGGTTCTGCTGTAGATTTACTCCTAGTACTTATAGGCATAGCTTCTTCACTATCAGAATTAGGGAGAATAAAATCCCACATTCCATTTAATTCAGCTATTTCTTCATTTTCGTCCTCTTGATCTGATACTACAGATGTATCTTCTTCTTCTTCCTCTTCTTCTGATTCTGCATTAGAGATTGTATTAGGAGGTTTAGATTCAACTTGGTTCTTTCTAAAATTCCGGAATGGTTTCTTGGTGGAAGTTTCAGCTACTTTTTTTTTTTATTTCGACCATTTCATTTGACATGGTTTTAAGAACTTTCTGTAAACCTTCCATGTCATATGGATCTTTGGCCTTTTTCTTTGAATCATCTCTAAAGCTGACCTTCTTTGATTTCCTTTCTTCAAGAGCATTTTTCTTTTCCAGAGAAGTGATACGTTTTTCAACTACAATAGCTTCTTTCATACTTTCGGCTAATGTGGGCTTTGCAGCTCTGTCTACGAAAATTGCTATGTTTGAGGGTAAGGCAGTAATGTACCATTCAATTCTGACCTGCTCACTTGGCTTGGAATCAGTGGGAATTTTGTTCAAGAGCTTATTTAATCGGGAGTTAAACTCCTTAATTGGTTCCTTGGGTTCAATTTTCAAATTTGAGAGATCATTAAGTAAAGTTGCAATTGATCGGTCATCTCCAAATTTGGTTAAAAATTGATCTGCAAAAATGTCCCAACTTGTTATAGATCCTGATGGTAATGAAAAATACCATGATCCTGTTGTTCCTTGAAGGGTGTAAGGAAATAGTCTAACTACAACATCCTCCTGTGTGACTCCATTCAAATTAATGGCCAGCATAAAGTTATTGATATGTTCTTCAGCTGGAATGTTAAGATCTGGGCTAAACTTTGGAAGCCATTTTCCAGGATTGTCTGGTAAATCGTGTAAAGGTGCAGCCATGTTGACTACTCCTGGAGTAGACCATGGTCTCTGTGCCATTGTTGGGATGACTATTGGAGGGATAGTAGAAACTGGTGGTGTTTGGATAGAAGTTGTTGGAATGAATGATGTTGAGACTGATGAGGATTGAGGAGAAGATGTTTGTGGAGATGATATGGAAACAACTGTACTTTGTTGAGAAGGGATTTCGGAAACAGGTATTTGGATATTAGAGGTTGAACTTTCTGATTCCGATTGTGTTTTCTTGTTTTAACTCTACTAGGTAAAGGGAATTCTTTGGGAGAGATACCAAGTTTTTCACTTTGAAGCCTAGTAAGAGGTTTTGAAGAAACAAATTTTGAAGTTACACTACCTTCAGATATTTCAGACTCTTCAAGAGATAATGAGAATCCTTTCAATTTATGAATTAAATCTTGAACTTCAAGAGACTCAGGATGTTGATCGTCTGAATGTTTAAATATTTTGGTAGTGGGTGTTTGAATATTTTCTGCAATTTCTTCTCTAGGATTTTGAATTTCAGAAGAAATTGAAGAAGTTAATGAGGGTGTTTTGCTCTCGGAATGGCTTGTGGATAGAGATTTACTTGCCATTCATAGCTCGGGCCCTCCTTCTAGCGCCAAAAATGTTGAAGCCTAGAAAATCTCTGCTTCAAACATCGGGGATAACCACCCGGTCGGGACCTTAGGACAACTCCTTTTCCGTTTGGTATGGTGGCTCCGACTGGATTTAAAGGACCAGTTTCCTTATAACTAAATGGATTGGATTGGGTGGGTGGAAATGAGACTAAATTAACTAAAATAAAACTATCTAATCTAAGCTAAATACTGATAAAGAAATTCTAATACTAAACCGGGTAATAACATGTGAATACAACTTAAGATTGTTTCAATCCAACAATAACCATGAAAATGTATTATTAATCAAATTGAAATGTGCAGAAACAAATAAAGGTAACTTTGTTTAAGAAATTAAACAGAGTTATAATAGCATATTGCATTCATCATTATATACCATTTACATGTAATTATGAAAAATAACGTTTCAATTATACTCAGAAATGATATACAAAAGAGAGCGTTGTGAAAACAAATACATATAAATGATAGCAATCTTAAAACGAATATCATATAACAACAAAAATCAACAGCAAACAGATAGAAATACCTTGTTCATATTGATGACTTCCAGATGCAATATGATATTCTATCCAGCAATTATAATGCAAAATCGAATTCTAAAGGTACAGAAATGCAACACTTCAAAGATAATTTCGCATAAAAATCACCAGATGTGATCCTTTTCAAAAAATATATAAGACAATGGAGTACAGAAATGCAATCTCCAAGTCTCACGGTATTAAGATCCAGGACCCCTCTCTCTCTGCATGAGAGGGGTTTAAATACTACTTTAACTAACTCTAAAAATAGTTTATTACAAAAATTAAGGATTCGGTTCAATGACCGTCCTTTTCCTAGGCTAAAATACAGTGAAATTAAAACTAAATCTATCTAGCTATAAACTTGATCTTTGCTCTTGCAGGCATCTAGCATAGTTTTGAGAAGATGCGGTTAACCGACTTCAGAATTCAGCCGTCTTTAAAAGACAGAGTTGGCAAGCGTAGGAAAAATTTCCCATGTTGCCCCTTTCCACTCTTGTGTAGCCAGAGTAGTTTCTTTTTTATCGATTTGACCTTTTGCAGTAATTTTCCTCTGTGCCGAAAACACTCTACATCTTTTTCTCTACTCAATATCAGATGCTTTGAATTTGGTTAATGTTTCTTCATTTTATCTGACAGTTATTTCAAGTCTTTTCAACTCCTAACTTTTCTCAAGAAGAGCTTTGTATTTATCTGAGAACTCTTGACCTCCAACAACTTCTTTGTTAATTTCTAAAAGCTCTACAGAGGATAATTTTGGCAAACTCACATACCTTATCTTGTGGTAGAAACTGTGTCAATTTTCCCCTTTGGATATTTGAACTTGTGAACAGTGTCTAAAACATCCTTTTTTGGTACTGTCCACCCGTGCTTGTTTTTCTTCAATGGTTCATCTCTTTTGGTCCATTCCTGTGTACATTCTGAGAAATTTGCATGTTCTCTGTCAAATTATTTCATGAATTGCTCATTATAAGGCGTATGAGGTTAAATGACTTATACATTAATCTCACATCTTCTACGGTGGACAATGAGTGGCTCTTAGTGGTCACAGATGCATGTCGGAGAGATATCATGCTATCCAGGAATATCACTCACCATATACGCTATAGAGAATCAGCAGCCTTCTTTATGATGCAGTGCGGGAATGAACGGCCAGTCTGGTCGCTTCGAGGCACTATCCTTTGATCAGAACATGGGTTGCAACTTTCAACACCACAGGGTTTTCATCCTCTAATAGATTATACATTCCTTCCCAAGTGGAAATACCCGCATCCTTGTTACAGGCGGTGTCTGCGTATAGCGAAGCCATTTCTTTGTTCTCAGAACTTGAGCTCTTCTCCTTCTTACCCATAATGTATAGCAGAAGCTTTGTATAGTGATCCGCTCCTTCGTGCCTGAGTTTTACAAATAAATGAGAGTAATGATAATAGAAAGGTGACGAGACTGTTTTGAATATGAACGCGGATGAAATATAATATTTAAATTGTGAAATGACTTCCAATCTAAACACAATCTCTTTTCACATTAATAATCACTCCAATCATTTAATATAGTCATTAAAGCGCATAACGGATTTGACACATGGGAAGATTGCCTCGGGATAGCGCGCTTATGTGAATCTGCGACATTGTGATGTGCGATTTGCTGCGCAATATCGCAATATCGCAATGTCGCAATATCGCGATATGAAATCATCACAGTCATAAAGCTTATCGCAAAAACAGGAACTGCGTAATAGCGCAAAGCGCATATCGCAAAAATCATAAAAGCACATATCGCAAACGCGCAGAATCACAAAAAGCGCACAATCGCAAAATGAAATCATCGCAAAAGCGCAAAATCGCAAAAGCGCATAATAAATCAGAGCGTAAAAGATATTTGTTAATCATTTCTATTTTCTGCGCTATGCGATCTGCGATCAATGCTTTTTGTATAGACTATTTTTGTTATGGATGCATTATATTGTTTCAAGAGCAATTTTATTATAATCTATCATAAACTTAATATTTTCGCAATATTCTCTTCAAAGGGATTTTTGTAGGTTTATGATAGAAAATTTTATTTTCTAAAGGAAACAAATCCTAATTGATTTTTTTTTTTTTGGATTTTAACTAAGGGTCCCCATTTTATTTAGTATTGTTACTAATATTAATTAAAAAAGGGGAGGTTGTTGCTAGCCACAACAGGATCATAGGGGTGAGAAGTCGGCCTTGAATAGGTTTGACATGATCAATATCTCGTTAGAAAAATATATCCGAGGACTACAACGTTTGAGTTAGAAACATCGGTTTATACACCCATGTTTCTCATGTTTTTCCCAAAAAACGTTGTCTAGGGCCTCAAAATGGCTCCAGAAGTTCAGGACTCGAAAAACTACTAAAAATAGTAAACTATGCTATAATTAAGGAAACTGAAAAAATAAAAGAAACAATGGTGGGGCGCCACGTGGAATAGGCAGGTGGCCACCAATATCCGCCTGGCTCATTCCTCCCCCATTAGGAAGCAATGGTCCCCATTGTGTTGAGTTCCTCCATGAGATGAGGAAACTTCTGCTGAACTTCGTCCCTGGTGAACCACTTGCTTTGGTGCAGGAGTTGGCCAGCTTTTACAACCCGATATAGTTGGATCTTCTACTGGAAAGTCTTCTTGATTTGCATGTCCATGATACAATCTCTGGTGGCATGTTCGAAGCAGTGCGGGTTTAACTCTATTGGTGTGAGTTTTTCTACAATGTTGGAGGTGTCCAGTAGAGGTGGGAAGTAGGGCCGAAGGCTATCCACATTGAATATGGAGTGTAGACTAAGGAATGGTGGAATACTTGACATATGAGCATGTGTACACAATGGAAAGGAAAAACCATAATTATTCTACAAACTAAATATCATATATTTGTAACCTAAAAAAAAAAAGTTGAAATATTAGGAATACATTTGTTTACCTCAACTGTTGGACCATGTGGTTGTACATAGTGACTCTCCTCCACATTAGTGAAAATATAAGGTGGAGGTGAAGGAGAATCCATGGAAACATGCTCTAGTTGAGGATGGGCTTGTTGATCAACTGTGTCCTGGGATGACCTCATAAGCTCATCCATCAAGCTGGGATGTGTATACATGTTATCATGGACTTATTAATATAAATGCAATATAATATGAACTAGAAATTTTAATATAAAAAATTATGTGTGGTTTGACAAAAAGATTAAAACGTTTTGTATATATATGTACTTGGTCCGTGCCACATAGGTCGTGCACCCTCCAAGTCTCACGAATGGCATCACAATAAAGACATGTATATGTTAAAATTTTATCAAAGGGTAAACTCAAGAAAAATTCATTATCATATAATGGCAATGGTGGGTCACGAGGAAATGATGGCGGTCTCCTAATCTCCTCATCTAATGCAAAGCAAACATTTCTCAATTCTATCCACATTATGTTTGCAATAGTATCCTTGGTCTGACCACTAAGTGACGACAACTTCTCTAGCTATGATGGTAATACCAAGCTACGAGACGCTATTGGAAATAATCTCAAAGGTGGTTTTACATGCCCAAATTCCTTGTGAACCTCCTAGTTCTCATAGGTACGTCCCATGTTGATTCCATAATAATGACATCTGGTATAGTGCAATCCGACTGTATATATAACACGTAGTCTCCATATAAATTCTTGGAAAAATAAATGTCAACCTCTTCATGGAGGGGGAACTAGCCCCAATCTTGAATGAATCTATCAGTGACAAAAGGGGCTGCATTAACATTCCTAAAATATTTCAATCAAATCATGCCTCTATGTCTAGTAGGGTGATTTGGAGGGATGTGGAACAAATCCCCATGAAAATTAATGTCCTTGGTGACCTATTTCACCATATCTTAGGTATTTGGGCCTCTAACCTGATGCCTCATAGTATTTTGTATGTACTTTAATATGTGGATATGTTGGCCGAAACTCTGGTATGTCTTGATCAAGCTATTGATGCTATCGAGCATCAAAGGAAATGCATGATGATTCAGTGAATTGGAAGGGATCTTCTCTATCTTTGATGTGATCCATGTATGATAGGGCGTAATATCCTATAATGTGATTTGAGCTACAACATCATCCCACGGAGGAATCAATGCTGCACTTTGATCCTCAACTTCGGCCTACTGAGGGCCTATAAAACATAAGCATAATTTAACATATATATAACAAAGAAAACAGAAGCATAATAACATATACATTAAATTCAACCCATCACTTGAGGACAATTTAAAAATTAAAGATAACTTCAAGACATAAACACATAAAATTTAAAGAGGATTTAAAAAAGTAGTAGGTGTACCTCAAATAGGTCAATAATGACGACTAGATGTAGCATGATCATAAACGAAGATAGAAACATTTCCTCTAACACTCTTACTAGCATCGAAGGTAAGATCTACGAGTGGAACATGATATCTTGGTGGCATACAGTATTTATCATTAGCCCGACCATGTATAAAGAAACCACTCATACTATGATGACCTACAGTTGGGGTGCGTATATGAGATGCCTCAACATATTACATATAATACATATAAACTATTCCAAGAAAAAAATATCGACAAAAAAACCATTTATAAACTCAAGGAAAATAATCTAGCATGAAGTCCTATATTTTAGCGTCCATTTTTTAATAATTTATCAACCAAAGTATTGAGTTCCATGTAAACGCAATCGAAAGAAGTGATCAAATATACCTTCATACTTTTCTCGTTTCTAAATAATGCATTTTATTCATAACACATAAATATGTAAATATATATGTAAAAATTTGAAATAAACCTATTTAAAAAACTAATAAAATTCCATGCCAACCAAATACTACAATAGACGTTACGTTTTTAATGTTTGACTTTCACACATGACATGCACTAGGTGCTAGCACATGAAGACAATGTTTCTTGTACAACGCACTCGTAATGAAACAATATGGTACAAATTAGAAAAGAGTTTAAACACTTTTATTCATTAAACCAAATACACTTTTCATGATGCATTTAATGTGTCTATTAATGATACATTGTTGAAACATGAACTTATATATATAGTTATATAATTATATGTCAAATGCTCTATGTGTGTGTGTATGTGTGTTCATATATATATGTTATGTTTTAAATAATTATTCTATGCTAAATGTTATAATTATAGTTATATTATGTTATAGATATTCACAATACATGTAACAATATGTTATGTTAGGAACTAAATAGTTTTAGAACTATGTTATCTTATAAGAAATATATATAGAGAATTATAATATATAGCTATGACATGGTATACTTAAATTACAATTTAATATATACCTAAAGACAATGAACACAAAATATAGGCTCCAAGCTAGGGTGAAACTATAGAAAATATTTTCTTCCTATATAATAGATCAAATTGAAAGTTTCAAGACTCAAACACCAAGAAAATGTCCTTCTACAAGCCCCAATGTAACCCTCTTTTCAACCTCCTTTAACGAAGTCAAATTCAACAAATTCAATGTTGGTCAACAATCAACAAATCTGGTTAAACTATGATTAAATTGAAACTGCAACTCATCCTCAATTTATTGGCCCATGCAGCAAACCTATACCCTCAAACGTATGGTGCAAACTAGGGAAGAAGTCACACATTTAAAATAAAATTCTCACTCCCTTGACTTCTTCTCTTTATTCTGTTTTCTTCTCTCCTTTTATTTTTCTTCTCGGAATAGAAATCGAAGTATGTGACTTATGTTCCAAATGAGGTTGAATTTCACTCTTTGTATACCCTTCTAGGAGGTCGAATAAGTGTCTTTTTATTTTTTTGCAAATTCGATTATAATTACCTCTTTGAAATAAAAAAATATGTTCTAAATAAAAAAATAATGTTTATTGTAAATAAAATAAAATGAATATGTTGTAGAGTAATTAAAAGTAAAAAATGTGTGAGTAAGATGTTTAAGGTTGACACTTTAAAAAAAAAAATTAATAAAAGCTTTAAATAAACTATATGAAGATCTATGTTAACTAATTTATATAGAGATTAACTTCATAAATATCTATATATAAAAATAAATATTGTTAAAATAAAATATTTTAATGTTGTATATAAAAACATTTTCAATGTGAGCGGGTGAAGAGTGTGTTGTTAAGACACTCATGCTGAAAGATCACTCGTTCTAATCCAACGAAGGAAAAAAATTAGTCATGATAAGGGTTGGTGTGGCGCGATCCCCGTGTAAAATAATTTCATTTACATGTTATGTAAAATATTTTAATGTCAATTATATATATATATATATATATATATATATATATATATATATATAGATAGATATATATAGTATATCATTTGAAAAAAATATGTAGAAAACTTTTTAATTTAAGTGATAAAATAATTTGATGTTTATAGTCCAACGAAAACCTTGAAAATGCAGTATATTTACTAAAAAATTATCCTATTGCCAATAAAAATGTTGTTATTTGAATTGGTTCTTTTAAATTGTACCGCACTTGCCAGTGCAAAAAGTAATTAAATGGACCACCACCGCTAAGAGAATAAATTCCTATCCTGTCCTCACTCTAATTATATATTTTTCTCAAATATTCTAGAAAAAGATCCGATGTTATATTCGATGTTTGAGCCTTTTTTTTTTCTGATGAATTAAGTTAACAACTAAATTTAAAAAGTAATTACTACTCAACGTTCCTTATAATGAACCGTTGACCATATAGAACCTTGTTTATAAGGTAAAACTTTATCACACTATCATAATTAATTATGAATTTGTTGATGTCATATCTATTTATATAATAATAATTTCGGGTAATATTCCAAATCATTGTTTCTTTTTTAATCACAATATCTCATTATTCCTTATCACATTATCTCATTATCCTGTTAGTGTTGTCTCAGTCTATAACGTAATCCTTTATTATTTTCTAAATTGTCGTAATGCCCCTTGTAAGGCCCCATGTAGTACATCCTACACCTTATCACATAATTTTTATTATATTGCTTTGATTAAAGCTATCCCGCACCCAAAAAATATACACATCATAACGCACTTAACCTACGAGTCTTTGATTACCCGTCTTTTAGGGCAAGGTTTGCATCTTATAACGCGTCTTTTACTTATACAAATTGAATAAGGTTATCCGGCACACTGAAATCATTGCCGATATATACTTTTATGCAAAGTTCAATAACTACATGATTGATATGAACCTGCGATCCGACGATATGCCTATAGAGCCATGGCCTCGAATTTATCAGATCCGCTCCTATTCTCCAAGGATGGCAGAATAATAACTGTTTGAGCTATGATCGTGCGAAGGTGCTATTGACAGTAGACCATGCCGGGTCGTATTAGGGAATCGCTGGCACAGGATTAATTAGCCACTAAATTTTAGACAATAAACTTGTATAGAACAATCGGCGATCTACTTGTACCATCACTGTATACTCTCCAAAATTGGGAATATAGTCAGGCCGGTAAGGTCACGCGTATTCGGGTAGGCTATCTTTCAGATTTTTTGGATAACTTTTCTAAATGATTCGTCCAAATTTATTAGAATCATAGGTGAATCATCAACAATTCTATTACTTTAAAATAAATTCTTATCTTAAATTTAAATATATATTAAAAAAAACAAAATACAAAAAAAAACAACTTCATGGATTCTGAACAAAATCTCCCAAAAAAAAATTCTCATAAATAGGTAACGAACTTTATATCCACTGAGAATTTGGACCCCTGCTAAAGCTCGTCATCCTTTACTTCAAAACTATTCACAACTATAAATTTCATGATAGTGGGGCGAAGGAATCCAAAATTAACTCAAAATGTGGCAGCTTACTTGGGCTTGTGGATAAATCCGGCCTTCTTTGGTAATAAATAAATCCAATATCATTACCAAATAAATCCAATATCATATATGTTACTAGTTGGATAATGTATTTAGATAAATTAAGCGGTGTATATACTGTTATTGTTTCGACTTCCTGGTTTCATTATTAATGGCTTATAATATTGTGAAATTTTTTTATAATGGAAATAGATTCAACATTGTTGATATATTAATCTCATTGTCTGTTAGGTTCAGGTTCAGTTCGTTTAATTTGTTTCTAATGTATTTCTATTTAACTATTTCATAATATTGAGATGAGCAATTCTCTTCTCCAGTTTACGTTTAAATTTATCAATTCTTTTCATGGTATCAGAGCTAGCTTGCATAAGCCTCCTTGAAGAGCAATAGAGAGAAGAAGTTGGTTGGCGCTACTGTTAAAGTAATACTCGTGCCAACGCGCCAAAACAAAGGATTAGCGTACAAACACAAGGCATACCCGTGCCAGTGGTTTTTTGATCTGCGTTAAGGTGAATGTGTTTTTTTTAACACATACCGCTCAAAGTATTCAAAGTCAAAACTTTATATAATGATTTTAAAATCGAGTCAAAGCTTTACGAAAGGATTTTAAAATCGATTTTTAAAAATCGATTCAAGTTTTAAAATGAAAGCCCTTTTAGGTGAAAGTCCATTTACTTTATATAAAGAAGTTTTTTTTTAAGGTTTTTTTTTATATAAAAGAAAACTTAAAAAATTTTCAAAGGTTTTTATAAAGAGGTTTTCAAAGAGCATATGGTGAAATTTCTTTCTTAAAAAGAAAGTATTTTTTGGAAAAGGAGATTTAAAAGAAGAGGGTTGAAATTTAAAAGAGGGTTTCAAGAGATTTTTTTTTAAGTCTTGGAAAAGGAGATTTAAAAGAAGAGGGCTGAAATTTAAAAGAGGGTTTCAAGAGATTTTTTTTTAAGTCTTGGAAAAGGAGATTTAAAAGAAGAGGGTTGAAATTTAAAAGAGTGTTTGAAGAGATTTTTT
This sequence comes from Pinus albicaulis, assembly GCA_034641835.2. Classification (NCBI taxonomy): domain Eukaryota; kingdom Viridiplantae; phylum Streptophyta; class Pinopsida; order Pinales; family Pinaceae; genus Pinus; species Pinus albicaulis. Next base: position 44,765,915 of record CM076580.1, read on the forward strand.
TGAAGTCTTTAAAAGAGATTTAAAATTTTTAGAGGAGATTTATAAAAGGAGCATATTAGCATTTGAAGAAAAAATGGCCTCTTCAAGTTCTTTGCCACAGACACCAAATCTGATTGACAAAAATTATGAATTCTGGAATTTGAGAATGAAGACTTTTTTACAAGCACAAGATTGTTGAGACACGTTTCTAATTGCTTATGTAGAGCCGACCCAAGAAGCATGGGCGGCCATGAAAAATAATCAGAGAAATGCAGCTATTGAACTCAGAAAGAAGGAGCACAGAGCCAAATGCTGCATACAAAATTCAGTCGATGATTCTATTTTTGACAAAATAACTGGTGCGACAACAGCAAAAGAATGTTGGCATATTTGGCAAGGTGTGTATCAAGGAAATGATACAGTGAAGATGGTTAAACTGCAAACATTGAGAGCTCCGTTTGAAACTCTAAAGATGGCTGACACCGAGAAGGTGGATCAGTTCATGACCAGAGTCATGGGAATAGTCAATCAGATCAACCTCTTTGGCGAAACCATTACAGATCAGAAAGTTGTTGAAAAATTTCTTCGAGGTCTACCAAAGAAATATGACATGATTGTCATAGCCATTTTGGAATCCAAAGGTTTTAAAACTTTCTCAGTAGAACAGTTGACTGGATCACTTTTGGCACACGAAACAAGAGTCAATCTGACAGAAGATTCCATAGAACAAGCCTTCAAAGCACACCTCTCATTTGACATAGGTAGAGGCAGAGGATATAGAGGCGTCAAAAAGCGAGGCAGAGACCGAAGCAATGGCAGATATGATCATCATCATGCAACATAGCAGTGGATACCTCCACAAAACCGATATCAGAGAGGAAGGTCATGGAACAAATCGAGTGTTCAATGTTACTATTGTAAGAAGTTTGGCCACTACGAACACGACTGTAGAAAGAAACAATCAGATCAGCACAGAGGCTATATCAATCTCTCCAACAGTGAAGGAGAATCCTCAGAGACCATGTTTCTCTCATGCCATCTCTCAAAAGACAAACAGAGTGAAGATCTTTGGTTGCTCGACAGCGGATGCAGCAATCACATGACAGGCAACAAGAATCTTCCTTCTTCTCTAGATGATTCCATAACATTAGAGATAACGCTTGGAGATCGTACAAGTATTAAAGCTGAAGGAAAAGGTACTATTCCTATTCTTACTAAGAAGAATCAAAACAAATACATCCCTGATGTCTATTATTTTCCTCATCTCAAACATAATCTCCTTAGTGTAGGACAATTAATGGAGCATGGCTATGATGTATTGTTTCAAGAGACCACCCGCTATATATATGACAAAGATCCTCATAAAAGATTGATAGCAAAATTTGAAAAGACTAAGAGTAGGATGTTTCCATTGACCCTTAGAAGCCAAAATACCAACCCATCTTTAGTCCACAATATATCAAGAATAGATGAAACTCATCTATGTCATTCTAGGTATGCGCACATTCCACTCAAGAGTCTCAGTCTTCTTCAAAAGAAATCTATAGTCATTGGTCTACCTACTATCAGTGAAAAAGTCTGTAATTGTGAAGTGTGTGTCTTGTCCAAGCATAAAAGAGATAGTTTTCCCTCATCAACCTCAAGGGCGAAAGAGCCTTTGGCACTTGTCCATACCGACATATGTGGTCCAATGCAGACATTGTCCATTGGTGGTAGTTTCTACTTTCTGACTTTTATTGATGACTTTAGCAGGAAGATATGGGTGTATTTTAAAAAAAAACAAATCAGATACCTTCTCTAGATTTTTGGAGTTCAAGGCAGAAGCAGAAAAATAGAGTGGAAACTCTTGAAAGTACTTAGATCAGACAGAGGAGGAGAATACACCTCAAATGAATTCAAAATATTTTGTCGACAACAAGGTATCATAATGTAGTACACAACTAGATACACTCCACAACAAAATGGAGTAGCAGAAATAAAGAATCAGTCGATCATGAACATGGCGAGATGCATGCTATGGGAGAAGAAGTTGACAAATAACTATTGGGCTGAAGCAGTGTCGACAAAAGTTTATGTTCTTAACAAATCTCCAACATCCAACCTACAAGATAAAATACCTCAAAAAGCATGGGATGGAAACAAGGTAAATGTGTCACACTTTAGAATCTTTGGATCAGTAGCTTTTTCTCATGTTCCTGAAAAAATAAGGAAAAAGCTTGATGATAGAAGTGAGAAATGCATATCTGTAGGTTACAGCGAGTAGTCGAAAGCCTACAGACTTTATAACCCAATTACCAAAAAGTTAATTATAAGTAGAGATGTGAAATTTTTTGAAAATAAATCTTGGTTTGACCATGTAGATGGAACTTCAAATTAGCCTTTTTATCCACCATAGTCTCGAAGGTTGCAGATTCAAGAATAGCCAGAAAATTCTAAAAATGGAACATCATCAAGCACTAATTCAGCCAGTGATCAAAAATCTTCAGAAGAGGTGACAGAAAACCAGAAGTATCAGAGAGATATATGAATAGGAGCATGAATCTGAACAACAGAATATGTTTGCATTCATTTAAACTCAAACTACTCATTTTGAAGAAGTAGTTAAAGAAAAGCATTGGGTCGAAGCAATGAACCAAGAAATTGCTGCCATAGAGAAAAATCAGACTTGGGAATTAGGAGATCTCCCAAGAGACAAAATGAAAATTGGTGTAAAATGGGTATATAAGACCAAGCTAAATGAAAAATTAAAAGTTGAGAAACATAAGGCAAGGCTGGTTGCCAAAGGATTCTCACAACAGTTTGCTGTCGACTCTGGTGAAACATTTGCTCCAGTATCAAGGTTAGACACTCCCAGAACCATTTTTTCCACAGCAGCTCAACACAAATGGAAAGTCTATCAGCTTGATGTAAAATTTGCCTTCCTAAATTCTATATTACAAGAAGAAGTTTATGTAGAGTAGCCTCCAGGTTTTGAAGTAAAACGACAAGAGCATAAAGTATATAGATTGGAGAAAGCTTTATATGGTTTGAAACAATCTCCAAGAGCTTGGTACACTCGCATCGACACCTATCTCATAAAAAGTGGTTTTTCTAGAAGTAGCCATGAACCCACTTTGTATACCAAATATCACGAAGGTAAAATTCTTATTGTATGCCTTTATGTATATGATCTTATTTATACAGGAAATATGATGTTAGAAGATTTCAAAGCAGCAATGCAAGAAGAGTTTGATATGATAGATCTAGGAGTCATGAAATATTTCCTAGGAATTGAAATTCACCAATCTGATAATGGCATTTTTGTTGGTCAACAAAAATATGCCACTGATATCATTCAAAAGGTCAGAATGACCAATTGCAAATCAGTTGATACACCAATTTCTCAAGGTACCAAACTCAGCAAAGAAGATGTAGCACCATCTGTTGATCCCACATTGTATAAAAGCCTAGTTGGTAGTTTGTTGTATCTAACTACAACTAGACCAGATATTATGTTGGCAACAAGTTTTGTCTCCAGGTTTATGCAGTCACCAAAGCTTACTCATTGGCAGGTTGCAAAAAGGATCTTAACGTATATTGCAGGGACCATAGACTATGGTTTATTTTATACACATTCTGAAAATTGTTCACCTTCTAGTTATGCAGACAACGATTATGCAGGGAGTTTAGATGACTACAAAAGTACCTTAGGGTATGTTTTTCATCTTGGAACAAATCTGATTTCATGGGCATCCAAGAAATAGTCAATCGTTTCAATATCTTCTGCAAAGGCAGAATATGTAGCAGCAAATTCAGCAGCTTGTCAAGAAGTATAGTTAAGAAGATTATTGAAAGACATTTTAGATATTTAGAAAGAGCCAACTCCAATTTACTGTGATAACAGTTCAACAATTTCTTTATCAAAAAATCATGTTTTGCACAAAAATAGCAAGCACATTGACACATGTTTTCATTTCATTCATGAACTTTTCAATGATGGGGACATCACACTTTCATTTTGTGGTTCCAAGGATTAGCTTGCAGATATTTTCACAAAGCCATTGGGAAAGATTTTATTTGAATTTCAAAGAGAGAAATTAGGCATTGTTAGTGCCTCCACTTGTAACAGTTGATATTAGGAGGGGATGTTGAGATATTAATCTCACTGTCTATTAGGTTCAGTTCATTTAATTTATTGTCTGCTAGGTGTCATAGGTAGTTTAGCTTTATTTCAGTTTACTTCGGTCATTTATTTCTGATGTTTCCAATGTATTCCTATTTTACTATTTCATAATATTGACATGAAAAATTCTCTGCTCCAGTTTACGTTTAAGTTTATCAATTCTTTTCAAACATTATAAAAAAAAAACCTAAATACCAAATATCCCAGATTCTAATAGCTGTAATTCAAATTTTCAGAAATTTCTATCACATTTTTTTCATAATCTTTCTAAAATTTCCATTATGTTTTGAATTAATTTGTTAATTTTTTTAAAATACACTACATCTATTTCTATTGAACGTTTTCATTATTCAGTCCCATGCAAAATTGTGGGGCTTGAATTATTGGGATTGAAATTTCGATGTGAAATGTGTAACTCGAAGTATTTTGAATAACCATTTTTTCATTATTTAGTCGCATGCAAAATTGCCAGGCCTAAATTATTGAGATTGAAATTTTGATGTAAAATGCGTAACCCGAAGTATTTTGAATAGTGACAATAATGGTGCTGAAAATAATACTAACAAAAATGGTACTGAAAATAATACTAAACAAGAGTGGCTGCGGGGCAGCGAGTCCTTGCCGCTAGCTAGATCATGTGTCTCGTTCATGTGCGACCATTGTGTCAGGTGAGCTTCCCTCTGTGATAAGCGTGAAAAATATATTGTAATATATAGTTTCCTATAATAAAATAATAACAGATAGAAAAATTCGATTTTTATGGAGGAGGCTTCTGATAGCACTAGTGGCAGGCGAAAATTCATATATCTTCATTGTACAAATAATCATAATCATGGTTCATTTTCCCTTTCTTTCATGGTGTTGAGCATCAGGCCCCCCAGAATCCATATTTTGGAGTGGAATTCAGACATCAGCTTTCTTTGTGCAAATGATATTATTGATCCTTTTTTTTTTGCATTCAATTGCATCTACTTCAACTTGTTGCATGCTTTCGTAATTGGTACCGAGGTTATGGAAAAAATATAACATAACTTAATGGTCTTTCCTCTAAATAAAAATGAAAATGTTGGGAATGATAATGTGAATTGCTTTATGAAACTTTTAATTGTATCTATGGTAAGCATAGCTATACCCACTCAATTTAAAATTTTAAAATATAAAATTTTGAAATATAAAATATAGAAAAACAGGTAGGAGCATGCAGCTTGCATGCAAGCCACATATCCCCTCTCCAGAGAACTCTGACTTATTGACCATCAATGGAAAAACTCCGTTTTTAAGCACAAGGAATATCGAAAAGGACTACTTTGTCTGTAAGCACAACGAATAATGAAAGCTCTATCTGTGAGAGCATCTACTCTAGACCAAGATCTGTAAGCATGACTAATATCAACTAACTAAACTCTAGAATCACAAATCTGTATATCTTGAAGTCCAATGGAGCAATCCATCATCTATTCACTATCGCTCATGGGGAAATACCTTAACTGCAGTGAAATCTAAGTGAATTGCACAGTGAAAGAGGGAAAGGGTAACAAGGAAAGGTAAAAGTTGATTTTGACATCGAATGAGAGGAAATCGAATCAGATAGTTGGCCATTATGGATACAAATAATTAAAAGTTAACAAGTTAGATTGTCCGAGCTATCCAGGTTATTTCTGAAACACCTCGTTAGACATTGCCATAAAATAGTGAAAGATATTTAATTTTTATATACACTGTACATATATTTTATGTGCATATTCACAACATTTGATATAGTTGCACATTTAAACACCCCGAGGATGCATGGCGTAGGGGTTTCTGCAAAAAATTGGCAAGGATTTTGCGATTCAAAGACAAAGTAAGCAATTCAAGTTGAACTAAGTCAATGATTCAAAGAAGGTAAAACGTAAATTCGTCAATTTTGTTGAATCTAGATAAAATAAAAATTCTCAATTTTGTTGAATATTATTATTAGATTGAGCTCAACATGGTGATTATTTTTATATTTAAAAATTTGTATCAGTTTATATGGGATGTGATTACAAATTTAAAAAAAAAATTTGAAATGAAAAACCTGAAACTTCCCTTTAATCCTTTCGCAGTACTTGAAAAATTTGTAAGTGCAAGACTATGAAATTGAAATATAAGTATACTTTTCCATTCCATTAATAGAGCATGCATGCCATTTCAAGACATTTTTCTCTGGACGCTTATATGCGCTTGCACTCTTTCTGATTTCCATAGCTCATAGTGATGAGGTAGGCGCTAGAAACTCTTCAATTTTGGATGTTTCAAGTTTATGTTCATGCCTCCTCATTAAGTTGCAAGTTGTAGGACTCAATAAACTATAAAATACCTATTGTGCAAGTTGTAGTCCTCAATCAACTGTAAAAGACTTGTGCTGATTTTGTTAAAAGAGATATGTTCAATAGGTTGTGTAGTCCAACAAAAACCAAATGTTTGCGGTGAGTTGGGTAAGTGAAAAATTTGATAGCCATGGGGTGATTTGGGTAAGTGACAATTGGTCTACACATGTAGATAGTGTAGATAGCCAAGTGGTGAGTTGCGTGCGTTACAATGGCCAAGATATGAAATCGGTTGCTCAAGATGAAAGCCAAGATTTAATTTGGAACATTTAATACTAAAGAATTGATTCCAACATTAGTTTACTTGTGTTTCCGTTTTTGAAAATGCGATAGTAAAAAAACAATATAACATATGCTTTTGGCTTGCCTGCCTCGAGAAGAGGCTAATAAAATATAAAACCAATTCCATTAGAAAAAATACACTGTAATGTAATAAAAAGGTAAAATCGTTTAGTTTGTGGGGACAAAAAACCCCTAAAAACCCCTGAAACCAATGTTAGCTTGATGTTTTCGAATACTATAGCCCTGACCCTGCGGCCGGGACTAATAGTGATATCGGTGACGAAAAATGGATTAATGGTCTTTTTAGAAAGAAATTCAAATGCAATGAAATGACATGGAGCAGAAAAACACATCTAATTTTCATTAAATCTCCCATCCATTATATTGAATGGTATACTGCTTTGAACAATTATTTTTGTTTTTAGTGAGATTTTTTTGGATTTTTTTTCTGATAATTGTTTTTAAGTCTTTTTTTTCGAAAATTTAATAAGAATTTATTGAAATCATTAATTTGATGAGTAACCTATGTATCGGCAACGCACTACCTACAAAATCCCTCATTTTTTCATTCTAAAAATTCTAAAATCATTAACTTTGATTAATCTTAACCCTCTATAACAGTCAAAACATTAGGAAAGGGTTTATCGGTGGTTTTCTTATTGGCATTTCAGCATCGACGATTTTAGAAGTGATATAAATAAGAAATGTTATATGAAAAATGCGAAAAGTGTGAAATACAGAATTCGATGTAGAGCAGGGATTGGAAGGCGAAGGAAAAGGTATTTGGGGCTTTCCAAAGAGGATATTGGGGATCGGCTATGGACATTTCCTTATGGTGTTCATTTTGAATTTACTGATTGCGAAATGCGATATCGAAAGAAGGGCGATGTAGTGGGACCAACTTTTATATTTTATTTGTTACAATAATTCTATTTACTTTAAATACTTGTAATGATGAAAACTAAAAATAAAGCATTATATCGGGAATTCTTTTGTTACATTCCTTTCTATCGTAGATTTTGTACTATGATGGATATCATATTTTCTAAGGGTGTTTTAGGATTCTATTATAAAATATAAAAAAGGTCTTCCATTATTTATTAAATCTATCAATTACTAAATAAAAAGGGGGGAGCGGTCATTGAGTAGCACAAGAATATCCAAAAAATTCTCATATAGTCATCAATACTATATATTTATTTCCATTTCTAGTAGGAATAGGAACAGGACCACAAAATTCAGAATGAACCAGGGTGAAATCATGAATATAGGTTACACTTATGGGCCAAATGTTGTGATGAAATTTCAAGTTTTTCCTCTTTTATTGAATTGAAGCCCTCAAAATTCATATAAGCACCATGAATTTTGATTCGGAGTATAAAGAGAAATTGTGGCGAATTACCTTTTGTTCTAATGATATTTTTTGCAAAAATATTTAGTGTTGTATAATATGTCATTTTTACATTAAATGAAATGCTTTTCCTTGCAAATTTTCACACATATTAAGAGGTATGTGTGTTTTCACGTAGCATTACTAAGTCTAAAATGTGTGATTTTTAGAAAATGTATATGAGCATTATCTAGATGGAGAGAGTTAATTTTTTCATATGAAAAATTTACTTTTTATGAAAAATATATTTTTTTATTATATTTCCGAGTTGTAAAAGTAATATTTCAAATGAATTTTGCAGACACATGTTCACATAAGGTTATTTTAAACTATTTAAATAAATTGAAAAACTAACAGTACACTTTTAAAGAGGACTTGTAAATGAAGATAGTGGTATTTTTTGAATTTTTTTCATTGTGTATATTTTATGATATTGATTTTTTATTCAACCTGTTTAAAACAGTTAAGAAAAATTATCACATGAATTCAAAAATGTAAAAATAATATGCCGTTTGATAGAGGATTCCTCATGAATCCAACGTGATCAACTCCGCCACCTAAGGACAAATTTAACCCTAAGTAGGGTACAAAATGGAATTGCGAGAAATTTTTCAAAAAGGGTGCAAAAATTGTGGATTTTAGCACTTAAGAGGCTCAATCATGTGCTTAAAGTTCGCTCGATCGAGCTCGTAAGTTTCAAATGCAAATAGCTCAATCGATGGTTTTGTAAACCCTTGATTGAGCTGTATATGTGGTTAACATGGGGTTGATAAAGCTTTATGCCTTGATCGAGCTACATAGATAGATTGATCTATTATGCTCGATTGACGCTCTATAAAAAAAAAAGGAAGGATCTAAAATTAATCTCTTACCTCATTTTAAAATTCAAAATATTATTAGAATTTTCGTTATCGTGTCATGTAGAAACCTTATTAAATTTAATATTAATATTAAAAATTTATTATTGTTATTAAAAAGTCAAATGATGAAATTATATTACGATAAAAATTTAGTATTAATATATTTAAATTTGAATATTAAATATATTAATTATGAATTAATATAATATTATTTACTATAGTATAATATAATTTTTCTTACATTATAATATATATGAAGACAACCACATTAATTAATGTGGTTGATATACGCCATAAGAATCAACAAACGAATCACTAACACAAAAATAATCATATCATCTTTCTCAATATGTTAATTTTATTTAACCTTTTTTTTTTTTAAGTCTAACATAATAAAATATATAATATTTTTAAAATCGTGCTGTTAATCATAACTTAAATATACCTTTAAATAAATAAAACCTAAAAAAAATCAATTAGAAGACATGAAGCGCTCTATGTATCTTTGATGGACGTATCTGGAATATTAATATTCTAGAAAATTTTAGATAACAGTTAGAAGGAAATTTATCATTTCCCCTCGAGGTGAACGTACAAAACAGATTTGAAATCTTGCATTTTCAAATTATATGTATCATATTAAAAAATAAATTTTTTGTACATCATCAAATATATATATATATATATATATATATATATATATATATATATATATATATATATATATATATCTATATATATATAGAAACATAATATTTTAATTGTCATAGTAGTTTAAATTTTTTGAAATATAAAAAAAATAGATTGGGACAGAAGGGTAAGAGTGAGAGAGAGGTACACAAATATGGAGAATGGGCGAGGAGGAGAGAGTCTCCCTGAAAGAGAAGAAGCTCAAGATATGGACTTGGAGGAAAAGAGAGGAAAGGAAGAATTTCATGACATATAGAGAGAGAAAGGTGGAGAGAGAGAGAGAGGGAGTGACAATGGAGAGAGTGTGTGTATGTTTGGGGGTTAGATAGAAAGAAAAATAAGGAGATATGGAGAGAAGGGGTGTAGAAAATGACATAGGGATAGAGATAATCAACCGAGATGTTGGACGAAGCTTGAGAGAGGGAGATATATAGGTAGAGAGAGATTCTGTGAGTGAGGGAGTGATGAGGGGGAGAGATAGAGGGAGGTGGGAGAGGAAGGAAGAGAAAGAGGACTTGAGAGGGAGGGGGAGAGAGAGATATGGAGTTGGAGGGAGAGAGAAGGGAGGTAATATAAAATACATATAGAGAGAGAAGGGTGGAGAGATAGAGAGAGGGAGTCCCAAGGGAGATGGGGAGAGAGAGAGGGAGTGACAAGGGAGATGGAGAGAGGGAGAGATGAGACTAGGAGGGAAAAGAGATAGCAGGGGAGACAAAGGGAGCGAAGGGGAAGATAGAGGGAGAGGAAGGGAGATATAGATAGATATGGTGAAACAATGTTTATGTTTATTGTGTGATATAGGGAGATGAAGAAGGATATACAAAGGGAGATATAGATATATATAGAAGGGGGAGATAGGGAAGTAGAGATAGATAGAGGGGAAAATGAAAGATATATATATATATGAACAGAGAGGGCATGTGTTTTAGGGGCGTGAGATAGAGAGACATAAAAGGAGTGATGGAGGGAGATATCAATAGAGATGGAGGGGGGCAAGAAATGGAATAAAATTTCTTTCACTAGATCTTGCATTGATTTTAGTCAAGATGTTGATTTCTAATCCTATTTTATTTCTTCAAGAATTATATGAAATCATTACATTGTAGATCTTTATTTATAATCCTATTTGATTATGTGCATTAGATGCATTGATTTTAGTGTAGATGTTTATTTGTCATCCTATTCAAGATTACTTACATTAGATGCATCAAGAGTTTAGTGAAGATGTTGATTTTTGATTTGATGTAACTATATATATGTTGTACATTGGTTTCAAGGTAATTAATTTAACATTGTGCATTGATCTTACTGTAAGCACAAAAAAATATTGATGATTTTCATTATGACTAAGAATTTGTAGATAACCTCAAACAAAATAAAATAAAATAAAACTTGTATTTGTAACTTTGACATCTCCACATGTTTTAAAATTTAATATATAACTTATTTCAATCATATTATATTTTTTAAAAGTGAATAAAACTTATTTCCGTCATAGTAGTTTGATTGAAATACTTGGATAAATACTTCTCAAGTTAGGAAAGTTGATAACATTGTACAAAATTATAGAAATGTTGTCATATATTGTTTTTGGACCTATATATTAGATTCAAACAATATTCACTTATATCATGTTATGACTAAGCTCTTGTAGATAATCTCAAAACAAATAATGGGGTTGGTGGCCCACCACCCTTACTATATATATATATATATATATATATATATATATATATATATATATATATATATATATATATATATATATATATATATATTTGTTTTTCATTTAATAAAACAAAGAGGTTTTTTTCGAACCTTCGTATTTTTGACCGAAGGAGTGAAATTAATGGTCCCACAAATTTTCATGGAATCCGGCAAGGTTGGTCAGAATCTGGTGGCTGGGTTCCAGCAAAATTGTGGCCTCCTTAAGCTCCCACATCACCAAGTCAACCTTCAAACTTTGACTGCTCCTAACTCCTTCATACGAACTCAGAATTGAGTGTCGTCTATGTCATTGGAATCAGAAGGACGAGATATACAATATGAACTTGGTTTGAGAGACTTTCAAACACTTCGATTTTTGAGCCTTGTACTCAAACCATTTGTACATGTACCTGTTTAATCCACTTGGATCACTCTAACTTCTAAGTACCACAAGAACTCCTATGTGAGTTTTTCTATGAAAATTAAGAGTCCATAAGATGGTAATATAATGCAATATACAACATTAAAATTCAAACTAATTAGATAAAAAAATTTACAAAACAAATAATATTGAAATAAATGATTTTGAGCCATATTTTTAATTACATTTACATGAATCTACTAACCTCAGTCGAGTCCAAATGCAAGTCAGATATGATTAGGGTTTGATCATGGATCTGGGTTTGGTTCTTGCCTACATGTGGCTCAATGATTGATCCTGCATCGATGGAACCACATTATCAGTGCTTGTACACCCATTATTCCACTCATGTATCCACATAACAATGCCATTAATGACACTCGACGTATGGGTATGTGTACACAATGGAAAGGAAAAACAATAATTAGTCTACAAACTAAATACCATATATGTGTAACTTTAGAAAAAATGTTGAAATATTACGAATATTTTTTTTTACCTCAACTGTTGGTCCATGCGGTTGTGCATAGTCACTCTCATCCACATTAGTGAAAATATAAGGTGGAGGTGGAGGAGAAGCCATGGAAACATGCTCTGGTTGACGATGGCCTGGTTGATCAGTTGCATCCTGGGATGACCTCATAATCTCATCCATCAAGTTGAGATGTGTCTACATGTTATCATGAAATTATTAATATAAATGCAATATAACATGAACTAGAAATATTAATATAAAAATAATGCATAATTTGACAAAAAAGAGTCAAACGTTTCGTATATATATGTACTTGGTCCATGTCACATAGGTCGTGAACCCTCCAAGTCTCAAGAATGGCATCACAATACACACATTTATATGTTAAAATTTTATCAAAGGTTAAACTCATGAAAAACACATTATCATATAATGGCAATGGTGGGTCACGACGAAATGATGGTGGTCGCCTAATCTCCCCATCCAATGCAACACACACACTGATCAATTCCATCCACATTATGTCTACAATCGTCTCCTTGGTCTCACCACTAAGTGACGACAACTTCTCTAACTATGTACATAATACCAAGCTCTGAGATGGTATTGGCCAGAATCTCAAAGGTGGTGGTACATGTCGGAATTCCTTAAGAGACCCCTCGTGCTCATAGCTACCTCCCATATTGATTCCATAATAATGAGATTTGTATAGTGTAATCCGACGACATATGTAACATTGACTCTGCATATATATTCTTGGAAAAATAAATGGAGACCTGTTCATGGTGGGGGAACTGGCCCCAAGCTCGACTGAATCTATCAATGAAAAAAGGGTCGACATTAAAATTCCTAAATTATTTCAATCGAATCATACCTATATGTCTAGTAGGGTGATTTAGAGGGATTTTGAAAAACTCCCCACAAACATTAATGTCCTTGGTATCCTATTTCACCATATCTCAATTATTTTGGCCTCTTACCTGATGCATCATAATCATATGTATGGACTTTAATATGTGGATATGTGGGCCGAAACTCTAGCATGTCTCGATCAAAATATTGATGTTATCCAACATCAAAGGAAATGCATGATGAGTCGGTGAATTGGGAGGGATATTCTCTATATTTGTTGTGATCCATGTATGACAGGGCATAACATACTATAATGTGATTCGAGCTGCAGTATCATCCCATGAAGGAACCAATGCTGCACTTTGGTCCTCAACTTCGGCCTACTGAGGACCTATAAATCATAAAAATAATATATATATATATATATATATATATATATATATATATATATAAGAAACTAGAAGAATAATAACATATAAATTAAATGAAAAAACATTAGTTGAAGATAATTTAAAAATGAAAGATAATTTGAAGACATAAACAAATAAAATTTAAAGAGGATTTAAAAAATTAGTAGGTGTACCTCAAATAGGCGAAGAATGTCGACTATATGTTGCCTGATCATCAACGGGGATAGAAACACTGCCTATAACACTCTTACAGGCATTCAAGGTAGGATCTACAAGTGGAACATGAACTCTTGGTGGGCTACGTGATATATCACAAGCCCGACCACGTATAGAGAAACCACTCATACTATGATGACCAACATATTACATATAATACATATAAACTATTCCAAGAAGAAAATGTTGACAAAAAAACCATTTCTAATCTCAAGGAGAATAATCTAGCATAATTTATCAACCAAAGTATTGAATACCATGTAAACGAAATCGAAAGAAATGATTAAATATATCTTCACAATTTTCTTGTTTCTAAATAATGCATTTTATTCATAATACATAAATATGTAAATATATATCTAAAAATTTGAAAAAAACATATTTAAAAATAAATAAATAAATCATGCCAACCAAATACTACAATACACTTTAATTTCTTAATGTTTGACTTTCATACATGACATGTACTAGGTACAAGAACATGAAGAAAATGTTTCTTGTACAACACACTCATAACGAAACAATATGATACAAATTAGAAAAGTGTTTAAACAATTTTATTCATTAGACCAAATACACTTTTCATGATGGATTTAATGTATCTATCAATGATGAATTATTGTAACATGAACTTATTTATATATTTATATAATTATATGCCAAATGATATATATATATGTTATGCATGTTATCTGAAATAAGTTGTATATTTATAATAGATGATTATGAGTCCATATATGCTGCATTATATATGTATGATATTATGATTATATTAGTTGATTGTTATGATGTTATATATATATATATATGTCATGTTATATTTAAATAATAGTTTCATATATATCAGAAGACAATGAAAACAAAATATAAGCTCCAAGATAGGGAGAAACTCCATAAAAGATTATTTTATTATATAATAGATCAAAGTGAGAGTAGAAAGACCTCAACACAGAGAAAAATTCCTTCCAAAAAACCCAACATAACCCTCTTTTCAACCTCACGCAACCAAGTCAAATTCAAAAATGTCGATGTTGGTCAACAATCAACAAATCTGGTTAAAATTTGATTTTTGAACCTACAACTCTTCCTCAAATTATCGACCCTTGCAACAAACCTATACCTTCACATGTATGGTGGAAACTAGGGAATAATTCACACATGTGACATAAAAATTTCTCTCCTTTGACTTCTTCTCTTTATTTAGTTTTCTTCGCTCCTTTTCTTTTTCTTCTTGGCATAGAAATCAAATTCTGTGATTTATGTTCGAAATGAGGTGAAATTGCACTATATGTATACCCTTATAGTAGGTCGAATAACTTTCTCTCTAGGTTGACTTGGTCTTGTGGAGGATAATTTGGCTATTTTGACTAAAATAAAAATTATTTTACATCTTTTAGGAGTCCAAATAGGACTTTGACTCAAGTACAATGATTTGACTCATGAAAATATATCTTTTGGGTTAAAAAATCCTAGAAGAATGAATAATCTTCTTGACTTTTATAATAATTTGACTTTGAGCATGAAAACCATGATCGAAAAATAGTAATTTTTTTTTTGGTTTTTTTTCCTTTTCATAAAATATATAATTTCATAAATACATTGAAAATTATGAAAACCAAACCTAATTACAATTTTCAATAGGTACAAACCTTCAACTAAAAGCAATGTGAAGAAATAAATCATCAAAGGTACAATACTTCCGAAGTATCCATGAACATGAAAAATTTGTTGAGACCTTTAATATTAGAAGTGATCTTCATAATTTACCTCAATGGCCATAGGTAACTAGTCAAGAATTTGGTATGTTCGTTATTTTCTATTTTTTTATGTGTTATGTGGTATGTTTATTTTTAATTAACATGTAAATAAATCTTATCTATTATTAATTAATGATATTAACTCTATTTTCGATTATGATGCCTAATTAACCAATAAATCATAAGCACATGAAGGCTTATAAAAAAATAACAATGGTGCTTTCTAACACTTCCCAATTATTGTTAGAAAGATATGGTTTGTATGAATTAAATTTTTTAGTCCTTTTTTTCACACTCATTTGCTTATTATCTCTTTCAAAAACATAATCATATTATACATTCCCTTTTCTATTGTTCCTACATTGTATAAATCATTTTTTATCAACTCCCTTATACACCTCATACAAAATATACACATTTTTTTTCATTTTCGTATGCATTCTCATGTGGGCATTAATTTCCTTTATGTTTATTAATCTATCCTCTTCCACACTTGGCCCTAGTCATAAAACATGTTTTCCATGCTTAATAATAGACATATCCATCAACTAGGTTTATTGGACTGTATATGAAGTTGCAAAATGATAGGTTGACAAATATTTTACTTCTCAAGGTTACAGAAAAGAGAAAAATGCTAAAAAAAAATGAGATGAATTTAATATATGAGAATCAATACAAATTTGCATGGGGACATGTAATACTTTTAGTTGGAGGGAAATGTTGGCTCTCTAAAATGTCATATTTTTCAGTCTTTTTTTTCATTTTTCGTCAATTTGTACCATATTTTGTAGTACCATAACCTTACATTAAGACCATTTTCATGATTATATATAAGTTTAGACTTCTTATTTTTTAAAAGCATTTATTTTAGTATTTTGATTAAGTTTATAATTGAATATTATAAAAATAGAATGTCTTCACTTATATCTAAAAGTTGGATGAGTTTTTTTTATGTCTATAGGCATTTTTGAAGATTCCAAGAAAGTCATATTTGACCACTTAGCCTCAAATTTAATTTTTCTTTTCAAACTCTTAAACATGAGGAAGATTTGAGATCATAATTCAATCACAGTCAATGGAAAAGAATCATGGAATTTTTTATAATTGTCTCATATCAAAGTTATTAGATATTTGTGAGATATGAATTTATTAGTTTCTTCTCCTATTGTCAAAGGAACCCATGTATAAATATGAGTGTTTTTCCCATTGAGAAGGGAGGAAGGGAGAAGAAATTTAGAATTTGTAATTAGAATACTTGAAGAGATATCTTTGTAGCTAGACTTTAATCTTTTCGAGCTAGCTCCAAACATATTTCACTTAATATTGATGATATTCTAGTTTTCAACTTCTAGTGTGCTTGTTTAGCATTGGGGGAATTCTCTTTTATTACAGATGAATATTTAAATCAATTTTATTGACTATATTTACATGATTTCATAGACTAAGTTTCAAAAAAAAAATTCAATGCTTTCCCAAATTAAAATTTCTTTCTTAATCTAGATTTCCTTTGCTTTCATGTCAAATTACTTGACTTCACATAATACAATTTCCTTTCACATCAATTTACATTTTGTTGTGCACTTTGTAAGTTTACTAACCTAGATTGATAATTTGATGTAATAGAATTCAAATGCAATTGAATTGATCAACAATTTGTAAACAAGATTTTTTACAATATCATTTGTCAATACAATGTTTTATCAATAGAATGCTAAAATACCATAACTCTATTCAAATAACACTTGGTCATATGGCATCTAATTTAGCCATTAATCTCAACCTTTGATTCATGAATATTACAATGAATATTAGTTGTAAATTAAATTTAAATTTAAACTAAAACTATGAAAACTCTATTCCAAAAACACAAACATATAGTTTTACTATCAATTATTAATATAATCAAAATTATATATCTACAAAATCTAATTAACTTGAAAACTTAAAAAATTAATATTTTAAACTCATTTATAAATTTGAAGTTTATAAATTCAATATCAAATTATATATATTTTAAAAAGAAAAACAAGCCACACGAAGCCTAAAGCAATAAAACATCCCATTCTTAATTTCACTCTAACTTTTAATATTGAAAAATAATAAATAAATCGAAAATCATTTTTAATATTGAAAAATAATAAATAAATCAATTTATATCGCTTGACCCAAAAAAAAATAAAAATAAAAAAATATGCAAAATCAATAAAATTGAATATGTTCTGCTAAGTTCCTTACACACCATACAAATAATATTCAAATGTACTACTCATTTAAATGGTTTCTGGTCAAAATGTTTAACAATATTGTGCATATTCCGGCCGCTCAGAGTTCCCAGCAGTAGGAAAAAAGCATCCACGAAGTGCTTGGCTCTATTGCAATTATATGAAGTGATTGCTTCTGCAAACGACGAAGGAAAGAAAATCTTCGATGTCCACTAAATCAATTACTCTCGTCCTAGTCAGCAGCCATATGCAATTATTTGTTTGCAACATGTTATGGGTGGCTGGGATTTTCAAAGCCATCTCAAGTGGAAAGTGGAGACAGTACGTATCTATACAAGGGGGCTTCTCTCACGCCAGAGACGATCGTAGACGAGCAGAACTGCTCATGTGTAAATCGTATGACAATAGCTATGGACCAGAAAGGATTGAATTGAAAGGTACCAACAATCACTAAAAGCCAAAGAGGCGGTTATCCAGCAAAGTCGAAATCCCCATAGCTACGTTTCAAAGTAGCATACACAGAGCACCACAAATTTTGTATTGAACCAATTGCTCATCATTCGCGCTAATCTATTGTCAAACTTCTCTATGGCAATGCACACATATTCGAAGTGTTATGGAGTGGCATGTCTCTTTTGCGCTAGTCTATTGGCCAGTTTTTTTGGTATATATGCGTAAGTTTTCAGAGCTTTTGGTATATATTTGGAAAAAAGTTGACAAGCATTGGATGGAATTGCAGTTCTCAATTTTCAGGTCAGATCAAAGCTTCATACATATATACATTTAAAAATTTATTTTAAATAATGGTCACAAACTGGAAACCATATAATAGATAGACAACAAAATGTTTCTTTGCTTCTCTGCAAATTTGTTTATAATCTCAGTTACATTGATTAAAGTTGTGTGTTGTGTTTTGTACCTTTTTGAAATGAAAATTATGTTTACTGTAATTAAAAAAATGAATATGCTGTAGAATAATTAAAAGTAAAAAAAGATGTTTAAGCTTTATATTTTTCAAAAATACTTCGATAAAAGATTTAAATAAACTATTTGAAAATCTATATTAACTAATTTATGTAAAGATTAATTTCATAAATATTTATAAATAAAAATAAATATTGTTAAAATAAAATATTTTAATTTTATATATAAAAACATTTTCAATGTAAATTATCAACATGATATTTTAATATGAATTAATATTAATATATACTTAAAAATATATTAACAATAAAAAAATCATTTTAATTTAAATGATAAAATAATTTGATGTACATGTTATATAAAATATTTTAATGTCAATTACATATATATGGTATATCATTTAGTTAAAAAACTATACACATATCATAAAAAACACTTAAATTTTTATGATTAAAATATTTATCTAATTTTATATATACTCTATTTAATATTAAAAAATACAATTTAAACAAATTTAACAACCCATTATACTTTACGAGATAAAAAAAACTTACTGACGGTATTAAATCTTTTCTTAATATAAATCTATACTTTATTAATTAACAGCTGGCTCATACAACTATCCATGAGAAAATCTAGTCAAAATAATTGAAAAGACCGAAAGGAATCCTCGAAACTTGTAGAAATCATTTTCTTTGGTGAATATTTAATTTAATAAGTTAATGTGTTTTTATTGATTAAAGCTCTAACCAATATTTTAAACATCTGAATCTGTTTATAGTGGAACGAAAACCCTGAAAATGCTGAAAATGGAGTATATTTACTTAAACATTATCAAATTGCCAATAGAAATGTTGTTATTGGAATTGGTTCTATGAAATTGTACCGCACTTGCCAGTGCGAAAAGCAATTAAATGGACCACCACCGCTGATAGCATAAATTCCTATCCTGTCCTAACTCTAATTGTATATTGTTCTCAAATGTTCTAGAAAAGATCTGATGTTTGAACCTTTTTACTGATACATTAAGCTGAAAATTTAATTTAAAAAGTAATTACGATGTTTGAACCCTTTTGACACATTAAGTTGTCAATTTAATTTAAAAAGTAATAACTACTCAACGTTCCTTATATTGAACCGTTGACCATATATAGCCTTTTTTATAAGGTATAACTTTATCACACTACCATAATTACTTATGAATTTCTTGATGTCATATCTGTTTATATAATTATCATTTTGGGTAATATTCCAAATCATGTTTATTTTTTAACCACAATATCTCGTTATTCCCCGTCACATTAACTCATTATTCCCCTTCCCCATTCTATTAATTTTTAATTTTTTCTCATCTTAAATTTAAATATATATAAAAAACTCAATTTAAAACCAAAAAATTCTCATAGATAAGCAACGACCTTTATATCCACCGATAATTTGGACCCAGCTAAAGCTCGTCATTCTTTAGTTCAAAACTATTCACAACTATATATTTCATGATTGTGGTGCGAAGGAATCACAAAATTAACTGCCACAAAATGTGGCAGCTTACTTGAGCTTGTGGATAAATCTGGCCTTATTTATGATGGCAATAAATAATAAATCCAATATTATATATGGTATTAGTTAGGTAACGTATTTGGAAAATCTATACTGTTACTATTTTTGGTCCTTGGCTTATAACATTGGATTTATTCATCCTCATTTATGATCACCATGAAAATTTGTGGCTTTAGTATTGTGAATTTTTTTATGATGAAAATAAATGTAATACTATCAAAAATTCATAAAACACTTAAAATCTTTAAATTTAACAATTATAAAACAGATTTTCAAAAAATTCAACTACATTTTTATCATAATTTTCTAAAATTTCCATTATTTTTAAAACTAATTTGTCATTCTTTTTGGGTTAGACTACACTATATTTATTTCTATTGAAATTGTTAGTTATTCAGTGGCATGCAAAATTGTCGAGCCAAAATTATTGGATTTGAAATTTCCATGTGAAAACAAAATTTTAAAACCTCTTCAGTGCATTATCTCTTGCAATGCCTAAAGAGCAACATGGACTTCTCTCAATAATTTGATAAGTACTTTGAGAACTTCTCTCAATAATTTGATAAGTATTTTGAAGAGTCATGTGTCTTTTATATAGAAGAATGTAAGATAATTTAATGGTCAAAAACATGTATTTATTTATAAGGGGTTATAGTTTCAAATTCTAAGAGTTTAGTATGCATACAATCTATAGATTTTAGTGGTCAAACTGACATGTAGAGGTGGAAATTTTGTCTGGAAAACCAAAAAGTCTCATACAACAATTTGGAGTCTAGCTTGGTCATGACCTTAAAATTAGATTATTATTATTATTATTATTAATTCTAGAATAACTTACTTTTTGACAAAAAAATATTTATTTTATTTTGGAATATATGCCTTCAAATATTTATTGGAATATTAATGCTTCCACATCAGATTGAATAGGAGTTTTTGAATGTATCGTGGAGGGATAGGTGATTATGATGCACATATTGATTGACTATGGAAATGAATGAAATATGTAAGTATGTCAGTCAATCATTAGGTCAAGTTCACTCACCAAGGTAGTCACGAATTGTTGTAACTAGCTACCAACTAAAAAAAGTTATAAATATATGTGACTGAGATCTATTAGATCTATTAAGAGCTATTGATTCTTGATATTTTGTAATACAAGACTACATATTGCTAGGTCCACTACTACTTCTCTCATCCAACTCTTTTGATGTGTGTATGCATGTATATTTTATTTATTTCCTATCCTACATTATACTATGAACATTTTCTCTTAGTAACTATCTCATGTAATCCCTCAAATTACAACGTTGATTTTCTTGCAAATGGTGCATATCTTCAGACATATATTCTAATTTTATACATGCATAGACGCTAATTTTAAAAGATATTTGAGACCGGTGGTAGATAAAATTAGACAATTACTTGAAAATTTATGCCAAAGAAAATGATTGAATCATGCATAAGAAAAAATATATTTCTTTACATAGACACATGAAAATTCCTCAAAGAAAGAACTGAAAAATAAAGAAATATATATATTTTTATATACATGAATAAAATTATAAAAGAAAATATCCAAGATAATAAATAGTGGTCAAATGAACCTCTATGAGTAGGTAGAACAAATTGTGTAAAATGTTTTTGAAGAATAAGTGATAGAGAAACTAGAATCCACTAACAATATCAAAGATTCTATCGTGATCTACATGATAGTCTCCTTTACACAGTGCAAAATTTTCTTCATAAATTAAATTTGATTAAGAAAGGTATCAATCATGTTTTAAAACCGCAATCCCCCCTGTAAACGTCAACGAGCAGTGCCTAGAAGAAATGACAATTCAAGTGGGAAAAGTTTTCAAATTTCAACTTTCAAAACACACCTTCTGCCTATTAAAAAAAAGAAAAACTCTGTGACCATGAATAAGTCGACCATGGCAAATTGGGGTGGCTAGTCCTATGTGATATCTAGAAAACGAACCCTAACTCATATACATGAAAAAGTAGCTATACCAAAAAAATGGTTGATGCGGAGTACATGACGAAGGGAGTATACATTGAATGAAAAAACAAATAAAAGGAATACGAAAATAATGCATATTTATAATTTGTTGGTCAAACTTTAAAAATTGATCAGAACAAAAGTTGGAAAAAAACAGTGAAGATACCTGATGTAAAAGATTTCCATCAATCCAATAAAAACATTCATTAGGAGCGGCAAGTCCTTGGAGTACTATAGAGATATAAGATTAGTACAGTCGAAGCAGATGCAACAATTAGAGTATTTTCTGTGGTAAGAATATTTCCATCTGCATACTTTTTTACCATTTTACAAAAATAAACTTCACCAATTTGGTTTAAAATTGACTTATTTCTTACATCGGTATGATTAACTTAATATTAACCAAAAGCTTATAAGTATTAATGGTAAATAATATTTTTTTATTTAATCTTATCTTACAAATATATATGTTTGACTTTTCAAATATTGTTTGTATCCTAGAATACTATATATAGGTATAATATTTTATCCTTGTAAAATACCGTAGTAGCACAATAAGCACACTCGATGGTTCCTGAGTTGATTAAAGATATGGAGATGGTAGACGCTGGCATTGGCACTCGTCAACATTAGAAGAAAATGTTGAAAAAATCGATGTTTATTATTCAAGACTTGAATTACATGGGCATTCATAATCATATGAAACAAGTCTTATATTTCTTCATGCAACAAAGTTCACAAGTAGATTTTTGGTAATCCTTACATTGGTATTGACTATATTACCATAGAAATGTAGAATATATAATTTTTATTGAAATATCTTATAGAGAAGGAAACTAAGTGAGCATTAGAGGTTATGAAAATAATTTAATCCATATAAAGGATATAACAATTGTACTGCACCTCTTGTTTAGATGATCCAAGTGGCTCTAGAGAAGTTGAGAAGTCATAGAGGGCTCAAGAAAGGTTCAAAAATAAAATTTATTATACTTCCATGAAATCAAGTTCAGATCAAAGAGCATGTCACGGGATTTCCAATTGCGCAAACGACACCTCAATCTGACATCGTATGTGAAAGTTATGGCCAGTCAAGGTTTTGATCAAACCAGCCCCCCTAGCTAAAATTAGCAAAGGGCCAACTAAATTTGGAGTCTGAATAAATTTGACGGAGTTGATAAAGTTGGATGAAATTAAAGAGAAAATATTTTGGCACTTTGTGGCGACAGATTTCGGTGACTCGAACTGGCGAAATTGTCACCTACTTACATTTTTCGGTGACCCTTAAGAATTCCCCTCATGGC
Source organism: Pinus albicaulis (assembly GCA_034641835.2). Taxonomy (NCBI): domain Eukaryota; kingdom Viridiplantae; phylum Streptophyta; class Pinopsida; order Pinales; family Pinaceae; genus Pinus; species Pinus albicaulis. The sequence continues at coordinate 44,789,473 of CM076580.1, forward strand.
ATTAAACAGTAATGTTTTAAAGTAATATATATATATATATATATATATATATATATATATATATATATATCTTTGGGGTGGTAAGCCACCAACATCACCATCCAGCAATGGTCGCATAAATATATATATATATATATATATATATATATATATATATATATATTAGGCTCGGGGCCTGCGGCTCCAACCTCAGACCCCACCCAATACACAACGACATAGTATATTAAAACGGGGCCAACGAGTGTTGAACCCACATCGGTTAGTGGGCTGGACTTCTAGCGATGGCCCCATACCCGCCACCATAAATACCAATGTGCCAATTTTAAAAATGCACCAATGCAAAACAAAATCACCAAGTCGGGAGGTCATGGGGTTGGAACCCGGGCCTCCTACACAAAGTTTATTTGCCCAACCAATAGACCCAAAGACCTACTTTGTAAACTCAAATCCAAATAATTCTATATAAATCAAAGTTAACCATTCAACCAAGGAAACCTAGAATGAGCACAGCCAAGCAAAACATTGAGCAGGCACAGTGAACGAGAAAAACTGTCATGCGGAGAATTACGAGGAATCTGAAAGATTCCCTTGGAGGCTGATTTTTTACAGAGGCAGAAGTATATCAAGTTTATACTCTTTTTTCTCGGAATTTTACAAGGAGTGAAATTAGGAGATCGGTTTCCTCATTTGAGAAGCATATCTTCCGTCAATTTGCAGATAGGAATATTTTTGGAATCATGAGGAATCTAAAAGTTTCCCTTGGAGCCAAAATTTAACAGTGACAGAGTTATGTCGGGTTTATACTCATTCTTCTCATTTTTTCGCAGGAAACATGGTGGTATAATAAAATTCATCATTGGAGCAGCGAAACTTCAGTTAAACTGCAGCACAAAATATTTATGGAATCTTGAGGAATCTTGGAGATTCCCTAGAGGAAAAATTTTCACAACTGTAAAACTAGGCCGACTTCGTACTACCTTTTCTCAAATTTTCACTAGGAACGCAATGATGTGATTAGATTCTTCATCTGAGCAGTCAAGTTTCAGTCAACTTGTGAGAAGGAATGTCTGTAGAATCTTTGAGATTCCCGAGAATCCCAATTTTAACCCAAGGAGAAAGGGGTTGAGTTTATAGTCATTCTTCATAATTTTTCGCTAGGAATTCAATGGCGCGTCCCATTTTTTCAAAAAAGGTGTGCATTTTCAGGAAATCCCCAGAAGTGTAGGTATCAAGTGTCATTCTTACATGCATGTAATTTTATTTCTTAGAGGATTCATGAAAAATTCCTCCCCACTTTGAGCATGACGCGGAGAGGTAACCCACACTGGGTGAAATTTGTTGTCAAGTTGTTTTGTGCATTTTTTTCTCATGGTTTCATTTTATTTATGGTTCTTTCATGTGATATGCTTTCATGGTTACATGCTCTTTTATATGCAATTATGTATGCATATTTGTAGTAAAAACATTCATATCAAGTTTGGTATCAGATCGAGTCTTATGTTGATGTGAGTTGCAAGTGTATGATAACCAGGGCAAAGTTCCAAATATATGAAGGAAAAATTAAGTCCTTTGATCCAGAAATGGGGCATAGAGCATGAAGAGGGAAAATGGCATATGAAGATGCTCGGTTGGAAGAAGAGAAAAAATATTGCAAGGCATTTTGTGCTGTGGCAGAAAGAGTGGAAAAATTGTTTGCAGAGTACGAGAATAAAATGGAGAAACCTCAGAAGAAGGAAGGACCAAATGATCATGCCTCAATCAATCGTGAAGGAGGAGGAAAAGAGCCTCTTGAACATCCATCTCCATCTTCTAGCGAAATCTCCTTTTCTTCCTCTTCTTATCATTATAGAGGTAGAAGAATTCATAAAAAGCCATTTTTAAAGCTAGATATCAAGTTTTATTTTCTAGAGTTTAGTGGAGAATCTAATGCAGAAACGTTAGATAACTAATTCAAACTGGTTGAAGTATATTTTCGCATACAACGGATCAAAGAGGATGAGGCCAAGGTCCAGTTAGCATCCCTTCGAGTGAGTGGCACTACTCTCGTATGGTGAGAAGAAAAGTTGTAGAAAGGTGATAAGAGTAGTCATAACTTCTGCTTTTGTCCTCATATGAGTTTTTCTATGATGTAAGAGGATATTTTTACCCATTGGGCTACAAAAAAATACCATGATGGAATGGAAAAATTTGAAGCAAATTAAAGGTCAAAATGTTCAAAATTTTACACATGATTTTAGGAAACAAGCATTAGAATATAATGTCCTGCTAGAAACTCCTAAGACATTGATGAAATATATCGGCTCTTTGCTTAGTTATTTGTGTCATTTATTCTTATTATTTCAGACTAAAACCCTTGATGAAGCTAGTTTAAATTTTTTACATCTTGAAATCAGGGGGAAACATGAGCAAGAATACCACCGAAAGATGACAGAAACAACTAATATAAAGGAAGAAAAGAAATCATTTACTCATTGTGAGAAAGAAGGGCACGATGATGAAAATTATTGGAAACTTCATCTAGAATTGATGCAAATGAGTAACAAAAAAAAAGAGAAGCAACAGATGGTTGCAACCATGCAACATGGCCAAGAATATAGATCAGAAGATGGTGAGAAGATAACAATTCCAGGACTTGCAGGTGTTCGACCAATTGACATGGGATTGAACTCAGGTGATGAAATGAGGATTGTAGCTCTTCGGATTGCAGAAGATGGAACTATTGACTTGGGTTCTGATTGATGCATGAGGCAAATATTTATGCAGATGTTGTGCCAAAAAAGAGGGGGGAACCAAATATTGCATGGATCCAAGAGCTCGAAGAGATCAACGAAAGAATTCAAGCGGAGAATTCTTAACTAAGGAGACTCTCACAAAAATTATTGGAGGAGAAAAAAAAGGTGGCAACATTAGTTACAATCAAAGGACGAAGCCTTGAAAAAGTTGCAACATAACAATCCTGAGTTCAAAAGTGATCCTTCAATTTCATTTTCATTTTATGATGACTATTTCAATTCTTTTGAGAAAAAAAATATAGGAATTGGATCAAAATTATTGAATAACATGGGGTATCAAGGAAAGGGCCTCGACATTAGCATCTAGGGAATTGGAAATCCCATCAAAGTGGTGGAGTTTCCTTTTTATGAAGAACTTCGATATGTCATAAAACAGGTTGGAGAATGCTCCAAGAGAACCAATGACCAACCAAAGGTGGATGATCGGAGCACCTGATCACATTCCAGTGATAGTGAGGATTATATGGGCACTTATCATAGGCGCACTACGAATAAGAGTTCCAAGAAAATATAGAAATTTTGGAGGAGAAAGAATCATTGTAGTCATTACGACAAGGATGGAAACTAAAGAGACACGTGTCAAATACTCCATGCCTAGAAAGAACCTATGAACGAACTAGTTGGTGAAGATGTTCAACAAGAGAATCTGCCAGAGCGAGATGACCCAGTCACTTTGTTGACTGAGAGATGGTTTTATTAGATATATTATATTGTCATGGACACATTTTTAAAATCAGATGTTGTGAAATGATTGTAAAAGTGATGATCTATTTTCCATCACTTATGAAAGCAACATGATGATATTTTGGCCTTGTTTTTTTATAGCTGGAGTATTGGTTTCTCTAATGATATTAATCTAAACTTAACCAAAGAGTTTGTGTTATAAAATATTGGTAAGTGTGGGGTTTCTCGAATGATGTTTGGTCTTGTGGGAGAACATGCATAATTTTACTATTGGTTTGTAGAGCACACATGTGTCGATTCATCACTTATGGCTACGAACTATAAAGGTGAAAGAGAAGGAAGTGTGGCCTGTTAGGGTACTTATGGTGTAGACAAGGGAGTAAAATAGATTGCAGATAGTGTTCATGATTTGGGAGAACCAAAATCTCCTCAATGGGGAGGAATGATCTAGGTTTCTCAAAAGAGGATCATAAGTCAACAAGGGCTCGGGAAAGGATAAAAAATAAAACATATTAGATTTCCAAGAAACAATGGTCAGATAGAAGAGCTTGTCATAAGCATTTAAATGACTCAAACGAAACCTAAATTCCACATATTTTGTGAAAGTTATGGTCAATAATTTTTTTTGTCAAAATAGGCCCCCCTAGCTAAAGTTAGCAGAGAAACAACTAAATTTGGAGCCAAACTAAATCTGGTGGAGCTAGTAAATTTGGAAGATATTAACAAGACAACAATTTGGAACTTTGTGGTGATGGATTATGGTGGCCATAACTGGCGAAATTTTCACCTACTTAAATTTTATGTTGACCCCCAAAAACTAAATCAATGTCTTTAAACAATCATGATTAAAATAATAATAAAATATTTTTTTTTGGGGTAGCGGGCCACCAACCCTGTTGAGCCCCCAATGAACACAACAATTATATATATATATATATATATATATATATATATATATATATATATATATATATATATATATATATAAGGGTCAGGTCCCTATAAGGGTCAAGTCTGCAGCTTTGACCCAGGACCATGCTCAATACGCAAGGACATGATATATTACAACGTGGCCTATGGGTGTCGAAGGTGGGTCGACCCACCAAAGAGGACCCCATAACAACCATCATAAATATAAATGTGCCAAGTTTAAAAATGCACCAATGCAAAACAAAAATGCCAAGTGGGGAGGCCGCGGGGTCTGGACGCGAACATCCAACACCAAGTTTATCTGAAAACCAACAAAACCAATGACCTACTTTGTAAATTTTTCTCTAAAAAATTATATATAAATAAAAGTTCACTATTCAACCAGGGGAATCCATAATGAAGAGGACCCAGCGGAACCTTGAGCGATCACAGTTAACAAGACAAAACCATGATGCAGGGAATCATCAGGAATCTGAAACATTCCCTTAGAGACTGATTTTTTATAGAGGCAGAAGTATATCGAGTTTATACTAATTTTTCTCATAATTTTCCAAGGAGTACGATGGCATGATTGGTTTCCTCATCTGAGAAGAAGATCTCCAATCAACTTTCATATAGGAATATTTTCGGAATCATGAAGAATTTAAAAGATTCCCTTGGGGCCAAAATTTCACAGTGAAAAAATTATGTTGGGTGTATACTCATTCTTCTTAGTTCTTCACAGGGAAAGTTGTGGTGTAATGAGATTAATCATCTGAGAAACATAATTTAAGTCAACCTGAAACTTAGAATATTTATATAATCTTGTTTGTAGGCCAAATTTTCACACTTGAAAAACCAGGCCATCTTCATACTCATTTTTCTCAGTTTTTCGTGAGAAACATGATGATGTGATCATATTCTTCATCTGAGTAGCTAAATTTCAATCAACCTGTGAGAAGGAATATTCGGGGAATATTTGGGATTTCCATGGGTCCATATTTAGACCGCAGTAGAAAGGGTTCAAGTTTACATTCATTCTTCACGATTGTTTTCCATGAATCCAATGGTGTAGTCCATTTCTTCATTAGAGGTGTGCATTTTCAGGCCATCCGTCAAAGTGAAGGTATAAATTTTTACATGAATGTAATTTGATTTCACTGAAAAATAATGAAAGAGGCCTCCCCACTTTGATCAGGGTTCAGAGACGTAACCCACACTTGGTGAACCCCATTATCAATATCTTTCAGGCATTTGTTTCTCATTGTTGGATTTTATTACCGCTCCTTTCATGTGATATGATTTCATGGTTACATGCTCTTTTATGAAATTTCGTATGCATATTTGAAGTAAAAAGATCCAGATCACTATATTTAGCACCTAAAGGATACCATATAGTTTCCATTCAAATTCTTGAAAAGTAGGCATGGGCATGATTTATAGAGCTCATATTTTATATAGATTAATGTTTCCAAAGGAATGAAAAAAAATCTGAATAAAAAAAAAATATGTTGATGGGCCTAATAGTAATAAATCAATTATAATTGTTAAAAAAGTAGCACACTCAACTCCTATAGTTATAATTCGATTAAAGATAAAACCATCCTATACAAGTTAAATGTTCCACCACCATTAACTTCTAGACGAGGGAGACGAAAACCCTAAATCACACAAGTTTATATTCAAGAAATATTGGGATGTGATAGACATCATGCGATATGAATTAGATCAATATATTATATGGAATCTATGTCAATGCTTCGATATGGAAGATTTAGTGGAATCAAATTATGAGGTAATTTCTACTGGTGGTCCTAGTATTGAAAATTTTGGGTGAGAAAATTTATGGGACATTTTCAGGCCTTAAATGACCATTTTTTGTGTCCCAGCCTTATATTGACAGACATTCCATAATATATAAATCTATATTTCCAATGGCATGATAATTTCCTCAAGCAGAGATTATATGAGAAATTCATGATTCATGGAAATTGTCCTATAGAAATTGGCTACCATAATTCAAAATAATGCCACATCAATCCATGTTACTCATGGAAAATGGGCTAGCCATGTGGGCACTATGAAGAAGACTCTAGAAGTGTTAGGTTGTAAGTCATTTTGAGGGTTTAATGGGTCAAATTTAAAACCTACTTGGCTATTAGACTCTATTATAACTAGGCTATTAATGGGAAATGGGGTTCCATTCTATTCGAGTGTATTTTATTCCATAGATGGGAAGAGCAACTCGAAGTGGATATAAAGAGAAAATAAAGAAGACTTGTGTATTGTAGTAACCCATGGGCCACATGTCTCACTTAATTTTACTTTTATCCATTTCCATTCAAACAAGCAGAGAACAAGGCAACCCCACCTTCTAGTTGGGTTTTTTGTGATAAGGTTTTCACATTTCATATCTTGTGTTATTATGGCCGTAATTTATTTTATTTGTGTATTTTATCTTTTCATATATTTCTTGCATAACAGAGCAATTTATAAACCTATAAAGAAAAGGAAAAATTAAACCTCATAGTGTATATTTTTAATTTTTATTATATTTTTAGAATATGTATTGTGATAATTTGTATATTAATGAAAATTCCTTGATATTTTATAAATCATATCAGTATGAGAGTAGGTGTCTTTGGGTATTTTGTAGGAAGTTGAAAAGGATCCAATTCAGTTGAATCGTAAATTCATAAAACCTTATCCTTCTCCAACAAATCTATTAATCTCCATTGATATCCAATAGACGATAGGTCCTCAAAGATGGAAAAATAGGTCAAAGATATTATCTCTAACATGAATATCCTTATGGAAGATTTGGTAAACAAGTTGGGAATTGGATAAGACATCGGTTCCAACTCAAAGGGGATATGACAAATTCGAAATAACCAGAGATGGAATCTATTAGAGAACCTCAAAAGGAAAAATCTAGTTTGAGTTCCTTGAACCATAGACAGTCCCTATGGAAAATGAAATAGGAGGTCGAGGGATATTAAGGCAATATTGTCTTGTTAAATTTAAATCATTGGTTTCATCAGTTAGAGGTTTAATTTAGTGTTCATAGAGAGAAAGACTAAAAAACAATTCTCGACTAAAATCAGAGGGCAATTCCTTGACCGTGTGGGAAAGCCACATGGAAACCTTGAGGTTGATTTTGGATTTCACATGTATAATAAGAGGCGATTTGAATTAGTATAATGAAATTTTTTACAGCTTTAAACATTCAAACCGCATAAACCATTAATCTCATAAACTAAATAAGTAACGCAAGATATACATGGAAACCCTTACGAGAGAAAACCAAAAAAATTCTTTATATATAATATCTTGTCGGCAACAACATACAAGAGACACCAATCTCCTTTACTTCTTTATAGGAACCACCTCTAGGAAACATAAATCTCATTTTTTGATTCGTAGGAGCTAACCTATAGTACACATCAATCCCCTTTTTTTCTTCGTATAAACCAACCTATATTAGACACCAAACAACTTTGTTTCTTCATATGAGCCAACCTACAAGAGAGATCAATTCCCTTTGTTCCTTTTTAGGAGATCTAGTGGAGTGATAAAATCTTGGCGACCATACTCAGAAGAAAAGTGACAGATCCTCCCTGGTTGTACCATAATCTATCGAATTCTAGGCCTGTGGGTGACAGATCAAAGTCTTTGTGAAGGCTGATTTGAAAGATGCAAAGAACCAAGTTGCAGAAAAAATGAACTTTCTGGCTTCGAGGAGATACACCAGATCGAATCTAGATCCTCATCCACCTGATCCAGTTGAAGATTGAGAGAGACTTGTTCGGAAGCAGAGATCCCAACAATCAGAATTTCAGTCAAATCCTTCTCCATTGGTAAGATCTTCCTCTTCACCTACAAAATTTTTATCTCTCGAAGACATACTTGTTGATTTGAAGTTTGAGTTTTCTTTATTTTGATCAAAGTATGAAACTTCATTGCCTCACATAGGATTTGACCTATTAAGAATTTCTGAATTAAAATCATTTTTTGAGGTATTTTTTGATTCCTTTAAATGCAAAGATAATTTACTTTTTGAATTATCTAAATTAGAATCATACTTTTATAGAAAAGTCTGGAGTCAATTTTATAGGCTTAAAAAGTTAGCTAATCAAATTCAATACACATCTGAAAAGGCCATCATCCAATACCATCAAGATTCATTACGCATTCCGACACAATCCCAGTCAGTTGTTGCTTCCTCATCTACACCTTCTGCTTCATTACCCATTTAGTCAATTCCTTCCATTGTCACTCCCGTCTTTCACTCAGCAGGATTCATAGCCAGATTTTCACCCTTGATTCTACCTACTCAACTAAATTCCTTACCCCAAATTTATGGCTAGAGACTCCCTCTTTTTTATGAGAATTATCAAATCAGTGTAAAACAACACTTAGTCAAAGTCACTGATTTCATTGACCTTGAAGAAATAGATGCTGACGATGCTAAGATGAGAATCATAGTTTAAATATTTTATGGAGATGTTAAAACTTGGTTTATATATTTGACTGCAAACTCTATAGAAACTCTAGACCAGTTGATTGATGCATTCATAGCTTGATGCAAGGTGAATAATAAACCCCTGCAGATTCCTTCTAAGTATGGCAATCTGAAAAGGAACCCAAATGAATCAATTCAGGATTTCACTACTCGTTTCAACTGAGTGTAAAATTCAATTCCAAATGAGATCAAACTTCCTCCAGGCTCGACTATCTCTCATTATCCGGATGCCTTTGATCCAGGCATGACATACCAACTGCAAGAGAGTAATCCTACAACATTAGAAGACATGCAAACGAATGCAGTCAGTGTGGAAGCAAACTTGTCAATTAAAATTTCAAATATGAAGGGTGAGAAAAAGGTAACCATCAATGAAGAAGCATACTCATCCTGTGAGGTAGAATTGGATAGTTTGATAAGGATAGTAGAAATAATGGTTGATAGAATGTCCATTTCAGAAATACAACTAGAAGCATAGGTTAGAAATCCTAACTTAAAAGTATAGTAGCAACAGCCTCAATTTAGGATTAGACAAGTAGAACAATGGGCTCCTGAGAAGCCAACACAAAAATATTAGATTCAGACACCCTTACAGCAAGATTATGGTCAACGAGTTGAGGAAGAAGAAGAATATCATATTTTGGAAGAAAAACACTTTTTAGAGCAGATAGAAAACCCATATTTTTTACATAAAATGAAGAGTATATTGAGAAGACAAATGTGTCTAAGGATGAATATTATATAATAGCCAGTGATCATGAGTTTGAGGTTTATTCTGATGATTATCGGTGGGGTTATTTGAAGGCACTCAGTTCACAGCAGAGGAAACACTCAATGAGTAGTAGAGATGTTCCATTCAATCCTATTCAAAAACTGGCATCCCAACAAAAATATACTTAGCTGGAGAAAAATTATCAAGGTAATCAGAAAAAAGGGAAGGAACCTAAATGTAAAAATCAGAGCAAGATTAATCAACCATCTATAAGCACACCGAGAAAATAAAAATATAGTCAAAAGAAGTAAGCTACACCAAAGGATCAGCTGGATAAAAGATACACTGTCACTAAAGAGGTAGACAAATCCATTCCTTGCTTAGAAACTAAAATATATAAGTTAAAAGTCTCCATCCTTTTAACTAAACTTATCAAAAACAATAAATATAAGTCTCACGTGGCCAAAATGTTGAAAGTAGATCCTTTATCTGATATGGTGAATGCGAATATGACCATCCTAAACTCATTTTTGGTCCAGCTTGAGGTCATCAGTTAGAGGATAGAAAAGTTCCCCCATTCTATCTAAGTCTAATAATTCATCAATGCATCCTTCAAAATTCCATTCTTGACTCTGGAGCTTCCCTTAATTTTATGCCAAAAGCCATTATCAAGAAATTGGGCCTAGATATAAATCATCCTTACCATGACCTATATTCATTTGATTCGAGTAGAGTTCGTTGTCTTGGTCTCATAAAGTATTTAGTATTTTCCCTTGAACAAGTTCCAGTAAATAATTTCTTGATGGATGTGGTGGTAGCTGATATACCACCACGGTTTTGTACGTTGCTGTCAAGATCTTCGGGAGAAAAGTTGAGACACACTTTGCAACTAGATTTCTCTGATGCCACCATCCTGGTTTTCAAAAAATTGAGAATTTTTTATCGGGAAACAAGGATGAAATACATGATTACCATTAAAGAGAAACCTAAAAATCATCCAATTAATGTTGTACGTATATATCTTGAATCATTTTCTTTTCAATGATAGCAGTTTAATGATGTAGATATTCAGCCTGTAGAAGTAGAAGATATTACAGAAATTTCCAATAGTGTCAGAGCCGTTTTAGGTGAGGAAAAAGGAAATATGCTTAGTTATTCAGAGCAATCATTAGATAAAGTAGAGAAAATTTCAGAACAGATTGAAGATTTGGCCTGCGAAGATGAGATATAACATAAATTAGAATTCCAACATATGGATGATCAAAATGGTCTTTGGACCATGGCTTTTGATGGTGCCTTGGGGAAATATGTGGCAGACATCGAAATTTGGAACTACGGTCCTCTTCATCAGCAAGGTAAATTTCCAAAAATTGTAATATTATTTTCATATAAGTTGGCTTTCGATTTTTCTAACAATGAGGCTGAATACGAGGGATTGATCATCGACCTCAAAATTCTGAAAAGGTTGGGCACAAGAATAATTTCACTTTATGGCAACTCTGAACTTGTGATAAAAACAGGTAAAAGGGGAATACTAGGCCAAACATCCACGATTGAGAGCATATATAAATGATGTATTGGATATCCTAAATATGTTTCCCAAATATACATTGTTGGTAGTGTCGAGAAGTCAAAATATTATCGAAGATTCGCTTGCTACAAAAACAAGTAATTTCAAGATTCCCATATTTTCCAATAATAAGTTTGAAATCCATGTTAAACATTGGTCAACTGTCCCTGATAACTTGTGGTATTGGCAAGTATTTTGGGATGGAAAATAGGTAAAGAATTTTCTTCAAAATTAAGCTCAATTCGAGAATTATTTTATTGATGAAGTTTATGACAAGGATGATCAAGTCATTGAAGCCACTCAGGTTGATGTATTAAATTTGAAGGATAAAAATATTTCAAGAGGTCTCATATCTTTGGAAAAAATGCTTGATTAGGATGATGTTGCTAGGAAGTCAACCCTGGTTCCTACGGAGAAAGGTGTGTAGGATGTGAACATTGGAATAGTGGACAAGTCTAATATCGTCAAACTGTCTGAGTCTTTATCTCATGAGGTAAAATACAATTACATTGCTTTATTTTCTAAATTTTTTGATGTATTTTCTTGGGATTATGAAGACTTGAAATTTTATGATGAGAACATTATTCAGCATACTATCTTAATCAAGCCTGACCAAAATCCCTTAAGGAAATTTTTAAGAAGAATCAAAGTCTGACATCATTATTCTCATAAGATTCTCTAAATGGATATCAAATATATTTCTGGTAAGGAATAAAACTAAAGAAATAAGGCTTTGCATTGATTTTAGAAATTTAAACAAGGTGTCTCTTAAGGATATTTATCCCCTTCCCAAAATGGATCATATCCTACAGAGAGTGGTTGGAAATTTATGAATGTTTGTTCTAGAAGGATATTCAGGATACAATCATATTTTAGTACATGAGAAGGACCAAGACAAAACTGCCTTCACGACATCTTGGGGCACATTTAGTATGCTAAGATTCCATTCAGACTCAAGAATGCAGGGGCCACCTTTCAGCGGGTGATGGACATAGCCTTTGCATATGAGAAGGATGTTTTCCTAGTTGTATATCTTTATGATTTGACATTTTTCTCTCATTTTGATGATCAACAATTGTATCACTTAAGAATTGTATTTCAAGAATGTAGGAAATTCAGAATTTCTCTTAATCCAAAAAATATTTTTTTCCATGGAGGAGGGAAACCTTCTTGGTCACATCATCTCCAATGATGGTATTCGTATTGACCCTTCTCGGGTTGAGCTATTCAACATATTTATTTTCTGCGAAGTAAGAAAGAAATCGAATCGTTCAATGGTAAAATGAACTTCTTAAGGAGATTTATTCCAAATCTAGTTGAGCACCTTCAAGAAATGACCAACATGTTAAATAAAGACAATGAGGTAAAGTGGTCTGAAGATTCCAAAAATTCTTTTAACTCAGTGAATTTTTCCTTAACTACAACCCCTGTTTTAATTAGCCCTAACTACTCTATTTATTTTATCATATTATCATTTTCCTCTGAGCATACCTTAGCTTTAGTCTTGATGCAAAAGAAGTATATTACCAAGCAACCCATTTCATTCTTCAGTCGTACCATTAGGGATGCAACCCTTCAGTAAAATATCATTGAGAAGAAAGCCTTGGCTCTCGAAAAGGCACTGAAATTCTTCCGTGTATACATCATACATTGACATATTATAGCTTATGTCCCTAATGCAACAGTAAAGGATGTTATTATGCAGACTGATCTGAAAGATAGAAGAGGGAAGGGGATAGAAGTAATGTAGAGTATGACCTCGAGATCAAGTCCAAAATACTGATCAAAGGTTAGGGTTTATCCAAGCACATGGTTGAATCAAATTTACATGCTCTAGACATCAACCTCATTTCTTTTTTGTCTTATTTATAAGAGGATGGAACTCTCGTAAAGGTATCTCATATTTTTATTTATTTTACATGGTATTTTGATATCATGTATGCTCTTTAGAATTTAAATCCTCCTCCATGCATGTCTAAGAGTAATGGTAGGTCATTAAAGTTGAAGGCTTCCAAATACTACATTTTGGATAGTGCTATTTATTGGAAAGATCTGGGAGGTCTTTTGCTGAAATTTTTAGTTGAAAATGAAATAAAAGAAGTAATGAATGATTTCTATAAGGGATATTGTGGAGGTCACCTGTTTTGGAAAACCACGGCTAAAAATGTGTTAAGGGTTGGATACTATTGGCCAACTCTTTTTCAAGATTTCTATAAACAGTAATGAGTTGCCATGAGTGTCAGGTATTTCAAGGTAAAAGAAAACTTCTTACATTACCTTTGCAGCCTATTTCAGTGCATTCACGTTTTCAGCAATGGGGCCTTGACTTTATCGGAGAGATTCACCCTAAATAATCTTCACAAAATAAATGGATCTTAACGGCCACTGACTACTTCACCAAATGGATCGAAGTGATCCCAAAAATGCAAGCAACAATTTTAGTAATTATTCAGTTTTTGCAGACTCACATTTTGTCTTGTTTTGGCTCTCCTCATAAGATCATTGCAAACAATGCGGCTCCCTTGAAGTTGAAGAAAATGGTTGAGCTATGTGATAAGTACAACATGAAATTGGGGCACTCAACTGCGCATTATCCGCAAGGTAATGGATTACATAAACCTTCTAATAAATATTTGATTAATATCATAAAGAAGATGTTGGAGGCAAAAAAAAATAACTAGCACAAAATCTTATTAACGCTTTGTGGGCAGATAGGTTGAGTAATAATAAATCAATAGGAATGTCCCCTTTTAAGTTGGTTTATGGTTTAGACATTGTTTTTCCTACATCGCTTACAGTGCCAATCATGAAATTTTTACAAGAAGCAGGAAGTGAGGAGAAACATGTACAACATCGGATCAATCAGATGATCCATCTTCAACAAACAAGAGACGAGGTCTTTCAGAACACTTCAAAGCTTCACGAAAAGATAAAGAAGGTATATGACCAAAAGACAAAATTGGATGAATTCAATATTGGAGATGTGGTCCTCCGTTGGGATGCTAAGAATGAGGAAAAGGGGAAGCACAAAAAAATTGAGAACCTGTTGAAAAGGCCATACGATATTTCAACAATTCTTGGACAACATGCTTTCCTATTAAAACAAATGAATTGAGAAGAGTTATTAGGAGGACCACTCAATGATAGGATCCTTAAGAATTATCTTTTCTAATGCATAATTCTAAAAAATTACCAATTCCGTTGTATATATCAGTTTAACATTTCTGAAAAGTGTGAAGCGGAGAATCATCAGAGCTTGGAGCCTGAGGTGAACGCCATAAAGTTTCACTTTTTTTTTGTTGTTTTCAAAGTTTAGTCAAGTTCAATTTATTTCAGTTTTGAGTTAGTTTATTTTATCAAGTTTTTAGCATTCAGACTGGTTTTTAGATTTTGACTCCATGCTCAATGGTTAGGCTACTTGGTATACCATGTTCTTTACACCTCCAAGGAGCTGCCATCCCCATATGGAGCCAATGTTAGTGTCAATTTTTGCATCCTCCCACTAGTGATCAAATAGACTCTTATCATGTCTTTTTAGGGTCCCATTTTCAATTTTTTATCATTCCATTAGGTCATCATGTAAAACTTTGGTCACTCGATGTAGATCTAGGTCTGATTTTACTCCTTCCAAAATTTTACTAGTTGCTAGCTCATTTCACCTCTCAACTAAGCGTACCATCAATCATAATTTGACATCATCATTTCAGTCATTTTAGTCATTTTTTGATTTATTCCAGAGTGTCTATTAGGCCTTAGGGTTCCAAGGTCATTAAATCATCATTTCATGCATAAAGTCCAGCAAGTGAAGGAGTGACAATAAAGTATTTTCATCCGTAAATTTGATTTCAAAACAAAATGTAATTTTATGTTGCTAATTTGTAATAAGTACTTAAGAGTTTCAAATAGCTGCAAATACTCTAGTTCCAAAAGAAAATATTCAAGGTTACAAGAATAAAATCAGTGTTCAAAAAGCATCAAAAGTTGAAAATTAAAAAGATAAAGTCCAAAATGCAAAAGATCAAGTTCAAAGTCAAAATGGAAATTTTGTGGGCCACCCCACTAAAGTTGAAGAAAATGATATAAAACGAAAATAAAGGAGGTTTATATACATCATTTCACTTTTTCCAAACAAAACATCGACTCTCATTGGTAGAAAAGTCGGGTTTTTAGCTCTCACTGGAAAAAGTTTATCCTTGCTAGAGTTTCTAATCCGTATAGGGGCTTCACTCAATAAACCTCTTACATATTGGAAAATACCCCTAAAAATCGCATTATTTAACCCCCTATGAATATAAACCCAATACACCTTCCGTATTTAAAAAGAACCTACTTTCACTATATATTGTATGTATTCATTTTTTTATTAACATTCTTTATACCCCTTTATATTTTTTCATTAACTTTGAGCTCCATTTTTTATACCCATCAATATAAAAACCCTTTATCCCCTATATAACCCCCAATATATTATGTTATTTTATCCTCATTATATATCCCCCAATATGAACCCACATATTGTACATCTAAATGCCCCGCTGCGCATCTGCTAACCTCGTTACGCTTTGAGCTAGGAGGTAGGAAAACATTTTTAAAGGAAAATTGAAGGAAGAAAATAATTTTTAGGGTTTTGAGGAATGTCTAAAAGTTACAAATAAATTAATTAAAGATAAATATTCCCCTCTTCATTATTTTTCAAAGCAGAAAATAAATTCACTCTCTCATCTAGGGTTTTAAAGGTCAATTTGGAGAAATTGTGTCATGGTTATTTTTCAGTTTGAAAAACCTCAAACTCATCTTCCACAACTTCATTCAATCTAGTTGAGTCATTCACACATCTTCCCCTCACCCAATTCCTATTTTTCCCAAAAATTCCACTCAAACCCTAATTTCTACCTTGTTTTTACCATAGGCCCATGTTTTTCCCTTTTCATCCCCTTCCCCTCACACAAATTCAAAAAATCCACTTCCCCCTACTTCATAACACCATTATCTCTCCCCATAAATTTCCTCAAAATTTTAGGAAACCCTAAACTCATATTACCACCTCGTTCATAAACCTAGAAAAACACTTTATTTTTTCTCCTCTTCATTAGGGTTTTATTACTTCCATGGGCACTAACACCTCCCCCTCTGAGAGAAATAAGTATAAAGGAGGAAAGATACCAAGGTTTGATCCCTTTTACTTTCATCAAATCACATCATCTCCTTTTATACTCAAATGTTTTCAAGATGTCAACTGTGTACAGTTTTGCCGAAAGGTACAAGAGGTGGGATATAATGAACAACTCGTAGGGTTATTTTGAATTGCTTTGAAAAAGGATAAGGTTTTTATAGTAGGGATAGATTTCATCTTCACACTAGAAACCATCTCCACAGCCACTAGTATGACAAACCATGGAGAATATTGGTTCAAGGGTTTGAGTCTTGATGATGAATACTTCAAAACCCACCTAAAATCACCCTACAAAGATGTTCCATTGCATGTATTTCCTTTCAGATACCTATTGGATAAATATGATCCATTAATGAAGTCCATTATGAGATTTTTCACTTGTGAAGGAATATTTTCAAGAGTCTATAAGTGCCGCATAATACTACTAATTAATTTTACAGCTATGAAATCGCTTAACTTGTGAAATTGCATCTTCAAAAGTGTATCCAAGATGTCAGAGAAGATACATGAAAAGGGAAGAGATCATACATATAGTATTTTCCATCACAGACTGATTAAGATCATCATTATTCACCAATTTCAAGAAAATAAAATCACTTAAAGTCATTTTTGGAAAATTTAATTCAGGAGAACTTGGTAGAGCCACTACAACATCAAGAATTTCCTTCACCAGAGCATGATGTTGGATCACCAAGAAATAGGCAGGAACAATCTCCAAGTGACAGGGATGAGGAGAAACTAAAAAAAGCTAAAGAATCAAGCCATGAGGAGCACCATTCACCTAAAAGGAGAAAAAAGGACTCAGAGGTAAGAATTTATCAGCGAGGACATAGGAAAGTGTTTGCTCCACAAATTGTGGAAGGTGTCTTGCCTTCTACATCAGTGAAAACAAGGATATCATGAACAACAGGAGAAAATTATCCATGAGGAAGAACACGATGTTGACCTAGTATACTTGGAATCCCAAGATGAACAGGAAACCCTAAACCTAGTCACCAAAGGAAAAGATGCCAAAATCAGAGCTGCAAGATAATTTGGCAAGGATACAGTTTGTTATCTCCTTCCTTGAGCAAGAGAACAAATAGTTGAAAGATAAGAAAGTACTCTTGGAAATGGACTTGTTGAAAGCTAAGGGGAGAGATGCCAAAGGAAAAGAAGTGATTGGGCATGATGAGTTTGATGAGAATGAGGCCCAGATCAAAAGAAAAAGACCAAAAAAAAGGGGCCTAAAAATAGCATTGGAGAAATAAAAAAAATAAGAGGCACTTCTTGCAGAAGAACTCACCTTTGAGGAAAGAATTGAAAGAGAAATCAATGATGATAGGGATGTTTGGCTTGATAGGGTAAAAAGACACCTGGAGAAGCTCCTTCACAACACCAATAAGGACGATCATATGTTGAGGCACATGGTTTATCACTACCATACCAGAAACAAGATTTGCAATGTGAGGTTCAAGGAGTTGCAATATACTGTCAAAGAAACCCTAGTCAGTCAAAAGGAGAGGATCAAACTCCATTTTCTTACGGAATCCTCCTTGGTTGCATGACACAGTTTTTCAGAGCGTCACACAACAAACTCACATAATTTTTTTTTTAATTTTGCAAACCTTGGTGTTTTTAGACAAATTTTGAATTTTTGGTGCATACTGATGCAGATTGGTGCAGACTAGTGCAAGTTTTTCTATCTCTTCTCAGAAGCGCAGTGAAATTTGTTGTGATTTTGTTACATACCTCCAAATGAAAAAAAAAATATGTTTCTAAACATATAACCAAATTCTATGACAACTCATTTTGTCATATTTCCAATTCAGAGTTCAGTTTTTAAGGAAATTTCAAAAGTGTGCTAAAAAATCACCTCTCTTCCCTACTTTTAGAAATTCGTTGCACTTCTAGGAGTATTCTTGGGAAAAAGCATCTTTATCAGGCTTCGGGAGGCCAAATTTGTTTCTTTAATACTCTAACGTCATCTACACTTGACCAGCTACTCGGATAAGCTCTTATTTTAAAATTTGGATGATGCGAAGGCACCCAAAAAGGCCTTACATAAAATTTGTTGTGCTTCTAGAAATTCCCTATGTAATTTTACAATTTTCCTATGTAATTTTTATTTGATAGTTTCACTTTGGGAAATGTAAAAGGGTAAAGGGTTAAAAGTGAATGTAAAAGGCATGGTAATATATTTAAATAGGTGTATTTACCTATTATTAATGCTTGGAGATGATTTCTCTAGTTGGTTTTCTAAAAGGAGAAATAGTTCATAACCTCCGTAATTTTTTGTTTAGTTGCAGAAAGACTTGGTTTCAGCTCCACAAGTCATGGATTCGACCGTTAGAGCTAGGAAAAAAAAAAATTGGTCTATATATTTCATTTAATTTTTCATTCCAAGGGTTGGATGTTGTGTAATTGAACTTTGAACACTAGTGTATTCAATCATTTTTTGGTAGGAACTAATAGACAGAGTTGCAGGTATTTTGGTGCGATTCCTATGGTATGTGTATTAGTAGTGTTGTCTCTTATGCTTTCATATGTTTGAATGTATTATACTTTACATATTCATTACAATCTCTCAATGTGATTTATTCCTAAGTTAGATAATCAAAATTCATTATTTGATGCTTTGTTTTGGAGGAAATATCATAGTTTTGTCTCACTTTCTTCTGATAGAAAAGAATTCATGATTTCCATGCTCCTTTTGAAACCCTACGAGTCTAATCACACTCATATAGATACTTTAAAGTGTTAAAGTGTGTGCTTACCTTGCCCCATAAGATCTCTATAAGTCTGATCCTTATCTCCCTCACCTAGTTCTTCCTAGACCAAATTCACCATCCAACACCGAAAATCAATCAATAAAACCCTAGAGCCTACTATACCTAGCCTAAAATCCTCATTATCTAGTCAATTTTGTTGTGATCTCTCGGAGAGAACCCTCTCCTCCCTAGTAGGGATAGCTATTAGGCCAAAGAGGTCTATGGTTACCTTTGTTCGTCTCCTTCTCAGCCTTCAGAGATCCAGTGGACTGATAACACCTTGATTTCTCTTCAATTATCTTAGAACTGTTTTTGTAGAAGAGCAATGAACCTCACAAGGTTTTTGCATAAAATTAGAAAGTATTCCAACAACAAATTAAATGTATGGTCTAGTAGCAGTCGGGTATTTAAGACTTTCGAAGAGTTGTATGTACTTTGTTGCATCCACAAATTAATTTCCTTCTTTGGATGTAAGCTGTAAATTTTGTTTGATCAGACTAGTCAAAGGATTGCACATAGCCATGTCAAATTTGTTCAAAAAATACCCAATGTACTTATTTTGAGAGAGGAATATAAGATTCATACATTGTGTTAATTCAATACCTATATAGTAGTGAACATATCCCAAATCTGTCATCTCAAAACCTTTCCTCGATTCTTTCTTTATGGGTGAAATGTTATTTTCATTCCCTATCATCAGAAGATGATCAAAAGACACCAAAACATATACAATAATGTTTCAACTTCCTTAACAAATAAATTTGCATCATCGAGATCAAATTGTTTAAAATTTAGTTCCAAAATATGGAAAGTCAATTTCCCATATTAGACATGTTGAGCTTGTTTGAGGCCATATAAGGATTTGATAATCTTGCATAAAATTTTCTCTTGTCACTTCAGAATAAATCCTTTTATTTTAGACATAAAAACATTATCTTTTGGATATAAATTAAAGAAGGCAGTTCTTGAATCCATTTGGTGGTGGGGTGTCTCAATGGTAGCCTATTTTTTTTTGTGCGGGAAAACGTCTCCTCATAATCGACCCCTTTCTGTGCAAAACCTTTCGCCACAAACCTAGTTTTATGATTTTCAAGTGAGCCATTTTATTTATAGTTGTTCTTGAAGACTCACTTGTATCCAATCCATTTGGTTCCACATGGAAGTTCCATCAGCTTCCGGGTTTTATTGTTTATCAGAGAATAATACTCTTTTTTCATTTCTTCTTTCCATTCATCATGAGAAGTAGCTTCCTTTAAGGATGTTGGTTTTAAATTTGTAGAAAAATTTAATCCATAATAAAAGGAAACATACATATAAACAATTGAATCATATTCTTCTACATCACCTCCATTATTGCTAGTAGAACTTCTCATTCTTGTCTTTCCAACCTCATTAGGATGAAAACATTCAAGTGTCTTAGCGAGACATTTTCGAGAACCTGTATAAGATGGAACTCATTGTTCAATTGAATGATATGGGGTTGAATTAAGATCTAGCCTTCCAATTCCATCAATCACATCACTCAAAGTGTCTTCTTGATAAGTTTCCAGAGCTTCATTAGGGGTAGAGAGTGCTTCAAAAGGAGATTCCACAAATTAATCCAGGATAGGGATCCCCCCTTCAAGATGTGGAATGTCATTATCAAATTTCTGGAAATACTTTTCATGCCCGAACTTATCCAAGCGATCAATTTGATACTTAAAAAAATTGTTAGTATTGGAATATTTAAGAAAAATTACATCTCTAGATAGTATAAATCTCTTCATTACTTCACTGTAGAGACAATATCCTTTGGAGGTATCCTTGTACCAAAATAAGATACATTTTTAACTTCTTGCACCAATTTTACTTATATGTTCCTTAGGTATCGAGACATAATAGGTAGAACCAAAAACCATAAGATACCTCACAAAAGGAATGTGGTCATACCACATTTCATAGGGAGTTTTTTTTTTTAGAGAATGAGATATACATTTTTTCTTAACATACATTACACATAGAATTATATCAACCTAGAACATTAGCTTAACTTTTTCGAAACACATCATTAAACATGCAATATTTTAGATTGTCTTGTTCATTCTATTAGATAAACCATTCTATTCAGGATTATAAGGCACAACTATTTAATGTTGAATCCCATGTCATCGAAGATAGTTTTCAAATTAATTTGAAGTATATTATTTTCCATTATCGGTATGGATAGAGATAATATGAGATTTTGTATTGTTTTCAATCCATGTACAAAATCTTGTGAAATTTTCAAAATATTTAGATTTGTAGGCTTTAACATATATACCTATTGAAGGCTCAAACATATTTGCCTCAACATCGAGGATAACAACCCAGTTGGGAACCTAAAACTGTTCCTTTTATGTTTGGAATAATGGCTCTGATTGGGGATAATGGGACTAGTTTACCATTAAAATAGTATGTATGAATGGATGTAAAATATAAAATGAGAGTAATGGAGTGACTTAAAAATAACAACAATAATAATAAAAAATAATTAATCTATATACTAACCGAGATAGTATTTCTTGGTATGTGATTTCCAAAATATTTCATGCATCATAGAACAATGTAGATCATTAAGCACTTTATTAAGATAAAGAAAATAAGATAAACTAATTTAATTAAATATGTAGTTAAATTAGGTGATTAAAACTAATCACATAAAACATCTCGTTGTTTCACATATTCTTGAAAAGATACAGACATACATCCCCCGATTGGGGTGCGAAGAGGTAGATTCTCCCTCCCATAAAAAATTATGGTAGTGGAATTGGAATTGAATCCCACCAACCTCCACATGAGTGAAAAGGGTGCCAGGACATCCTTATGCATGCACCTTGAGGCAAGGTGGCATGATGGATTTCTGCACACGCTAATTAAATCAAGGCTGACGAAGGCATTGGAATTTTGTTACGAAGGTGGATGTTGGTGCAGGCATAGTTCCAAGAAGCCCAACCTCCATTGACCTTCAAAAAAGAATAATTTTGGCTATGTTAATGGTTTCCCCTTCTCTAATATACCATGTTTTTGTTACGCCAGATAGTAGGGTCTCCTGTGGATCATAGGGGTGCGAAGTTGGCCTTGAATAGGTTTGACATGCTCAATACCTCATTAGAAAAATATATCCGAGGACTACAACTTTTGAGTGAGAAACATCGGTTTATAAACCCATGTTGCTCCTAATTTTCCCAAAAAATGTTGTTTAGGGCCTTAAAATGACTCTGGAAGTTCAGGACCCAAAAAACTGGTAAAAATAGTAAACTACGCTATAATTAAGGAAACTAAAAAACTGAAAGAGACAATGGTGGGGCCCCACGTGGAATAGGCAGGTGGCCACCAATATCCACCTGGATCATTCCCCCCCCACCCTTAGCTAGCAACGGTTCCCATTGCATTGAGTTCCTCCCTGAGATGAGGAAACTTCTACTGAACTTGGTCCCTCGTGAACCACTTGCTTTGGTGCAGGAGTTGGCCAGATTTCACAACCCGATACAGTTGGATCTTCTGCTGGAGAGTGTTCTTGATTTGCATGTCCATGATACAATTTGTGGTGGCATGTTCCATGTAGTATGGGTTTGACTCTCTTGGTGTGTGTTGTTCTACAGAGTTGGAGGTGTCCAGTAGAGGTGGGAAGTAGCGCCGAAGGCGGTCCACATTGAATACGGGGTGCGGACCAAGGAATGGTCGAATAATCAACATATGGGCATGTGTACACAATGGAAAGGAAAAACAATAATTAATCTACAAACTAAATATCATATTTGTTTAACTTAAAAGAAAAGGTTGAAATATTAGGAATACATTTTTTTACCTCAACTATTGGTCCATGTGGTTGTACATAGTGACTCTCCTCCACATTAGTGAAGATATAAGGTTTAGGTGGAGGAGAATCCATGGAAACATGTTGTACTTGATGATTGCCTTGTTGATCAACTGTGTCTTGGGATGACTTCATAAGCTTATCCATCAATATGGGATGTGTCTACATGTTATCATGAACTTATTAATATAAATGCAATATAATATGAACTAGATATTTTAATATAAAAAATTATGTATAATCTGACAAAAAGAGTCAAATGTTTCGTATATATATGTACTTGGTCCATATCACATAGGTCATGCACCCTCCAAGTCTCACGAATGGCATCACAATACAGACATGTATATGTCAAAATTTTATGAAAGGGTAAACTCACAGAAAACGCATTATCATATAATGGAAATGGTGGGTCACGAGGAAATGATGGCAGTCCACTAATCTCCTCATCTAATGCAATGCGCACACAGCTCAATTCCATCCATATTATGTTTGCAATAGTCTCCTTGGTCTCGCCACTAAGTGACAACAACTTCTCTACCTATGACGGTAATACCAATCTCCTCGACGATATTGGAAAGAATCTCGAAGGTGGTTGTACATGCCCAAGCCCCTTGGTGCTCATAGGTACATCCCATGTTGATTCCATAATAGTGAGATCTGGTATAGTGAAATCTGACTACATATGTAACATGCAGTCTACATATAAATTATTGGAAAAATAAATGGTGACCTGTTCATGGAGGGGGAACTGGCCCCAATCTCAAATGAATCTATAAATGACAAAAGGGGCTGCATTAACATTCCTAAAATATTTCAATCGAATCATGTCGCTATTTCTAGTAGGGTGATTCGGAGGGATGTGGAATAAATCCCCATGAAAATTAATGTCCTTGGCAGCCTATTTCACCATATCTCAAGTATTTGGGTCTCTAACCTGATGCCCTATAGTCCTGTGTATGTACATTAATATGTGGATATGTTGGCTAAAACTATGGTATGTCTTGATCAAGCTATTGATGTTATAGAGCTTCAAAGGCAATGCATGATAATTCGGTGAATTGGAAGGGATCTTCTCTACCTTTGTTATGATCCATGTATGACAAGGCATAACATCCTATAATGTGATTTGAGCTACAACATCATCCCACAGAGGAATCAATGCTGCAATTTGATCCTCAAGTTTGGCATACTGAGGGCCTATAAATCATAAACATAATTTAACAGATATATAATTAAGAAAATAGAAGCATAATAACATATACATTAAATGCAAAAACGTCACTTGAGGACAATTTAAAAATTAAAGATAACTTCAAGACATAAACATATAAAATTTAAAGAGGATTTTAAAAAGTAGTAGGTGTACCTCAAATAGGCGAATAATGTTGACTATATGTTGCATGATCATAAACGAAGATAGAAACATTGCCTCTAACACTCTTATTGGCATCGAAGCTAGGATCTATGAGTGGAACATGAAATCTTGGTGGGCTATGTTATTTATCATGAGCCCGACCATGTATAAAGAAACTAGTCATACTATGATGACCTACAATTGGGGTGCATATATGGGATGCGTCAACATATTACATGTAATACATATAAACAATTCCAAGAAAAAAAAATCGATAAAAAAACCATTTATAAACTCAAGGAAAATAATCTAGCATGAATCTTTAAACTTTAGAGTCCATCTTTTGATAATTTATCGATCAAAGTATTGAGTTCCATGTAAACATAATCAAAATAAGCGATCAAATATACCTTCACACTCTTCCCGTTTCTAAATAATGCGTTTTATTCATAACACATAAATATGTAAATATATATGTAAAATTTTTAAATAAACCTATTTAAAAGACTAATAGAATTCCATGCCAACCAAATACTACAATAGACTTTAAGTTCTTAATGTTTGACTTTCGGACATGACATGCACTAGCTGCAAGCACATGAAGACAATGTTTCTTGTACAACACACTCATAATGAAACAATATGGTACAAATTAGAAAATAGTTTAAACACTTAGACCAAATAAACTTTTCATGATGGATTTAATATATCTATTAATGATACATCGTTTAAACATGAACTTATTTATATAGTTATATAAGTATATGTCAAATGCTCTATGTGTGTGTGTTTATATATACATGTTATGTTTTAAATAATTATTCTATGTTAAATGTTATAATTATAGTTATATTATGTTATAGTTATTCACAATACATGTTACACTATGTTATGTTATGAACTAAATAGTTATAGAACTACGTTATCTTATAAAAAATATATAGAGAGAACTATAATATATAGCTATGACATGGTATACTTAAATAAAAGCTTAATATATACCAAAAGACAATGAACACAAAATATAGGCTCCAAGCTAGGGCGAAACCCTAGAAAATATTGTCTTCTTATATAATAGATCAAAGTGAGAGTTGCAAGACCCAAACACCAAGAAAATGGCCTTCTACAAGCCCCAACGTAACCCTCTTTTCAACCTCCCCTAATCAAGTCAAATTCAACAAAGTCAATGTTGGTCAACGATCAAAAAATTTGGTTAAACTATGATTTTTTAACCTGCAACTCTTCCTCAAATTATCAGCCCATGCAACAAACCTATACCCTCAAACGTATCGTGCAAAGTAGGGAATAATTCACACGTGAAATAAAATTCTCTATCCTTGGACTTCTTCTCTTTATTATGTTTTCTTCTCTCCTTTTCTTTTTCTTCTTGGAATAGAAATCGAAGTGTGTGACTTATGTTCCAAATGAGGTTGAATTTCACTATATGTATACCCTTCTGGGAGGTCAAATAAGTGTCTCTCTAGGTTGAATTGGTCTTGTGGAGGAAATTTTTACTATTTTGACCCAAATAAAAGCTCTTTTACATATTTTTTAAGGAGTCCAAATAGGACTTTGACTCAAGTACAATGATTTGACTCATGAAAATATATCTTTCGGCTTGAAAAACCATAGAAGCACAGAAAACTTGTTTGACCTAAATAATAATATGACTTTGCGTATCAAAAACATGCCTGAAAAATAATAATAAATATTGCTTTTAGTTTTGGTTTTTATCTTTTATTTTTCATAAAATATATAATTGCAGAAGTACAATGACAATTATGAAGACCAAACCTAGTTACAATTTTCACTAGGTACAAACCTCCAACTAAAAACAATGTGAAAAAATAAATCATCAAATGTACAATACTTCCTAAGTATCCATGGAGGTGACAAATTAAGGTAGACCATTAGTATTAAAAGTGATCTTGATAGTCTACTTAAATATTCATAGGTAAGTAATGAAGAATTTGGTATGTTTGTTATTTTCTATTTTTTATGTGTTTTGTGTATGTTTATTTTTCATTAACTCGTGGATCAATCTTATCTATTATTAATCAATGATTTTAACTCTATTGTCGATTATGGTGCCCAATAAACCAATAAATCATAAGCACATGAAGGATCATTAAAAACAACAATGGTGATGTTTAACACTTCCCAATTATGGTTAGAAATATATGGTTGGTATGACTTCAATTTTATAGTCCTTTTTTCACACCCATTTGTGTATTATCAGTTTCAAAAACATAGTCATCTTATGCATGCCCTTTTCTATTGTTCCTACAATGTATAGCTCATTTTTTATCAACCCCCTTATACACCTCATACAAAATATATACATTTTTTTTCATTCTCATATGCATTCTCATGTGGGCATTAATATCCTTTATGTTTATGAATCTATCCTCTTCCACACTTAGCGCTAGTCATCAAACATGTTTTTCATGCTTAATAATAGACATATCCATCAACTAGGTTTTCCACACTTAGAATTAGCCATCAACTCTACAACATTATCCTTCTCTTTACTTTTACAATTTTGTAATATTACTCCTTATTCCTAGCCTCATCCACCATAGCCTAGTATAAGGTAGCACAAATTAGACTGTCCAAACGCTTGATTTCACATGTAACAAAATAAAAAATCTTAGCCACCAACTAGATTTTTGAAATTCCACAAAACTAAGGTTGTCAAATAATACTTTACTATAGTTCTAATAAATTAATATTCGACTCTAGAATTCATCACTAGTAGCTTAGCTCAAGCAATAAGAAGTTACAAAGGTTCAAATTTCATATTTCATCCTCTATTCATACATCGAAGAGAAAGAAGAAGCATATCATATTCTTTCACCTGGCAATCCATGATCCAACAGTAACAACCAAGTTCTCTGAGATGAATAGCTTATGGAATTTTCAGGAAGGTAAAGGTATGTTGTTTTCTAATCTTTAATCAATAATTCCTTAAATGTTAAAATTCATATATTTGGAAAATTTCCTATGTGACATTAGTTTCCCTATTTTCCAAAGATAGAAAACATCTTCGGTTTGGGGTGGTATTCATTACCATTTTTCAATTCCATATTCAATAACCACATATATTATTAATGAACATTCTTCTCCCAATTGATTATTGTTGCTATTTAGTTCAAAGATGGATCTGTTTAGAAATGATTCAGATTTTGAGAAAGAATGAGTTGATATGTATATGAACGGGTCTTTATTTTGAATTCATTTTCAAGTATTCTTTTTTGGAGTGAGACCATGAGTAAGATTAAAGTGTTTCCACATAAGATCCAACAATTGCAATACTTGTGGTTCCCACAAAATAACCAACCACAACAATTTCCATTTAGATAAATTTCAAAGAAGGAAGAATCTCCACAGCAACAAGATCTCGACAAGAAATTAAAAGTAAAAAATAAAATATTGAAGAAGACTTTCAAAGTATTGGAGTGTATATGAAGTTGCAAAATGATATGTTGACAAATATTTGAATTCTCAAGGTTATAAAAAATGAGATGAATTCAATACATGAGAATCAATACAAAGTTGCATCAGGACATGCAATACCTTTTGTTTGAGGGAAATGTTGGCTCTCTAAAATGTCATATTTTTTACTCTTTTCCTTCATTTTTCGTCAATTTTTATCATATTTTGTAGTACCATAACCTTACATTAAGACAGTTTTCATGATTATATAGGAGTTTAGACTTCTTATTTTTTCAAAGCATTTATTTTAGTACTTTGAGTGAATATATGATTGAAAATTATTAAAATAGCATGTCTTCACTTATATCTAAAAATTGGATGAGTTTTTTGATGTCTATAAGTGTATTTGAATATTTCAACAAAGTAATATTTGTCCACTTAGCATCAAATTAAAATTTTCTTTTCAAACTCTTAAATATTTGACGAAGATTTCAGATCATAATTCAAGCACATTCAATGGACAAGAATCATGGAAGTTTTGATAAGTGTCTCCTATCAAAGATATTAGAGATTTGTGGGTGGATTTGCAGAGATAATGATCACATAATTTTAGCAAATTGATTGTATCTACTTGAGAGAAAAGTAGATATGAATTTAGTGGTTTATTCTCCTATTTTCAAAGAAATCCGTGTATAAATATGAGTGTTTTTTCCATTGAAAAGGGAGGAAGGGAGAAGAAATTTAGAATTTTTAATCAGAATACTTGAAGAGATATCTTTGTAGCTAGAATTTAATCTTTTGGAGCTAGCTCCAAACATATTTCACTTAATGTTCATGATATTCTAGTTTTCAACTTCTAGTGTGCTTTTCAAGCATTGGCAGCACACCCTTTGTTTATGGATGTATATTTAAATCACTTTCATAAACTAGATTTACGTGACTAGTTTCAAATTCTGTTATAGATAAAGTTCAATTCTTTCCTAAATTAAAATTTCTCACTTTTTTAATTTAGATTTCCATTGCTTTCCTAGATTAAGATTTTGTTGCTTTCATAATTTAATATTTCATTTCATGTTAAATTACTTGATTTCACATAATATAATTCCTTTCACATCAATTTATAATTTATTGTGTACTTTGTAAGTTTACTAACCTAGATTGACAATTTAATGTAATGTAATTCTAATGAAATCGGACCGAAAATCATAACTATTTTGGAGATAAATATCAACCTATAATTTGTGAATACTACTATGAATATTATAGAATATTTGTTGTAAATTAAATCGTCTACATCCACCTAATTATTGATAATTAAATTAAAATTAATAAAACTCCATTCAAAAAACACAAACATGTAATTTTACTATCAATTATTAATATTAGCATGGCCCCTGCACAAGGATGACACGCACAAATCAAGAAATCAATTATTAATATAATCTAAAATCTAATTAACCTAAAAGCCTGAAAAATTTAATATTTTAAACTCATTTATAAATTTAGAGTTCATAAATTCAATATCAAATTTTGAAAAACGAAATCCAAATATATATATAGAAACAAATTACACAATGCCTAAAGCAATAAAACATCGTATTCTTAATTTCCCTCTAACTTTTAATATTGAAAAATAATAAATAAATCAATTCATACTGCTTGCCTAAAAAAAATTGATTCAAAATCAATAAAATTGAATATGCTCTGATAAGTTTCTTACGCACCTTAAAAATAATATTCAAATGTACTACTCAGATAAATGGTTTCTGGTCAAAATGTTTAACAATATGCTTCATATTCCGGCCGCTCAGAGTTCCCAGCAGTAGGAAAAAAACATCCACGAAGTGCTTGGCTCTATTGCAATTATATGAAGTGATTGTTTCTGCAAACGACGAAGGAAAGAAAATCTTCGATGTCCACAACTGGAGACGATCTCAAGTGGAGACAAGACGATCGTAGACGAGCAGAACTGTTCATGTGTAAATCGTATGAAAATCGCTATGGACCAGAAAGGATTGAATTGAAGAGGTACCAACAATCACTAAAAGCCGAGGAGGCGGTTATCCGGCAAAGTCGAAATCCCGATAGCTACGTTTCTAAATAGCATTCACAGAGCACCACAAATTTTGTATTGAATCAGTTGCTCATCATTTGCGCTTGTCCATCATCAAACTTCTCTATGGTAATTGACACATATTCGAAGTGTTATGGAATGACTTGTGTCTGTTGGGGTAGTCTATTGGAGAGTTTTTTTTGGGTATATATGCGTAAATTTTGAGAATTTTTGGTATATATTTGGAAAAAAGTTGACAGGGATTGGATGGAATTGCAGTTCTTAATTTGGACAGATCAAAACTTCATACATATATACACTCAATAATTTATTTTAAATAATGGTTAAAAATTGCAAATCATATACAATAGATAGAGAAAAACATACATATATATATATATATGGAAAATAGTTGACACTGATTGGATGGGATTGCAGTTCTCAATTTTCAGGAAGATTAAAACTTCATACATATAACACTCAAAATTTTATTTTAAATCATGGTAAAAAATTGCAAACCATATAATAGATAGACAACCACATGTCTTTTTGTTTTCTGCAAATTTCATTATAATTATCTCTAAAATGATGCTTTAAATAAAAAATTAATGTTTATTGTAATTAAAATAAAATGAATATGTTGTAGAGTAATTAAAAGTAAAAAAATGTGTGAGTAAGAGTTTTAAGCCTTATATTTTTGAAAAAAAATTAATAAGAGATTTAAATAAACTATTTGAAGATCTATATTAACTAATTTATATAGAGATTAACTTCATAAATATCTATATATAAAAATAAAGATTGTTAGAATAAAATATTTTAACGTGGTATATAAAAACATTTTCAATGTGAGTTATCAATATAATATTTTCATACGAGGGTGAAGAGTGTGTTGTTAAGACACTCGTGTTGAAAGGTTACCAGTTCTAATCCAATCAAGGAAAAAAAAAAGCCATTATAAGGATTGGTGTGGCCCTATCATGGTATGGCCGAATAATTTGATGTACATGTTATGTAAAATATTTTAATACCAGTTACATATATATTGTATATCATTTCAAACAACTATTTAGAAAATATTTTAATTTAAGTGATAAAATAATTTAATGTACATATTATGTAAAATATTTTAATGTCAATTACACATATATTAGATATCATTTGAAAAAACTCTGTACATATCATGAAAAAACTAAATTTTATGGTTAAAATGTTTATTTGATTATATATGTACCTTATTTAGCATTAAAAACTACAATATAAAGAACACATGTATTTTATAGAATAAAGAAACTTGTACGAAATTTAATCCGAACTCATATTAAATATTTTTTAATATAAATTTATAGGACTTTAATAAACAGTTGTATCATACAACTATCCATGAAGAGATCTAGTCAAAATAATTGAAAAGACCGAAAAGTATCCCCCAAACTTGTAGAAATCATTCTTTGGTGAATATTTAGTTTAATAAGTCAAATTTTTTACTGATTAAAGCTCTAACCAATATTTTAAACATCTGAATCTGTTTATAGTGCAACAAAAACCTTGAAAATGTTGAAAATGCAGTATATTTGCTGAAAAATTATCCTATTGCCAATAGTGTTGGAGCCAAGATTGCACAGCAGACAAAAAAACATATACACAACAAATAAATCATGCACATAAAGACACAGCAATTAACGTGGTTCACCCAATCAATCTGGGCTACGTCCACACAACATAGGCATCGGCAATTCTTTATTAATCAAACAGGAGATTACAAACTCTCACACACTCTCAAACCATCTGTATGGATACCTGTTTTATAGCAAGGAGAATCTAACTGCCTCATAAATCCTCTCACATCAAATTTAGGATGCATTAACTCTCTCCCAACAACCTGGAGCTAATCTAGCAACAAATTCCTATTGTTGTCACACACTAAGATTTTTGCCTATTTTATTTAAAACAGAAAATCTCAACAATCTCCACCTTGACAACAATTAGCATGATGCCCTGTTTGTTTATTATTTTATCTTTTCTGCAAGCCAAGAGAAGCCAAACACCAACGCAGCTTCTCTAACAAAACTGGTTTCGTGAACATGTCTGCACAGTTTTCCTTTGTATGCACCTTTTCAAGAGAGACTCCCCTTTCAGTGATAACTTGTCTTACAAAATGGTACTTTATTGGTATATGCTTTGATTTACTATGATAGGCCGGATTCTTAGCCAAATGTATTGCACTTTGACTATCACAAAGTAACTTGATGTTGTCCTGTAACCTACCAAACTCACCAAGCAAACCTTTCAGCCAAATCGCTTCTTTGCAAGCATGAGAAGCAGCAATATATTCTGCTTCAGTAGTGGATAAAGCAACAATGTTTTGTAGCTTTGACATCCAGCTAATAGCTCCACCTGCAAGAGTAAATACATACCCTGAAGTTGACCTTCTCTTATCCAAATCACCTGCAAAATCGGAATCAACATACCCGCAAACAAATTCACTACTCTTATTGTAAGTGATACAATAACTACTTGTGCCTCTCAAGTACCGAAGCACCCATTTCACTGCTGACCAGTGTTCTTTACCCGGATTTGCCATATACCTGCTGAAAACCCCAACTGCATGTGAAATATCTGGTCGAGTACAAACCATCGCATACATTAAACACCCTACTACATTGGCATATGGAATTCGAGACATATAATCCTTTTCTTCATCTGTATTAGGACATAAACTTGAAGAAAGCTTAAAATGGGAAGCTAAAGGGACTGAAACAGGCTTCACATTATTCATACCAAACCTCACAAGTATTTTTTCAATATACTTCTGTTGTGATAGCCACAGCTTACCACTGTTCCTGTCTCTGAAAATCTCCATGCCCAAAATCTGTCTTGCTGCTCCTAGATCTTTCATATCAAATGTCCTTGCCATCTGAGTCTTCAACCTGTTGATTTCTTCAATGCTTTTGCTTGCTAAAAGCATATCGTCAACATACAACACTAAGATAATAAACATGCCATTACTTAACTGCTTAAAGTAAACACAATGATCATATTCACTTCTTATATATTTCTGACTCAACATGAAAGAATCAAATTTCTTGTACCACTGTCGAGGCGACTGCTTCAGACCATACAATGACTTCTTGAGCCTGCAGACAGATTTCTTATTGCGATGCTGAACAAACCCTTCCGGTTGTTCCATATATATTTCCTCATCTAAGTCTCCATGTAGAAATGTTGTCTTAACATCTAATTGCTGCAACTCTAAATCAAGCAAAGCCACTAATGCTAACACAATTCTAATTGAAACAATTTTTACCACTGGTGAAAAAATCTCATGAAAGTCAATACCGGCTTTCTGAGAAAACCCTTTTGCAACCAGTCGCGCTTTGTACCTGTCCTCCGTATCATTCACACCCCGTTTCAGCTTGAAAACCCATTTACACCCCACAGTTTTCCTGTCTTTCGGAAGCTCAACCAGATCCCATGTGCCGTTCTTACTTAAGGCCATTATTTCTTCCTTCATGGTTGCTTTCCATTTGTCACTTTTCGAACCTTCTATAGCTTCCTGATAGCACAGAGGTTCATCATCGTTAGCTGTCAAAGCAACTGAAGTAACATAATCATCATACCTTCTCGGAGGGCGTTTGATTCTTGTAGAACTCCTTAAGGATGTTTCTGGTGCTTCCGCAATTGGCTGACTACCATCTGTAGGAACTTCTTGTTGATCAGTATCTGAGACCTGTTCATGATCTAAACCTGAACCCTGTTCATGTTCTGATTCTAAAACCTGTTCATGACTAGTATCTGAACTATGGTCATCATGACTATCATTAGAAATGCTATCAAACTGAATGTGCTGAAAATCAAATACATCATCCTGTTTCAATTTACTATCTACATTTAACTGTACAAGAGAGGATTCATTAAACTTTACATCTCTGTTGATGATGATTTTGCGGGTAGTAGGATCCCACAATCTATATCCCTTTGTTCCAACACCATACCCAACAAAGATATACCTTTTAGACTTTGGATCTAACTTAGTTCGCTGATGTTTAGGCACTAGAGCATATGCATCACAACCAAACACTCTGAGTTTAGAATAGTCACAAGGATGTCTTTTCCATACCTCTTGCGGAATCTTGCAGTCTATCGCCGTCGATGGAGATCGGTTTATCACATAAAAAGCTGTTTCCACCGCTTCCGTCCACAACCCCTTTTGCAACCCGACGTTACTCAGCATACTCCTTGCTCTCTCTAGAAGAGTCCTGTTCATGCGTTCAGCAACTCCATTTTGCTGAGGAGTATAAACCGTGGTCTTATGTCTCTCGATCCCTGCATCCTTGCAATAGCTGTCAAACTCCTTGGAAGTAAACTCACCACCATTGTCAGTTCTTAAATATTTTATTGTTCTACCAGTGCTGTTTTCTACCAATGCTCTAAACTGCTTGAAAACTGAAAAAACATCAGACTTTCTTTTCAACATGTAGACCCACACCTTCCTAGAAAAGTCATCAATAAATGATACAAAATAAGACGAACCACCATATGAGGTTGTAGGGGCTGGTCCCCAAACATCTGAATGAATATAATCAAGTATGCCTTTACTAGTATGTTTGCTTGTTTTAAACTTTTGCTTACTTTGTTTGCCAAACAGACAATGTTTACAGAAATCTAACTTTCCAGAACTTAGATTAGGAAGTAACTTGCGATCAGCCAAAAT
Organism: Pinus albicaulis; assembly: GCA_034641835.2. Taxonomy (NCBI): domain Eukaryota; kingdom Viridiplantae; phylum Streptophyta; class Pinopsida; order Pinales; family Pinaceae; genus Pinus; species Pinus albicaulis. Next base: position 44,823,979 of record CM076580.1, read on the forward strand.
ATTTAACCCTCTTTTGCTCATATGGCCCAACCTTTGATGCCATAGGCGAATGGAACTACTGTCATGTTCAGACACCGTAGACACATGAACTGACCCTGTTCTTCCTTCTAACTGAAACAGATTTCCTACTTTCTTAGCTTTCATTACTAGTAAGATACCTTTATATATTTTCATAACTCCACCTTGAATTACAGTTTTATATCCATTCGTATCCAATGCTCCTAAAGAAATTAGATTTTTTCTTAAGTCTGGAACATGTCTCACATCTGTTAACAATTTAGTTGTGTCATCAAACATTTGCAGTTGTATACTTCCTATCCCAACAATATTGCAAGTAACATCATTACCCATGTACACGACGCCATCATCAACAGATCTATACGTCTTAAACCATTCTCTATGAATACACATGTGGTTTGATGCACCGGAATCTAACAACCAATGTTGATCATGATTTGACAAATTAACTGATAACACTTCGTCGCTCATACCTGAACCAGATGCCGAACCTGTATCTGTCGTGTTAGCTTCCTTCTTTTCTGTTGAAGAGCCTTCTTTAGCAGCCTGCTGTCGCTTCCAGCAATTCTTCTTCAGGTGTCCAGTTTTCCCACAATGCCAGCACTTCACCTTTGTCTTCTTTCCTTTAGACTTTGAACGAGAGTTGCTATGCTTACCCCCGGAGTGTCTCTCTCTCGAGCGACCTCTGGCCATCATTACCTCTGATGTAGAGGTGTCTGCATTCGACCTCTTCCTCGTCTCCTCAGACAACAAGGCTCCAACCACATCGTCAAACTTGATCTCAAAACGGGCACTTTGTGTTTTTTCCATATCGAGTCGCAAAAAACAACCTCCAATTGCAACTTTTAAATAAAGAATGCCCTTTTTAGTAAAAAATGCCCTTTAAAAAACAAAATACCCTTCACCTTTATAAAATGCCTTTCCTTTCATACCATATGCAAATGGCATTAAAATTACAAATCGATTATTAAATCACAAATCGATTTAAATATATATGACTTGATACAAATCGGTTTAAATCCAAATCGATTTCAAATGGTATTGTCATTTTAAAATGTTAAATCGATTTCATACCATATGGAAATGGTATTGGCATTTTAAAAAAAAGTTAAATCGATTTTTTTAAATCACCTCAAAAACGATTTATTGTGACCACTTTAAAATCGTTTGTTCCCTTTGCTGTTTGAATTGCAAAATTACAATTTAAAAAATGAGTAGCAAATTTTACCAACAAAATTGGCGCGCTGGCGCTATCGTCACCTCAGCAAATCCGCCCCAGCAGCAAAAACGCGTAGAGTGAGATGGTTTGAAGGATCCTTCAAACGCAGCACAAAAAGATGCAAACCATCCTTCAAACGCAGCACAAAATTTGTAACTCAACACCACGCAAACATCATCATGCGCTTTCATTTTCTGGAAACGGGCCCTCACCGAGCTCGTGCTCGATTCATCGACTCTCCCTTGCGCCTACTGCAATGACACGGATCTGAACTCGAGCTTCAATCTCCTCACAGTCTTAAACGCTCTCTCGGCCTCAGATTAAGTTATTGGCTGCGCAGGATGGTTCAAGGGAATGCGTACAAATTCAATTGCTGCCATCAACCGTTTCAAAAAACGCATGGCCTCTTTTCAAAGTCCGGCTTCAGATTAACTGTCCTTATTCTGACTGCGGATCACGTATGAAAACAAAATTCCACGCACATTCCAATCTGCACGCAATTCCAATCTTTGCTGTCCGGCGTATGCACCAATTTAATAACTTAAGATTTTTCCAACGCTGCCACATACCAACGCTACCTCTGCACAGTCATACGCACCTTCGATCGGCACCCATACGGTCTCTACGCATCAGCATTCCAGCAACACCAGGCAATTCAGCGCACCAGCAAATCAACGCACTCCAACATTGCTCCGATACCAATTGTTGGAGCCAAGATTGCACAGCAGACAAAAAACATATACACAGCAAATAAATCATGCACATAAAGACACAGCAATTAACGTGGTTCACCCAACCAATCTGGGCTACGTCCACACAACATAGGCATCGGCAATTCTTTATTAATCAAACAGGAGATTACAAACTCTCACACACTCTCAAACCATCCGTATGGATACCTGTTTTATAGCAAGGAGAATCTAACTGCCTCATAAATCCTCTCACATCAAATTTAGGATGCATTAACTCTCTCCCAACAACCTGGAGCTAATCTAGCAACAAATTCCTATTGTTGTCACACACTGAGGTTTTTGCCTATTTTATTTAAAACAGAAAATCTCAACAAATAGAAATGTTGTTATTGGAATTGGTTCTATTAAATTGTACCGCACTTCCCAGTGCGAAAAGTAATTAAATGGACCACTACCGCTGAGAGCATAAATTCCTGTCTTGTCCTCGCTCTAATTATATATTTCTCAAATATTCTAGAAAAATATCTGATGTTTGAGCTTCTTTTTTTTTTCTGATGAATTAAGTTGACAACTAAATTTAAAAAGTAATTAGTTCTCAACGTTCCTTATAATGAACCGTTGACCATATAACCTTTTTTATAAGGTAAAACTTTATCACACTATCATAACTAATTAGGAATTTGTTGATGTCATATCTATTTATATAATAATCATTTTGGGTAATATTCCAAATCATTGTTTCTTTTTTTATCACAATATCTCATTATTCCTTATCTCATTATCTCATTATCCTGTTAGTGTTGTCTGAGTCTGTGTTGTCTCAGTCTATAATGTAATCCTTTTTCGTTTTCTAAATCGCTGTAATGCCCATTGTAATGCCCCATGTAGTACATCCTACACCTTATCACATAATTTTTATTATATTGCTTTGATTAAAGTTATCCCGCAATAAAAAATACACATCATAACGCACTAAACCTACGAGTCTTTGATTACCCATCTTTTAGGGCAAGGTTTGCATCTTATAATGCATCTTTTACCTACACAAATCGAATAAGATTATCCTGCACACTGAAATCATTGCCGATATATACTTTTATGCAAAGTTCAATAACGACATCATTGATATGAACCTGCGATCCGACGACATGCCTATAGAGCCATGGCCTCGAATTTATCAGATCCGCTCCTATTCTGTAAGGATGTCAGAATAATAACTGTTTGAGCTATGATCGTGCCAAGGTGCCATTGACAGTAGACCATGCCGGGTCGTATAAAGGAATCGCTGGCACAGGATTAATTAGCCACTAAATTTGAGACAACAAACTTGTATAGAACAATCTGCGATCGACCTGTACCATCACTGTATACTCTCCAAAAGTGGGAATATGGTAAGGCCGGTAAGGTCAGGCGTATTCGGGTAGGCTATCTCTCAGATTTTTTGGATAACTTTTCTAAATGATTCGTCCAAATTTATTAGAATCATAAGTTTGAGTAAATTTGAATAGTAAACCATCCACAACTCTATTGCTTTTAAAATTTTTCTCATCTTAAATTTAAATATGTATTAAAAACTAAAAAAAACAAATTCATGGATTCTGATAATCTGGACCCCTGCTAAAGCTCGTCATCCTTTACTTCAAAACTATTCACAACTATAAATTAAGGAATTCAAAATTAACTGCCACAAAATGTGGCAGCTTACTTGGGCTTGTGGATAAATCTGGCCTTTTTTGGTAATAAATAAATCTAATATTATATATGTTATTAGTTGGATAATGTATTTAGATAAATTTAAGCGGTGGTATATACGGTTACTGTTCGGACTTCTCTTGTTTTATCATTAATGGATTCATAACAATGGATTTATTTATGGTATTAGTATTGTGAATTTTTTTTTGTTGGAAATAGATTTAGCATTATAAAAAAACTTAAATATCAAATATTTCAAATTCTAATAGCTGTAACACAAATTTTCAAAAATTTCTATCACGTTTTTGTCATAATCTTTCTAAAATTTCCATTATTTTTTAAATTAATTTGTTAATTTATTTTAAAATACACTACATCTATTTCTATTGAACTTTTTCATTATTCGGTCCCATGCAAAATTGTCCGACCTGAATTATTGGGATTGAAATTTCGATGTGAAATGGGTAACCCGAAGTCTTCCGAATAGCGACTTTTTCATTATTCAGTTGCATGCAAAATTGTTGGACCTAGATTATTGAGATTGAAATTTTGATGTGAAATGCGTAACCCGAAGTATTCTGAATAGTGACATTAATGGCGCTAAAAACAATACTAACAAAAATGGTGCTGAAAATAATACTAAACAAGAGTGGTTGTGGGGCAGCAAATCCCTGTCACCAGCCAGATCATGTGCCTCGTTCATGTGCGACCATTGTATCAGGTGAGCTGCCCTCGGCGGTAAGCGTGAAAACTATATGGTAATGTATAGTTTCCTACAATAAAATCATAACCGACAAAGATAAATTCAATTTTTATGGAGCAGGCTTCTGCTACTTTCTTCGATAGCACTACTGGCAACCAAAAATTCAGATATCTTCATTGTACAAATAATCATAATCATGGTTTATTTTCTTGTTTTCGTGGTGTTGAGCATCAAACCCCCCTAAATCCATATTTCGGAGTGGAATTCAGACATCAGCTTTCTTTGTGTAAATGATATTATTGACTGTTTGTTTTTGCATCAATTTCATCTACTTCAACTTGCTGCATGCTTTCGTAATTGGTACTGAGGTTATGGAACAAATATAGCATAACTTAAAGGTCTTTCCTCTAAATAAAAATGAAAATGTTGGGAATGATAATGCGAATTTCTTATGAAACTTGTAATTGTATGTATGGTAAGCACAACTAGACTCTGTTGGAATTTAATTCCAATTGCAACATAAAACAGCTGGACAGAAAATCCGATTGCTGTAGATATTTCAGCAAGGTGGATGCCTGAAAGTCATGCAATAAATTTGCAGAAGTTATTGAGCCTGCAGAAAACCGACTTCATTTTCCAAAAGGCATCACGTTAACTCCCACCGCTTCCTGTGCATTCAATACCCTGATAAGCTTCAAAGATATTTGTATTATTTTATTGTTTAAAGTCAAATATGTTTTTAACATATAAATGTAATGAACACTAGTTCATTTTGATGTTAGAGAGTTTGAGAAATAGAAAAAGACAGAAAAGAAGGCAGAGCAGGAAAAACAGAGGAAAATCAGAGTCGCTGTGTTTTGGAGCAGCAATGCATTCTACAGGAAGTTTCAGCAACTGTTTGTGTGTTTCAGCAATAGACTGTGTGGAGTTTCAGCAACTGTCTGCCTGTTGCTGAAACACGAATCTGTGTAAAAAACAGAGTTTGTAAAAACAGAGTATGGAGTTTTTTACTATTCTAGAACTGTAGTTCTGAAGAAGTTTGTAATTTTTATTGTCATTTTTATGGTTAATGAAAAAAGAGCTTTTCTCCATATCTTCTTTGTACAGATTTCTCTCATTTATTTGTGTTCAGTTGAGGAACTTTGCTTCCTCTTTTTTGTTCGAAATTATCAGAAATTTCCATCATGGTATTGGAGCCAGGTTTAGGCACTCAGTGAGACAAAAACAGAGTTTGTTTTTCCACTGCAGGAGCTGTAAGAAGCTTAACTGAGTAGATTTCTCCAGTAGAGAAAGTTCTTGCTTGTTTTATTATGCAGTCCATATATTTTCTTGATTTTTACAGTTAAGATGGCAGATGATGGAACTGGTTTGACAAATTCTCAACTGCCACAGTTTAATGGGAAAAATCACAGTTATTGGTCCATAACTATGAGAGCATTATTTGCTTCTCAGGGAATATGGGAGCTAGTTGAAACTGGCTATGCTGAACCTACAGATGCAACAACGTTGGCTGCTTTGACAGTAGCAAAAAGAGAGCAGTTGAAGAGTGACAAGAAGAAGGATGCCAAAGCCCTCTTTTTTCTCTTTCAATCAGTACATGAGAGTGTTTTCCCATGGATTGCAGCAGCAACAAAATCCAAAGAGGCATGGGATATTCTCAAAACTGCCTATCAAGGCATGGAGAAGGTGAAGACTGCAAAGTTGCAGATTTTGAGGAGAGACTTTGAAACACTCAGCATGAAGGAATATGATACAATAGATTCATTCTTCACTCACGTTATTGGGTTGATAACCCAGATAAGATCTCATGGTGAAATTCTTGAAGAAAGAAGGATTGTAGAGAAGATCTTGAGAAGTTTACCCTCAAGGTTTGAACCTGTTGTGGTAGCAATAGAAGAAACAAAAGATCTCTCACAGCTCACAGTAGATGAACTGAGTGCTTCTCTTATGTCACATGAACACAGACTAAGTAGAGGAACACATTCCTCTTTTGAGCAAGCATTCAAGACTCAGATGTCTTTCGGCCAAGGAAAAGGTCAATGTAGAGAAAATAACAGAGGTCGTGGAAGAAACCAAAAAAAAGGCAGAAATAATCCTGCAAGCACAAGCGGAAGGAGCTGCAATCAGAACCAAGATGAAGGTTCAAGCAAACAGCAAGCTCATGGACAAAGGTATGACAAATCCCAAGTCCAATGTCATTATTGTAAGAAATATGGGCACTATTCCAATGAATGTAGGAAAAAGAAAAATGACATGAATAGTAGGCAGAATGCTAATTTTGTGAATGAAGAAGATAAGAATCCAAAGATTGTGCTATTAACATGTAACATTCCATAAGACAAAGAAGAAGATTTTTGGTTCTTAGACTCGGGTTGTAGTAATCACATGACTGGAAATATTGCAATGTTTGCCAATCTGGATGAAAATGTGAAATCTGAGGTAACAACAGGAACTGATAGTAAGATATCTGTCAAGGGTAAAGGCAGAGTCAGTATCCGAGCAAGAAATGGAGAACAAATGATTGTGCCAGAGGTATACTATGTACCGGGTCTGAAATGTAATCTTTTGAGCATTGGACAACTCATTGACAAAGGTTACAATGTGTTCTTCAAAGATGATATGTGTACAATCAGAGACATACCTCCAAGTAAGAAGATCATTGCACAGGTGCAGATGACCAGCAATAGAATTTTTCCTCTCAAAATCAGGGCAGATTTGAAGGAAGGAAGAACTATTGCAGTTGTAACACAAGAAGTCTTTCAAGAACAAGTGAAAGATGAGAATTGGTTGTGGCACTTGAGATTCGGACATCTCAATTTCGGAGGCTTGAATATGTTGCACAGAAAGGGAATGGTAAAGGGATTGCCATTGATTGAGAAACCGGACAGCCTTTGTGAAGGCTGCATCTTGGGCAAACAACACAAAGAAATCTTTCCAACAGGAAAGAGTATAAGGGGAAAAGCACCCTTGGAAATTGTTCACTCTGATGTGTGTGGACCGATGCAAATACCATCATTTTCTAGAAATAAATATGTTTTAACTTTCATTGATGATTACACCAGAAAGACATGGGTGTATATGCTGAAACAGAAGAGTGAAGTGTTTGAGAAATTCCACCACTTCAAAACTCTTGTTGAGAAACAGTGTGGGCATTATATCAAAGTGCTCAGAACAGATAGAGGTGGAGAGTACATCTCTAAATACTTTCTGCATTTTTGCAGAGAGAATGGCATACAAAAATAGTTCACCGCGACGTATACACCTCAGCAAAACGGTGTTGCAGAAAGGAAGAATAGGACCATTCTGGACATGGTCAGGAGTATGCTGAAGGAAAAACACTTGCCGCATGAGTATTGGGTTGAAGCTGTCACTTGCGCAGTTTACATCTTGAACAGATGCCCAACTAAAGCTGTCATGAACAAAATACTAGAAGAAGCATGGAGTGGACAAAAGAAAACTGTCACTCACATGAGAGTATTTGGCTGTGTAGCATATGCACATGTACCGGATCAGCTAAGGAATAAGCTTGACAATAAGGGGGAGAAGTGTGTCTTTATTGGCTATTGTGATGAGTCAAAAGCATACAAACTCTATAATCCATCCACCAAGAAATTGATAGTAAGTAGAGATGTGCAATTCATTGAAGATGAAGCTTGGGATGGAAGCTTAGAGAAGACCGTGAATGTGAGGAAAATTGTGTCTCACGAAGAAGAAGAGGAAGGGACAATAGCAAATAATCCTTCCTTGGTGGCTCCTCCTCCACCACAGCAAGTACAACAAACCACACCACAAGCTGGAATTCGAACAACCTTGAGAAGTCAAGGAAGTGCTTCTCCAAGCACACCGCAGGGATCAGAAATACCCTCAAGTTTGGATGGAACTCCAAGCACACCAAGAAGACCAAGATTCAGAAATCTGAATGAGATTTATGAACAAGGAGAGGTAAGTAACAATACCGGTCTGAATTCATTATTCACTTTATATTGTCATGTTGATGACCCAATTCATTTTGAAGATGCTGTAAATGAAGATAAATGGATTGAAGCAATGAATGAAGAAATTGGTGCAATTGAGAAGAGTAAAACATGGGAGTTAGTGGACCTCCCTGAAGGAAAAGATGCCATTGGAGTTAAGTGGGTCTATAAGACCAAAATCAATGCTGAAGGCAAGATCGATAGGCACAAAGCAATACTTGTTATGAAAGGGTACAAGCAACAACAAGGCAAATACTATGATGAAACCTTTGCACCAGTAGCAAGGATGGAAACAATCAGAACAATGTTGTCTATTGAGGCACAACACAAATGCAAGATTTATCAGATGGATGTTAAATCTTCATTCCTGAATGGAGTGTTAAAAGAAGAGGTTTATGTTGAACAACCTCCAGGCTATGAAGTTGAAGGCCAAGAGCATAAAGTCTGCAAAATGACGAAGTCTCTTTATGTAGAAATTTGCTGAATAATGATTAATTATCCACCAATACTATCTTGATCACATACAATTCGAATTCATATGCAACACATAATCTCTTCCACTCAGATCATCAAACATGCGGAAATAAAATCAAGCGATAACACATCAAATCATTATACACATTAACACAGTATGTATGGGGAAAGCTTATAGCTGAAAACCCCGCAGCTATTGTGTATATTATAATGGAGAAATCATGTAACAAACTCAGTACAATACTCCTCACAAGTACTCGGTACTTTCTCATAAAGTTACACACAAACTAGCTCAGTTTTGAACAGGTTACTGGTTCAAAACTCACTGCCAATTGCCTTGCCTCTATTGCGCAATCCAGGCCTGTCTATATAGAGATCCAAGGTTCGAATCTCCTTGGCTTGAAAACGCAATCATCATGGGAAATTCCTCCAAGTGTGGTGCAAATCTCATGCACAACTGATGTCGCCACTGATAGCTAACTCCACCCTTTCATCTACCTCTTTCATTGGTCTCCACTGAACTGATCATGCACTGTACTGAACTGATGTGTTCTTGAGTTGAATAATGAGTTACTAGTTTATGAAAGTAATAATATTTAATTCACTCCACTCATAACTAATTGATTAGCTAGTTAAACTAATCTCAACCAGTTCAACTAAAATAAACAGAACACAACTCCACTAGCTGTCTCATTAACTCCACCAAACTTCTGCCACTGAAGTCCTAACTGAAGTTAACCATGCATGATTCCATCAAACCCTAGGAATAGCGTAATTCCTCTGTCAGATGCATGAGCCACTTCCAAGGCTCGAACTAAAGTGCTCCAAGAGAGTAAACTGAAGTTTATAGTCCAAATATTATTAAGGGTAAATAATATTTGACTTCCCTATTTTAAGGAGAGGCAGTCTAAAAATAGACTTCGACTTATAGGTCCAAAAAATAGAGACCCATATTTTTTTACCAACATGACACATACTCCAAGAATCTCATACTGCAATCCCCGGACCATGCCCCATATGTCTAAAAATAGACATAGTCTAAAAATAGATTTTGCGCCAGAATTTGCCTGTGGGCCCACTTAGTGAAGGCGACTTCATTTCACTAAGCTCCATCATCTTGTTGCATTTTCAACACTCCCTATCAGCAAGATATGGATTATCTGCAACCCCTATCCTGCCTCTGTGGAATTCGAACTTGCTCCTGGTGAGCGCCTTCGTCAGGATGTCGGCATCTTGATCCTCCGTGGGAACATATGAAAGAATCATGATTCTCCGCTGAACCTGATACGATATGATGGTGCACGAAGATGTGTTTGGACCTGTCCGCATGAAATATTTGGATTAGCCAAGAGTTTTAATGCAACTGCGAGATTTGAATCATGATGAATCCTTTGTGCGCTCCAGATACCAGCTTTGTTCAATCTGAGGATCTTCTCATCCAAACCAACCTCGCAGCGTGTGCGGCTTTTGGTCCTAAATGTACTAGGCAGCCTCTGTGAGAGCGGGTGCCACGGTCTGCGCTTCTGCTGTTACCGGAAGCGCATCGACCCGATGTTTGAAAACTCCTCCGGACGTGCTCTTACGGTCCCTTGGACTCACTGCTTCGTCTGCATGGGTGAAGCCGGAAAATTCACTCCATCCTCTGTCTGTACCATGGAGCCATATTCGATGCTCTAATATAACGCAATACATGCTTGCCTGCCTTCCAAAACAGCTTGGTAGGCTTAACCATAGCTTGCGAAAGCTGGTTAACAGCATAGCATATATCGGGTCGTGTATTGACCAGATACATAAGCGACCCCACCAACTGTCGATAGACAGTGGCATCCACTGCCTCCGCTGAAGTAGCATCCTCCTTCCTCCAACCACCAGGAAGAGGAGTGTCAACAGGCTTGCAACCTTGCATGTTGAACCTCTCCAGAATCTCCCCGAGGAACGCACGCACGAAAACAAACAATCACTCACAACGGCTGCCGCCCAAATCTCACAATCCCGAAGCCATGAAGGGATGCCGAGTCGCCACCCTCGACTCTCGTCTGAGATCCTCCCCTCCTGAAAGTGATCAGCGCGTAGCGGTCAAATCGGATCGTCGCACATTACGATGGTGCGCGGCTTCCTCACCACAATGCGGTACGGTTTGGATGCGCACTCACTGTCTTGGAGAATCCAAGCCGTTAAGTAGCTATCTATCGAGTATACCAAGCACGAGTGATTTCTTCGACCCCGTCACAGAGTGCTCTCTTGGTCGGCACATCGCGACTCAACTTTGTCGAATCTCAAAACCTTGGGGCTACTCTATAACTTACCTCCTCCCTCATGCTTTCCATTGAGTAACGGAGGTCTTCACATGCATACGATGAATGTGCCACCTGCGTGAGAAGGCGGATCGTCCGTGTGGAGGCCAGTGCCTTGGAAAAAGCCTCCTCCCTCGTAGTCAATCCCCTCGATCTGTGAGAAGCCATGGGCGACAAATCTCGCCTTGTACTTCTCCACACTCCCGTCAGCCGCCTGCTTCACCTTGTAGATCCATCGCGAACCTACAACTGATTTCCCAACCGGTCTTGGGACAATCTCCCATGCACTGTTCCTGATGGTCGAATCATATTCTTCGATCATGGCATCAACCCATGCGGGTTCCTCCACAGCTTCCTCAAAAGAGGATGGCTCTGTCACAACACATTGACTCATAAGAGCCATGTATCCAATGTACCGATCCGGTGACTGTCTCTGTCTGCGCTGTGCTGTAGGTGGTCCTACAACCTTCTCTGCATCCCGAGCCAGTCGCTCAGCTTCTGTAGTGCGCATGCGCCCTCTGATGGTTGGCGCTGCCTGGGTGGTTTCTTCCACCTCCTGAACCTCCTCTTGTGGCTGATCCACATCCAGAAGTTCCTCCTTAGGAACTAACAGCTCCTCATCTGCATGCAAGTGTAGCTCCCTCTCAAGCGAACACTGCATGGCTTTCTCCTCCTGAAATTTTATATCCCGTCGCACAACAATCTTTCGACTGTCTGACAAATACACCCGATAGTTGTGAGGTGTATCAGTGTACCCAAAAAATATTCCAACCTCGGCGGTTGGATCCAGCTTCCTTCTCGCATCCTTCGTCACATGCATGTAGACAGGAGAACCAAAAATCCACAAATGGGAAATATCAGGCCTCTTGCCAGAATAAGCCTCCTCCGGTGTACTCATGCCAAGAACCTTGTGGGGACAACGGATTCTGCACATACAAAGTTGTCGTGCGTGCCTCGACCCACAAGTGAAGAGTGAGTCACGATCATGTAACATCGCCGTGCGGCACCGATCGTTACGTTCTTAACAGGCCCTGTGGGTCTGCTTTGTGGGTTCGCAAGGTGCGATGAGCTCTCTGCCGTCCCTTAACAGCCGCAAAACTCCTTGAATTCAGCCGAGATGAATTCACCACCGTTATCACTCCTTAGAGCAATCACCTTCTTCCCCGACTCCTTCTCGACCAGTGCTTTAAACTCACAGAACTTCGCGAATGTATCGCTCTTCTTCTGCATGAAGAAGATCCAACACTTTCGAGAGAAATCATCAACAAAGCTCACATAATACCTGTTCTTTGCTGTCGAAGCAACTGAGAAAGAGCCACACACGTCTGTGTGAACTCTCTCAAGGATCGTTGTGGCACGACTATCCTTCTCGTGAAAGGTGGCTTTCACATACTTCCCTAAAGTACACCCCTTGCACTGATCTGACTGCGCAAGAGTGCCCTTAGGAAGCCCAGTAGAAATCTGCTGCAGGATCTTCAAAGCTCCATGGTGAAGGTGGCCCAGTCTCCTGTGCCACAGTTCGCCCTCATCATCCCGGCTCACCACTTCTCCCGCCTTGCATGCCATTGCTGCGCAGCCATCTACTTGCAACTGATAAAGGTTCTTAATTGGGGCCCTATGTTCTGGTCTCTCCGATGGTCTTGTTAACGCAGAGTGCTTTTACTTGGTGAAAACCACATCATGCCCTTATCTCCTCCAACATCGCCACGAGATCAGGGTCTTCTTCAATCCAGGTACATGCATGACATCCTTCAGTATAAAGGGTTTACCAGACTCCCTCTGAAAGGATATGGTACCGATACCAGTCGCACTGTATCTACCATCATCGCCCATCTCGATGTGCACACCCAAATCTTTGTCCTCCAGATCTGAGAACAACTCCCGATCTCCCGTCATATGAAATGACGCACCGCTGTCCAAGAACCATGCCGATCCCAACACACTTGAAACCAAGCATGCGATCAGTGAAAAGTCAAGCTCGAACTGTGAAGCCAAAGCTTCTCCATCTGCAGATCTTCCCGCTTGCTTGTTCTTCTTCTTCTTTGGACAATTGAGCGCATAATATCGTGATCATGGCGTTGGCTCCCTTCACTTTTTTGGCCGCCTACGCTTCCATGCTCAGAGCGAAGGTTTCTCACCTAGACTTGATGCTTTGGCCGCAAGGTACGGTTTTCTGTTCATCGGCTCCCTTTGTTCGAATCATCTCGGTAAGTCTCCTTGTCTCCTCACACGCCAGAGATGCGCCCAAAGGTGCTCCCATCACAGCGACTTCTCCATGGCCATTGACACTAACCATTATGAGTGCAAGAAGCCTTAGAACCAAAGGTCCAGGGTGGAAGCCATCTCCTCTTCGACAGTCACCCCACACTTCTGACTCATCTCTGCACTGAGTGAACTTCGTGAGGTATTTGGCGATACTGTCGCCTTTCTCCATCTTGATGTTCCTGAGCTTATCTTTGAGCGCCAGCTTCCTTTGGTCACTCGTACTTTGGAATAGATCCATCAAAGCTTTCCACATTAGAAATGGAGAAGCCTTTCCATGCAGGCTGGTTACAATATGATCCTTGACGCCCTCCAACAGGATCCTTCGACATTTCGCCATCTTCTTTTGCCATACTTCGACTTCAGCAGGATCAGTGGGCTTTTGGACATCCGTATCTACGAACTTCTTCAGACCATTATCTTCTAATACTGCCTCCATGCGATCCTTCCATGCAACATAATTCGAACTACCTTCAAGAGCATATTCAAGTCGCAAACCGTTGAAAGACATTTTCAACACTGGCACCAAGAAAACAAAACTGCTGCAAAATTTCGAATTCCACCTCAAAGCTCAGCCACTCTAGATCTGTGAGAACAAATTATTTCTAGCACGGAGATTGACTGCAAGGGGCATTTACCAGACCTTTCACTTTCCGAAGAAAGATGAATCCGGAGGCTACCTGGCCCGCATGCAGACTCTGTCTACCGAAATAAGTTTGTAATCACTGTGATGATCAATCTCTGCTTCAATAGCTCTGATACCATGTAAAAATTTGCTGAATAATGATTAATTATCCACCGAGACTATCCTGATCACATACAATTCGAATTTATATGCAACACATAATCTCTTCCACTCAGATCATCAAACATGCGGAAATAAAATCAAGCGATAACACATCAAATCATCATACACATTAACACGGTATGTATGGGGAAAGCTTATAGCTGAAAACCCCGCAGCTATTGTGTATATTATAATGGAGAAATCAAGTAACAAACTCAGTACAATACTCCTCACAAGTACTAAGTACTTTCTCATACAGTTACCCACAATCTAGCTCAGTTTTGAACAGGTTACTGGTTCAAAACTCACCGCCAATTGCCTTGCCTCTATTGCGCAATCCAGGCCTGTCTATATAGAGATCCAAGGTTTGAATCCCCTTGGCTTGACAGCGCAATCATCATGGGAAATTCCTCCAAGTGTGGTGCAAATCTCATGCACAACTGATGTCGCCACTGATAGCTAACTCCACCCTTTCATCTACCTCTTTCACTGGTCTCCACTAAACTGATCATGCACTATAGTGAACTGATGTGTTCTTGAGTTGAATAATGAGTTACTAATTAATGAATTAAATAATATTTAATTCACTCCACTCATAACTAGTTGATTAGCTAGTTAAACTAATCTCAACTAGTTCAACTAAGTTAAACCGAACACAACTCCACTATTTGTCTCATTAACTCCACCAAACTTCTGCCACTGAAGTCCTAACTGAAGTCAACCATGCATGAGCTCACCAAACCCTTAGGAATAGCGTAATTCCTCTGTCAGATGCATGAGCCACTTCCAAGGCTCGAACTGAAGTGCTCCAAGAGAGTAAACTGAAGTTTATAGTCCAAATATTATTAAGGGTAAATAATATTTGACTTCCCTATTTTAAGGAGAGGCAGTCTAAAAATAGACTTCGACCTATAGGTCCAAAAAATAGATTCCCATCTATTTTTACCAACATGACCAATGCTCCAAGAATCTCATACTGCAATCCCCGGACCATGCTCCATATGTCTAAAAATAGACATAGTCTAAAAATAGATTTTGCGCCAGAATTTGCCTGCGGGCCCACTTAGTGAAGGCGACTTCATTTCACTAAGCTCCATCATCTTGCTGCATTTTCAACACTTTATGGGCTAAAGCAAGCTCCAAGATCATGGTACATCAGAATAGATGCTTATCTGATTGAGAATGGGCTTGAGAAGTGTGATGGTGAACCCACACTCTACATAAAGGAGAATGATGGTAAGATTCTTATTGTTGTTTTATATGTAGATGATTTAATCTTTACTAGCAATGATGTTTCTCTCATTGCTGATTTTAAAGCAGTCATGAAAAGTGAATTTGAAATGACTGACTTGGGCTTCTTAAGATATTTTCTTGGAATTGAAGTAGACCAAAGTGAAAATGGTGTTTTCATTTCCCAAGTTAAATATGTAGAAGCAATGTTGAAAAGATTTAACATGCAGAACAGCAAGGCAGCTGTGACTCCAACTGTAATGGGGTTGAAATTGACCAAAGAAGACATCAGCAAGGATTTTGATCCAAAGTTGTATAAGAGCATAGTTGGCAGCCTCATGTACTTGACTGCAACTAGGCCGGACATTATGCACGCTGTGAGTTTAATCTCCAGATTTATGGAAAGACCGAAAGAGACTCATTGGCAGGCAGCCAAGAGGATTCTAAGGTATGTGAATGGAATGAAGGGGTTTGGTATTTTATACTCCTCTTCTAAAAGTTTCATGTTGACAGGTTACACTGACAGTGATTGGGCTGGAAGTGTTGATGATAGAAAAAGCACATCGGGATATGTGTTTCATATGGGATCAGGAGCCATCTCATGGGCTTCCAAGAAGCAACCAATTGTGGCTTTGTCAACAGCAGAGGCAGAGTACGTGGCAGCAACAGCAGCAGCATGCCAAGCAGTGTGGCTGAGAAGAGTTCTCAGAGATTTGTGTCATGAACAAGAAAAGGGCACAACCATTTACTGTTACAATAGCTCGGAAATAGCATTGTCTAAAAACTCTGTTTTTCATAAAAGGACAAAGCACATTGACACCAACTTTCACTTCATACGTGAATTGGTTAACAATGGTGAGATTATTTTGTAGCACTGCAGAACAGAAGATCAGTTTGCTGACATCTTGACAAAACCATTGGGAAAGAAAATCTTTGATCATTTCAGAGAATGCCTGGGTATGCAGAAAAACCCAGCAGTTGAAATTAACGGGGAGTGTTGGAATTTAATTCCAACTGCAACATAAAACAACTGGACAGAAAATCTGATTGTTGTATATATTTCAGCAAGGTGGATGCCTAAAAGTCATGCAATAAATTTGCAGAAGTTATTGAGCCTGCAGACAACTGACTTCATTTTCCAAAAGGCATCACGTTAACTTCCACCGCTTCCTGTGCATTCAATACGCTGATAAGATTCAAAGATATTTGTATTATTTTATTGTTTAAAGTCAAATATATTTTTAACATATAAATGTAATGAACAGCAGTTCGTTTTGATGTTAGAGAGTTTGAGAAATAGAAAAAGACAGAGAAGAAGGTAGAGCAGGAAAAACAGAGGAAAATCAGAGTCGCTATGTTTTGGAGCAGCAATGCATTCTACAGGCAGTTTTAGCAACTGTCTGTGTGTTTCAGAAATAGACTGTGTGGAGTTTCAGCAATTGTCTGCCTATTGCTGAAACATGAATCTGTGTAAAAAATAGAGTTTGTAAAAACAGAGTATGGAGTTTTTGATTATTTCAGAACTGTAGTTCTGACGAAGTTTGTAATTTTTATTGTCATTTTTATGGTTAATGAAAACAGAGCTTTTCTCCATATCTTCTTTGTCCATATTTCTCTCATTTCTTTGTGTTGAGTTGAGGAACTTTTCTTCCTCTGTTTTGTTTGAAATTATCAGAAATTTCCATCAGACTGGCCCAATTTAAAATTTTAAAATATAAAGTTTTGAAATATAAAATATAGAAAAACAGGTGGGAGCATGCAGCTTACATATATAGGCCACATATCCCCTCTGCAGAGAACTCTGACTTATCGACCATCGATGGACAAACTCTATTTGTAAGCACAAGGAATATCGAAAGTGACTACTGTGTGTAAGCATAATGAATAATGAAAGCTCTATCTGTGAGAGCAACTACCCTAGACGAAGCTCCGTAAGCAACCATCGATGGACAAACTTTGTTTCTAAGCACAAGGGATATCGAAAGTGACTAGTGTGTATAAGCATAACCAATAATGAAAGCTCTATTTGTGAGAGCAACTACTCTGGACCGAGCATTGTAAGCAAAATGAATATCGTCGAACTAAGCTCTGGAAGCACGAATCTGTATATCTTGAAGTTCAATGGATCAATCCATCATCTATTCACTATCGCTCATGGGGAAATACCTTAGCTGCAGTGAAATCTAAGTGAATTTCTCAGTGAAAGAGGGAAAGGGTAATAAGGACAAGTAAAAGTTTATTTTGACATCGAATGACAGGAAATCAAGTGTGGAAGTTAGCAATTATGGATATAAAGAATTAAAATGAAACAAGTTAGATTCTCCAAGCTGTCCACGTTATTTCTGCTACGCCTGGTTAGACATTGACGTAAAATAGTGCAAGATATTTAATGTGTATATAGAATGTACATATATTTCAAGTGCATATCCATAGAATTTGATACAACTGCACATTTAATCATCCTGAGGATGCATGGCGTAGGTGTTTCTGCGAAAAATTGGCAAGGACTTTGCGATCAGGCTAAATTAAGTCTATGATTCAAAGAAGGTAAAACGTAAATTCGTCAATTTTGTTGAATCTAGGTAAAATCAAAATTCTCAATTTTGTTGAATATTGTTATTAGATTGAGCTCTGCATGGCGCTTATTTTTATTTTTAAAAATTTGTATCAGTTTATATTGGATGTGATTACCAAAAAAACAACTAAAATGAAAAACCTGAAACTAGCCTTTAATCCTTTCATAGTACTTTACAAATTTGTAAGTGCAGGACCGTGAAATTGAAATATAAGTGTATTTTTCCATTGCATTAAGGGAGCATGCATTCCATTTCAGGATGTTTTTCTCTTGACGCTTATATGCCCTTGCACTCTTTCAGACTTCCATAGCTCATAGTGATGAGGTAGATGCTAGAAACTCTTCAATTTTGGTTGTTTCAGGTTTATGTTCATGCCTCCTTGTCAAGTTTCAAGTCGCAGGACTCAATCAACTATAAAATACCTATGATGCAAGTTGGATTCCTCGATCAACTTTAAAAGGCCTATGTTGTGTTTGTTAAAAGAGCTATGTTCAGTAGGGTGTAGTCCAACAAAAACCAAATGTTTGCGGTGAGTTGGGTAAGTGACAACTTAGATATCCATGCGGTGATTTCCAATTCCATTATAAAAATACACTGCGAGCTAATAAAAAGCAAAAAAGCTTGGTTTGTGGTGACAACAAACCCCCCAAAACCCCTGAAACTAACTCAATGTTTTCGATTACTATAGTCCTAGGCCAGCGGACGGGACTAATAATGATATTGGTGAGGAAAAATGGATTAACGATCTTTTTAGAAAGCAATTCAAACGCAATAAAATGATGCAGAGCAGACAAACACATCTAATTTTCGTTAAATTTCCCATCCATTATATTGAATGGCAGATTTATTTAAAAGTTAGTTATTTTTGTTTTTAGTAAGATTTTTTTGGAATTTTTTTCTGAAGTTTTTTTTTTCGAAAATTTAATAAGAATTTATTGAAATCATTAATTTGATGAGTAGCCTATGTATCGGCAATGCGGTTCCTACAAAATCCCAAATATTTTCATTCTAAAACTTCTGAAATCATTGACTTTGATTAATCTTAACCCTTTATAACAGTCAAAACATCAGTAAAGGGTTTATTGGTGGTTTTGTTATCGGTGATTTTAGAAGTGACAGAAATAAAAAGTGTGATACGAAAAATGCGAAAGGTGTGAAAGACGAAATCCGATGTAGAACGGGGATTGGAACGCAAAGGAATAGGTAGTCGGGGCTTTCGAAAGAGGATATCGGGGATTGGCTATGGACATTTCCTTATGGTGTTCATTTTGAAATTAACGATTGCGGAATGCGATATCTCAAGGAGGGCGATGTAGTGGGATCATTTTTTATATTTTATTTGTTACAATCGTTCTATTTACTTTAACTGCTTCTATTGCTCAAAACTAAAAATAAATCATTATATTGGGAATTCTTTCGTTATAGTCCTTTCTATCGTAGATTTTGTACTATGTTGGATATAATGTTTTCTGTGATACTGTTTAAGAAATATAAGGTTTTAAATGTTAAACTAAGAGGCTTATCTCCACTAAAAATTTATTTAAAATAATTTTATTTTATTTTATTGAAACTATTTCATTTTATTAAAACAAAAGGTATTTTTAGGATTCTATTCTAAAATATAAAAAGGGTCCTTTATTATTGATTAAATCTATCAATTATTAAATAAAAAGGGGGAGCAGTCACTGAGTAGCACAAGAATATCCAAAAAATTCTCGTATATTCATGAATACTATATATTTATCTCTATTTCTAGTAGAAATAGGAATAGGACCATAGAATTCAGAATGAATCAGGGTGAAATCATGAAGATTGGTTACACTTATGGGCCAAATGTGGTGATGAAATTTCAACTTTTTCCTCTTTTATTGAATTGAAGCCCTCAAAATTCATATAAGCACTATGAATTTTGATTCAGAGTACAATGAAAAATTGTGGAGAATTATGTTTTCTTCTAATAATATTTTTTTCAAAAATATTTACTGTTGTATAGTATGACATTTTTACATTAAATGAAATGATTTTCCTTGCAAATTTTCACACATCTTAAGAAGTATGTGTCTTTTCAAGTAGAATTACTAAGTCTAAAATGTGTGATTTTTAGAAAAATATATGAGCGTTATCTAGATGGAGAGAGTTGATTTTTTCATATTATTATCTTTTTTTTGTTTGAAAAATATAGTTTTTATTATATTTCGGAGTTGGAAAAGTAACATTTCAATTTCAATTGCATTTTGCAGACACATGTTCACGTAAGGTTTTTTTCAACTATTTAAATAAATTTAAAAACAAAAAATACACTTTTAAAGAAAACTCCTAAATGAAGATAGTGGTATTTTTTAATGTTTTTCATTGTGTATATTTTATGATATTGATTTTTTATTCAACTTATTTCAAACAGTTCAGAAAAATTATCATATGAATTCGAAAATGTAAAAATCATGTGCCATTTGATAGAGGATTCCTCATGAATCCAATGTGATCAACTCCGCCACTTAAGGACAAATTTAGCCCTAAGTAGGGTACAAAATGGAGTTGCGGAAAATTTTGCAAAAAGGGTGCTAAAATTGTGGATTTTAGGACTTAAGAGGCCTGATCAAGTGTTAAAGTGATCGATCAATCGTATAACTTTCAAATTCAAATAGCTCAATCGAGGGTTTTGTAAACCCTCGATCGAGCCGTATATGTGGTTAACATGGGGTTGATCAAGCGTTATGCCTTGATCAAGATACATATATTGAATAATCTATTATGCTCGATTGACGCTCTATAAAACAAATTAAATGATCTAAAATTAATCTTTTACCTCATTTTAAAATTCAAAATCTTATTATAATTTTCATTATCATGTCATGTAGAAACCTTATTAAATTTAATATTAATATTAAGAAATTATTATTATTATTAAAAAATTAAATGATGAAATGATATTACTATAAAAATTTAATATTTAAATATTTAAATTTGAATATTAAATCTATTAATTATGGATTAATATAATATTATTAACTTTAATATAGTATAATTTTTCTTATATTATAATATATATTAACACAACTCTCGGATGCAAGTGAATGAATCGGGCAGGTGGATGGTGAGCCCAACACATGACACATGGCCTGACCACATGGTCATGCCTGGGCTCAAGCCCGTGGCATTTATAACATCCAACTGGTCTGAACACTTAGCTACTAATATGCCTGAACGTCGATGCTGCTACCACCTTTCCATAATGCCTCCGCAATGCATCAATTCGCCATTTTCCTCCAGCTGCATTTACCCCTCTGCGGTCCCAAATCCGAGCTCTCGAACGCCCATAGGGAGGCAGTATAGCCTTTACTATTTCCTTATGCTTGCTCCTGGTCTCCACTTCAGTCACAGTCTCTACTGCAGCTTCAATTCGGCCCCTGGGTCTTAGAATCCTCAGCCTACAACTCCCTCACCTCAACCATCTCCGTTCACCTACATCTCTAATGCTTCCGACGGCTCCAATATGCCCAGGCAACATAAAATACATTTTCGCCAACGCAGTGGTCCTGGTTGTGCGTCCCGCCCACTCTGTCCTTCCGCTCTGAGTCTTCCTCGTCGACCCACGATGATATTTTCACCCACTATCCTACCACTCGCAGCGACAGAAGTCGAGGTCATGCCTCCTGGTTGCCTCGCTTGGCCTCTCCTAACAACATTTATACTCCGCGTCACACCACAGGCAGGGTAGAGGTCGAAGCCAACATTCTCTGTATCCACAGATTCCTCATTTTGAGACGCGTCCTCTTCTTCGTAAGGAGAACTCTGCTCATTTCCATTTTACATGTGCTCTGGATCGCCCATGTCTCACTCCTACCATCACCATCAGCTTCAAGGAGGAGGATTCCTTCGAAGTTGGTCAAACCTCTAGAAAAAAACAAGGAAAATCCACCATAGAATCTCCGCCTCTTCCGCTCTCGCATAAGTCTGAAGCCCTTCCAGTCAAACAGGGTGCCCTCTCCTCCAGCAGCAAAGGAAATGGCAGTCATGGTAGTGGTAGTAGTGGAAGTTGCTGCGCAGATTGGTCGGGAGAAGATGGATTAAAAGGCAATGTAGGCACTATTCGCACAGCCACATCTCCAGACCCAACGGCTCAACAAACGATGCATGAAGACGACTCCTTCGAAGACTACAGGTGCCTCATTATGGAGGAACCACCACCTCAAAAAAATGACACCTATCATGGAGATATCTTGTTTTACAGTTTTGTTAATTTTCTTTGTCAAATTTTCTTTCCTAAATATTTTCACAACACTTAGCTATTTTTTGTATGAAGCTGGTTTCCAATCTGTGGGCGGCTGTATTATGACCAGTTTCCCCATCTGGGGTAGTCACCATTTTGAGTTTTTGACATATAGTGCCTCTGTAATTTGCTAGTTCAGTGATTCCAAAGGCCATACTCTCCTTGTACATTATGTTACATTAATATAATTTAGTCCAACTTAGAAAAAAATATATATACTAACACGAATACATTAATAAATGCGATTTACATACACCATAGGCATTAACAAAAGAGTCATTAACACAAAAAATGTCATATAAGCTTGATATGTTAATTTTATTTAACCATTTTTTTAAAAATCTAACATAATAAAATATATAATATTTTTAAAATCGTGATGTTAATCATAACCTAAATATACCTTTAAAGAAATTAAACCTAAATAGATTCAATTAGAAGAAATGAAGCGCTCTATGTAACTTTGATGGATGTAGCTGGAATATTAATATTCTAGAAAATTTTAGATAACATTTCCCTGGAAAATTATCATTTCCCCTCCAGGTGAACATACAACACAGATTTGAAATCTTTCATTTTAAAATTATATGTATTATATTAAAAAATAATTTTTTTGCACGTCATCAAATATATAAATATATATATATAAACATAATATTTTATTTTCCAAATTATTTTAAATTTTTTGAAATATAGAGGAAATAGATTGGGAGAGAAGCGTAAGAGTGAAAGAGGGGTACACAAAGATGGAGAAAGGGTGAGGAGGATAGAGTCTCCCTGAAAGAGAAGGAGCTCAAGATATGGACCTGGAGGAAAAGAGAGGGAGGGAAGAAGTTCAAGACATATAGAGAGAGAAAGGCGCAGAGAGAGAGAGGGAGTGACAATGGAGAGATGGAGAGAGAGTTTTTATGTGTGGGGGTGAGATAGAAAGAAAAATAAGGAGAGATGAAGAGAAGGGGTATAGAGAATGACAGAGGGATAGAGATAATCAACTGAGATGTAGGACGAAGCTTGAGAGAGCGGGATATATAGGTAGAGAGAGAGTCTGTGTATGTGTCAGTGATGAGGGGGAGAGATAGAGGGAGGTGGGAGAGGAAGGAAGAGAAAGAGGACTTGAGAGGGAGGGAGAGAGAGAGAGATGGAATTGGAGGAAGAGAGGTATGGAGGTAATAATAAATATATATAGAGAGAGAAGGGTGGAGAGAGAGAGAGAGGGAGTCACAAGAGAGATGGGGAGAGAGAGAGAGGGAGTAGCAAGGGAGATGAAGAGAGGGAAAGATGAGAGTAGGAGGGAAGAGAGATAGAAGGGGAGATAGAGGGAGCGAAGGGGAAGATAGACGGAGAGGAAGGGAGATATAGATATATATGGTGAAACAATTCTTATGTTTATGTGGTGATATAGGGAGATGAAGAAGGATATACAAAGGGAGATAGAGATATATATATAAGGGGGACAAAGGAAAGAAGGGATAGATAAAGGGGAAAAGGAAACATATATAGATATGAAGAGAGAGGGTGTGTGTGTCAGGGGTGTGAGATAGAGAGACATAGAAGGAGAGATGGAGGGAGATATCAATAGAGATGGAGGGGGGGAGAAAGGAAATAAAATTGCTTGCACTAGATCTTGCATTGATTTTAGTGTACAAATGCTGATCAATTTCTAATCCTATTTGATTTGTGTATATGTTAATTTCTAATTCTATTTCAATTCTCAACATTAGATGAAATAATATTTTTAATTATAATATTGTTTAATTGATCTTGAACTGGATTCATTTATTTAAGTGTAGATGTTGATTCCTAATTCTATTTGATTGCTAGCAGTAAATGCATTGATTTGAGTCGAGATGTTGATTTCTAATCCTATTTTATTTCTTGCAATATTATATGCAATCATTACACTATAGATGTCGATTTATAATCCTATTTGATTATTTTCATTAGATGCATTGATTTTAGTGTAGATTTTTCTTTCTCATCCTATTCAAGATTACTTACATTAGATGCATTGAGTTTAGTGAAGATGTTGATTTCTGATTTTATGTAACTAGATATATGTTGTACATTGATTTCAAGGTAATTAATTTAACATTGTGCATTGATATTACTATAACCGCAAAAAAATATTGATGGTTTGCATTATGACTAATCATTTGTAGGTAACCTCAAACAAATAAAATCAAATAAAACTTGTATTTGTAACTTTTACATCTCCACATGTTTTAAAACTGAATATATAACTTATTTCAATCATATTAAGTTTTTTAAATTGAATAAAACTTATTTCCATCATAGTATTTTTATTGAAATACTTGGATAAATACTTCTCAATTTAGGAAAGTTGATAAAATTGTACAAAATTATAGAAATGTTGTCATATATTGTTTTTGGCCCTATATATAAAATTTCAATAAGATTCACTTATATCATGTTATGACTAAGCTCTTGTAGATAATCTCAAAATAAATAATGTTGGATAAAAGCTATTTGTTATTTACATGACATATTTTATTAAAAATGATTAAAACTTATTTCAATCATACTTTTATTTTTTAATTGAACCTTGAGATAAAAAATTGATTGAAATACTTAAAAAACATTGTCCGTCCAATGGTATATGTGTGAGTCACAAAAAATTTCACACACACACACACAGAGGTACATATATATATATATATATATATATATATATATATATATATATATATATATATATATATATATATATATATATATATATATATATATATATATATATATATATATATATATATATATATATATATAATAGGGATGACTTTATAATTTGAATCATTTATTTTTAAAATTGAATTGTAATAACATACATGTTGATTGCACTAAAAGACACTATCTACAAGGCAATATATGAAGCATGATTGAAATTCTTTCCATGTTCAATATTAAGTGAAACTACAAGCCCTTTCTTTTATTTGATTATGTATTTGTGGGATCAACTACCTTGTCATGGTATTTATCCAGAATGGATTCTAGTTCATTAGCAATTGGTTCTTCTATAGGTGCTTCAACCCCTTGATAAATAGGATCTTGAATTGGATCAAGATAATTGGTTCAACTTGATCTAGTTGAACGACAACAAAGTGAGTAGCAGATTCTCTCATTCTCTTTCAAATGAAATTTTTTATTTCATTTTAAGGATAAAAGTGACTTGCATTGATCATAAATTTAGATTTGTACTCATTTTCTTAGTCTATGAAAATGTAAATAAAAATTAAACACTTAATTTACTAATAAAAGTTATATTATATGGACAAATTATTAAATTAGCGAAATAATTTTAATAGATCCATAAACTGAAATAGTATACATCCATAAACTGAAATAATAAGCATCTAGAAACTAAAATAATGTTGATGTTGTACATCCATAAACTTTCCATGTATCAAAATATACAAAGTCTGCATCACACATGTGAATATGCCTTATGCAATGAGCCTGAAAATGTACAAACTATGACACTCTAAGTACCACCAAAACTCCTATGTGAGTTATGTCCCGCAAGGTAAGTGTCCATAAGATGGTACTACAATATAACACATTAAAATTCAAACTAATTAGGTCATTATTTGTATAAAATAAACAATATGTAAATAAATTATATTGAATCACAATTTTAATTATATATATACATGAATCTACTAACCTCAGTCGAGTCCAAATGCAAGTCTGATAGGATGAATGTTTGATCATGAATCTGGCTTTGGTGCTCCCCTTCCAATGGCTCGATGATTGGGGCCTGCATCGATGGACTTGCATATTAGTTCCTCTAAGCCCAACATCCCACTCATGTCTCCACTTAACAATGGAATCAATGAAACTTTGCATATGGGCCTGTGTACATAATGGCAAGGAAAAATTATAATTAGTCTACAAATTAATTAGCATATTTGTGTAACTTAAAAAAATAAATTGTTGAAATCTTAGGAATAAATAAGTTTACCTCAATTGTTAGTCCATGTGGTTGTACATAATAACTCTCCTCCGCATTAGTTAACATATATGTTGGAGGTGGAGGTGGAGGAGAATCCATGCAAATGTGCTCTAGTTTAGGATGCCATCATTGATCAACTGCCCCCTCAGATGACATCATAAGCTCACCCATGTATCTAGGACGTGTCTACATGTTATCATGAACTTATTAATATAAATTATGCAATATAATACGAACTAGAAATTTTAACATAAATAATTATGCCTAATTTGACAACAAGAGTCAAAAATTTCGTATATATATGTACTTGGTCTGTGTCACATGGGCCACGCACACTCCAAGTTTCATGAATTTCATCACAATACATACATATATTTGTTAAAAGATGATGAAAGGGTAAAATTGCGAGAAATGCATCATCATATAATGGCAATGGTGGGTCACAATGAAATGATTGCAGTCTCCTAATCTCCCCATCCAATGAAACACACACACTGCTCAATTCCATCCACATTATGTCTACAATATTCTCCTTGGTCTCACCACTGAGTGACGAAAACTTCTCTAGCTATGTCAGTAATACCAAGCTCCGAGATGGTATTGGCTAGAATCTCGAAAGTGGTGGTACATGCCCGAATTCCTTATGATCCCCCTCGTGCTCATAGATACATCCCATGTTGATTCCGTAATAATGAGATATTGTATAGTGTAATCCAACTGCATATGTAACATGCACTCTACATATAAATTCTTGGAAAATAAATGGTGACCTATTCATGGTGGGGGAACTGGCCCCAAGCTCGAATGAATCTATCAATGACAAAAGGGTCCGCATTAACATTCCTAAAATATTTGAATCGAATCATACCTCTATGTATATTAGGGTGATTTGGAGGGATGTTGAACAACTCCCCATAAACATTAATGTCCTTGGTATCCTATTTCACCATATCTCAAGTATTTGGGCCTCTTACCTTATGCATTAGAATCCTATGTATGCACTTTAATATGTGGATATGTGGGCTGAAACTGTAGCATGTCTCGATCAAAATATTGATGTTATCCAACATCAAATGTAATGCATTATGAGTCGGTGAATTGGAAGGGATCTCTATATTTTTTGTGATCCATGTATGACAGAGCATAAAATCCTATAATGTGATTTGAGCTGCAACATCATCCCACGAAAGAATCAATGTTGCACTTTGATCCTCAACTTCGGCCTACTGAGGACTTATAAATCATAAACTTAATTATATATATATATATATATATATATGAAACTAGAAGAATAACAACATATAAATTAAATGAAAAAACATTGGCTGAAGATAATTTAAAAATGAAAGATAATTTTAAGACATAAACACATAAAACTTAAAGAGGATTTAAAAAAGTAGTAGGTGTACCTCAAATAGGCGAAGAATATCTTCTATATGTAGCATGATCATCAACAGGGATAGAAGCACTGCCTATAACACTCTTACAGGCATTCAAGGTAGGATCTACGAGTGGAACATGAACTCTTGGTGGGATACGTGATATATCACAAGCCCGGCCATGTATAGAGAAACCACTCATACTATGATGACCAACAATTCGGGTGCGTATATGGAAGGAATTAACATATTACATATAATACATATAAACTATTCCAAGAAAAAAATGTTGACAAAAAACCATTTCTAATCTCAAGGAGAATAATATAGCATGAAGCCCTAAACTTTAGAGTTCATTTTTTGATAATTTATTAACCAAAGTATTGAGTTCCATATAAACGAAATCGAAATAAATGATAAAAATATACCTTCACTATTTTTCTTGTTTCTAAATGATGAATTTTACTCATAATACATAAATATGTAAATATATATGTAAAAATTTGAAATAAACATATTAAAAAAACAAGGAAAAATTAATGCCAACCAAATACTACAATACACTTTAAGTTCTTAATGTTTGACTTTCACACATGACATGTACTAGGTGCAGGCACATGAAGACAATGTTTATTGTGCAACACACTCATAATGAAACAATATGATACAAATTAGAAAAGTGTGTAAACAATTTTATTCATTAGACCAAATACACTTTTCATGATGGATTTAATGTATCTATCAATGATGCATTATTGAAACATGAAATTATCTATATAGTTATATAATTATATGTCAAATGCTATATATATATATATATATATATATATATATATATGTATTTATGTTATGCATGTTATCTGAAATAGCTTTATGTTATAATAAATAGTTATAGAATTATCTTTTGTTATATATATGTATGACGTTATAGTTATAATAGTTATATATATATATATATATATATATATATATATATATGAATTATCTAGCTATATTTATGTTATGCTCTATATGTGTGTGTATTATGTTAAATAATTGTAGAGTTTAATGTTATAACTAAGTTATGTTACGAAACAATATATATATAGAACTATAATATATAGCTATGTCATGTTATACTTAAATAATAGTTTAATATATACGAGAAGTCAATGAACACAAAATATAGACTCGAAGCTAGGGTGAAACCCCATAAATCATTATTTTCTTATATAATAGATCAAAGTCAAAGTAGCAAGACCCGAACTCCAAGAAAATTCCTTCTACAAAACCCAACATAACCATCTTTTCAACCTCCCATAACCAAGTCAAATTAAAAAAAATCGATGTTGCTCAACGATCAACAAATCTGGTTAAACTGTGATTTTTGAACCTACAACTCTTGCTCAAATTATCCGCCCCTGCAAGAAACCTATACTTTCACACGTATGGTGGAAACTAGGGAATAATTCACACATGTCACATAAAAATTTCTCTCCTTTGACTTCTTCTCGTTATTTTGTTTTCTTGGCTCCTTTTTTATTTCTTCTTGGCATAGAAATCAAAGTGTGTGATTTATGTTTCAAATGAGGTCGAATTTCACTATATGTATACCCTTCTATGAGGTCGAATAAGTGTCTCTCTAGGTTGACTTGGTCTTCTGGAGGACAATTTCACTATTTTTACTAAAATAGAAATTCTTTTACATATTTTAAGAGTCCAAATAGGACTTCGACTCAAGTACAATGATTTGACTCATGAAAATATGTCTTTTGGGTTGAAAAATCCTAGAAGAACGAATAATATGCTTGACGTAAATAATAATTTGACTTTGAGCATGAAAACCATGCTTGAAAAATAATAATAATAATTTTATTTTTTTTGGTTTTTTTTCTTTTTTCATAAAATATATAATTTCATAAATACATTGACAATTATGAAGACCAAACTTAGTTAAAATTTTCAATAGGTATAAACCTCCAACTAAAAGCAATATAAATAAATAAATCATCAAAGGTACAATACTTCCTAAGTATCCATGAACATGACAAATTAATTGAGACCATTAGTATTAAAAGTGATCTTGATAATTTACTTCAATGGCCATAGGTAAGTAATCAAGAATTTGGTATGTTTGTTATTTTCTATTTTTTATGTGTTATGTTTATTTTTAATTAACATGTAAATCAATCTTATCTATTATTAATCAATGATATTAACTCTATTGTTGATTCTGGTGCCCAATTAACCAAAAAAATCATAATCACATGAAAGCTCATAAAAAATAACAATAGTGCTTTCTAACACTTCCCAATTATTGTTAGAAAGATATGGTTGGTATGACTTAAATTTTATAGGAATTTTTTCACACCCATTTGCGTATTATCTCTTTCAAAAACATAATCATCTTATGCATGCCATTTTCTATTGTTCCTACATTGTATAAATCACTTTTTATCAACCCCCTTATAAACCTCATACAAAATATACACATTTTTTTCATTTTCGAATGCATTCTCATGTGGGCATTAATTTCCTTTATGTTTATCAATCTATCCTCTTCCACACTTACACCTCATACAAAATATACACATTTTTTTTCATTTTCGTTTGAATTCTCATGTGGGCATTAATTTCCTTTATGTTTATGAATCTATCCTCTTCCACACTTAGCCCTAGTCATAAAACATGTTTTTCATGTTTAATGATAGACATATCTATCAACTAGGTTTATAGGACTATATATCAAAGTTGCAAATTGATATGTTGACAAATATTTCACTTCTCAGGGTTACAGAAAAGAAGAAAAAATGCTACAAAAATTGAGATGAATTCAATACAAGAGAATCCATACAAAGTTGCATCAGGACATGTAATACTTTTAGTTGGAGGGAAATGTTGGCTCTCTAAAATGTCATATTTTTCACTCTTTTCTTTCATTTTTTTGGCAATTTTTACCGTATTTTGTAGCACCATAACCTTACATTAAGACCATTTTCATGATTATATATGAGTTTAGACTTCTTACTTTTTCAAAACATTTATTTTAGTTTTTTGACTGAATTTATGATTGAATAGTATAAAAATAGCATGTCTGCACTTATATCTAAAAGTTGGATGAGTTTTTTTTATGTCTATAGGAATTTTTGAAGATTCCAAGAAACTCATATTTGGCCACTTAGCCTCAAATTCAAATTTTCTTTTCAAACTCTTAAATATCTGAGGAAGATTTGGGATCATAATTCAAGAACATTCAATGGACAAGAATGATGGAATTTTTGATAATTGTCTCATACCAAAGCTATTAGAGATTTGTGAGTGGATTTCCAGTGATACTGATCACCTAATTTTAGAAAATTGGTTGTATCTACTTGAGATAAAAGTAGATATGAATTTATTAGTTTCTTCTCCTATTTCCAAACAAACCCATGTATAAATATGAGTTTCTTTTCCATTGAAAAGGGAGGAAGGGAGAGGAAATTTAAAATTTGTAATCAGAATACTTGAAGAGATATATTTGTAGCTAGAATTTAATCTTTTGGAACTAGCTGCAAACATATTGAATATATATCTTTGTAGCTAGACTTTAATCTTTTGGAACTTGCTCCAAACATATTTCACTTAATATTTATGATATTCTAGTTTTCAAATTCTAGTGTGCTTGTTTAGCATTGGGGGCATTCCCTTTGTTTATAGATGTATATTTAAATCAATTTCATGGACTATATTTACCTGATTTCATAGCATAAGTTTCAAATTCTCTTATAGATTAAGTTAAATTCTTTCCTAAATTAAAATTTATATCGTTTTCTTAATTTAGATTTCCATTTCTTTCATGTCAAATTACTTGACTTCACATAATATAATTTCCTTTCACATAAATTTATATTTTGTTGTGCACTTTGTAAGTTTACGAACCTATATTGATAATTTAATGTAATGGAATTTGAATGCAATTGAATTGATCGACAATCTGTAAACAAGATTGTTTACAATATCATGTGTCAATACAATGTCTTATCAATAGAAGTCTAAAATACCATAACTCTATTCAAATGACACTTGCTCATATGGATTTTTTTTAATTAATAAATTCAATTAAAATAGAAAAAATGTCATAACTACTTTGGAGATAAATCTCAACCTTTGATTAGTGAATATTGCAATGGATATTATAAAATATTAGTTGTAAATTAAATGTAGATTAAAATTATGAAAGCTCTATTCCCAAAACACAAACATATAGTTTTACTATGGATTATTAATATAATCTAAATTATATATCTACAAAATCTAACTAACTTGAAAACTCAAAAAAAATAATTTTAAACTCATTTATAAATTTAAAGTTTATAAATTGAATATCAAGTTATATATATTTAAAATATAAAAAAAAACAAGCTACACTAAGCCTAAAGCAATAAAACACTGTATTTTTTTTTTTTGTTAATTTCGCAGAGCCTTACCATTTTCTCTATATCAAAAAAGCAAATTGCTATATATATATATATATATATATATATATATATATATATATATATATACTGATGCATTTAGTCGCCTCAACCCGCTGGAAGGAAACTAGGTCTGTTGGCCACTTGAGTGAATTAAAAGCCAACTAGTATTGAAATTGTTTATTCCTTCTACTTGCCGCTATATCTACTTTAATATGTGCATAAAAGTTATAATTTAGCCAAAGGCTCTAAAAACTTGCCACAAAAATCATTAAAAGCTAAAAAAAGCTAATAAGAGAAAATCTCACCCATCAGAAGAGTCAATAGGAGACAGGTCTTTTGAAGTATAACCCGACATCTCTACTTGTTGCATTGGTTGTAGTTGTGTTACAATTTTTCCGATTCTTGCCGCAACATGGTACTGAAACATGGCAATTTCTCATATTTCCTGTTTGATTTGCTATAAATCTGAAACCACTGTTGGGTTTCCATCTGTTTCTTGCATGCTAGACATGGCCTTTGCCAAAACACTCTTGAGCTTCCAATAGGTATTGACAGATTAATGGAAAAGGGATAACCTTCCTCTTCTATTCCCCGGGTCATAGAGAAAGTCCATGATGGCCTCTCGCTATTTGATATCTTCATATTCGTGGTTGCTCTCTCTTTCCTAGTCTTGAATGGTATTTCAGATGTGAGTTGGTTTTCTAGCTTTATAAAGATCGAAGATATTTTCCATAACTTCTTTATTATTTTTCCTTCCGCGCTTACTAGGTCCCTCATTCTGAATTGGTTGTTTCTATTTCCCTTTTCTGATTCCCTTGCGTTTCCCATATTGTCCTTTTGCCATTGTTTTGGTCTGACAAAGAGACCCCAACTACTCTTTTGTTACCCCTGTAATGCTTTGGAACAAGCCTGTATATGGCAAAATAAAATCCCAACTACTCTTTTGTTACCCATGTAATGCTTTGGAACAAGCCTGTATATGGCAAAATAAAATCAAACACAGTTTCCGGGTGAATTTTGGTGGAGCTCACTACACCCTGATATACGGGTGGATCCTCAGACATTGCGGAGCAACCAACATCATGCGTGGTAAAAATGTAAAATACAAAGAAATTTAAAATATCTTTGCAACAATTGAGATTTAGATTACTAGTGAGGTTTTTTGAACATTGTAACTGAAGGTAGGGAATCCTAACACCACACAACAAAGAATTCTGTTGAGAGGGGCGATTATGTGTTCAGAGGTTGTCATTACTAAGCATGAACCTTGACGGGAAACGTCATTGTTGATGGTGCTAGGACCCCGAATTGTGGGATAAATCTCCTGCAGAGGAAGGTTCCAAGGAGCATGCATGTAGAGCTCGTAAGGAGGCAGGGATGTTAATTGAGGGCACAGACCGTCAAGGTTAAGACCATGATTTGGCCCTGCTATGTAATTAAAACCCTTGCAGGGGTTTAGCTGGGTTTTGACAGAAAACCATAGACTTAACTGAGATTCCTGGAGAATTAAGTGTGGGCTTCTAAGACAGGGTTCAAAAACTGAAGACCCTTCATTAACATTGTAACAGAAAATACGAAAGAAAATTTCATACTGGCAAGAAAACCCGCTACACGAGTGAAGAACTTCCTCCATGGCATTACAATCATCTTCCAATTTGATGTCGCTTTCATAACTGATGACAGAAACAGGAAATTTACAGAGAAGGGTGGCAATAGCCACAACATAACAAATTTCCGGATGTCGCCATAACTCTACCTCCATTTCCTCAGACTTCTCTTGGGATCGCCTACTAAGAACCTTACCTCTCTGAGGCTCCCTTTCCTATTTTAACTCAGCCTGCGGGCTCTGTTTCCAACCCCTTCCTGACATGATATGCTAGCATCCTTCTTTTTCGCAGGCTTCCATTATGGTTGAGCGTGTGAACGCATACCTGCTCTGGCCTTCTACAAAGGTTTCAATTACTGGTTATGGTAGATGTTCAGGTACGTGTCTCCTCGCGGCACTGACCTATGTCCATTGTGGCAACATGGCACCCCGATCGGGAGATAAAACACCGTATTCTTAATTTTACTCTAATATTGAAAATTAATAAATAAATCGAAAAATAAAATACGTTCTGCTAAGTTCCTTACACACCATACAAAATGTACTACCCATTTAAATGGTTTCGGGTCAAATTGTTTAACAATA
Source organism: Pinus albicaulis (assembly GCA_034641835.2). Classification (NCBI taxonomy): domain Eukaryota; kingdom Viridiplantae; phylum Streptophyta; class Pinopsida; order Pinales; family Pinaceae; genus Pinus; species Pinus albicaulis. The sequence goes on from CM076580.1 coordinate 44,858,146, forward strand.
TGGTGCATATTCCAGTCGCTCAGAGTTTCCAGCAGTAGTAAAAAAGCATCCACGAAGTGGTTGGCTCTATTGCAATTATATGAAGTGATTACTTCTGCAAACGACGAAGGAAACAAAATCTTCGATGTCCACTAAATCAATTACTCTCGTCATAGTCAGTAGCCATATGCAATTATATGTTTGCAACATGTTATGGGTGGCTGTGATGTTCAAGGCCATCTCAAGTGGAAAGTGGAGACAGTACGTATCTATACAGGGGGCTTCTCTCACGCCAAAGACGATCGTAGACGAGCAGAACTGTTCATGTGTAAATCGTATGACAATAACTATGGACAAGAAAGGAGTGAATTGAAAGGTACCAACAATCACTAAAATCCAAGGAGGCGGTTATCCAGCAAAGTCGAAATCCCCATAGCTGCGTTTCAAAATAGCATACACAGAGCACCACAAATTTTGTATTGAATCAGTTGCTCATCATTTGCGCTAATCCATTATCAAACTTCTGTATGATAATGAACACATATTCGAAGTGTTATGGAGTGGCCTGTCTCTTTTGCGCTAGTCTATTGGCGAGTTTTTTTGGTATATATGCGTAAGTTTTGAGAGCTTTTGGTATATATTTGGAAAAATGTTGACAGGGATTGGATGGAATTGCAGTTCTCAATTCTCAGGACAGATCACAGCGTCATACATATATACAGTCAAAAAATTATATTAAATAATCGTCAAAAGACAACAACATATTTTTTGGTAAATTTGTTTATAATCTCAGTGACATAGATTAAAGTTACATTAAAGTTGAGTGTCTACATTCCAATGACCTGTTTAGTCACTTTGTACCTCTTAAAAATTGTGTTTTAAATATAAAAATAATGTTTACTGTAATTAAAAATAAAATGAATATGTTGTAACCCACTAGGTGGCAGCTTGTTGGTGATTGAGTGTTCTGTCAAGGCACCTTTTGTAAAGGGCACTGGTTCAATTAAAAGTAAAAAAAAAAATTGAATAAAATGTTTAAACCTTATACTTTTCAAAAATATTTCAATAAGAAATTTAAATAAATTATTTGAAGATATATGTTACTAATTTATGTAGAAATTAATTTCACAAATATCTATAAATAAAAATAAATATTGTTAAAATAAAATATTTTAATATTGTATATAAAAATATTTTCAATGTTGATATTAAATTTTTTCATAATATAAATCTATAATTTATTAATTAACAACTGCCTCATACAACTATCATAAGGAAAACTAGTCAGAATAATTGAAAAGACCGAAAGGAATCCTCCAAACTTGTAAAAATCATCTTCTTTGATAAATATTTAATTTAATAAGTTAATTATTTTTATTGATTAAAGCACTAACCAATATTTTAAACATCTGAATCTGTTTATAGTGCAACGGAAACCTTGAAAATGTTGAAAATACATTATATTTACTGAAAAATTATCCTATTGCCAATAGAAATGTTGTTATTGGAATTGGTTCTTTTGAATTGTACGGCACTTGCGAGTGAGAAAAGTAATTAAATGGACCACCACCGCTGAGAGCATAAATTCCTATCCTGTCCTCACTCTAATTATATATTTTTCTCAAATATTCTAGAAAAGATCCAATATTCTAGAAAAGATCCAATGTTTGAGGCTTATTTTTTCTGATGAATTTAAGTTGACAACTAAATTTAAAAACAATTACAACTCAACGTTCCTTATAATGAAACGTTTACCATATATAACCTTTCTTGATGAGGTAAAACTTTATCACACTATCATAATTAATGATGAATTTGTTGATGTCATATCTGTTTATATAATAATCATATTCGGTAATATTCCAAATCATAGTTTGTTTTTAATCACAATATCTCATTATTCCTTATCTCATTATCCAATTGTTAGTGTTGTCTCAGTCTATAATGTAATCATTTTTTATTTTCTAAAACGTTGTAATGCCCCATGTAGTACATCTTACACCTTATCACATGATTTTTATGATATTTCTTTGATTAAAGTTATCCTGCACCAACAAATCTACACATCATAACGCACTTTTATCCGGATAGCTTAGGTTCATTTGCAAGCTACAAGTCTTGTTTTAGGGCTTTTACTTACACAAATTGAATAAGGTTATCCGTGTAACATTCAACATAATTTTTTTTTAACTCTTACTCTAAGATTAATCTCCTAAGGATAATGCTTACCTATATATGTTCATATATTTTATGCCATGTATTATGAGTATGGATTATGGTTAGATATTGGGTATTATCGCATTTTGCGTTGGATTAACTCTATTTATCTCACATTAATTATTGTTGAGTATAAATATGTGACTATTTACTTGATTGTCACCATTATAGTTTCTGGTACGCGTCTTGTGATCAATTAAACTTCTCAGAATAAGTTTTTGGTATGCTGGATCATCTGCCATGTCCTTGACACTTAATGTCACACAATTGTTCAAGACTTTGGGATTCGGTCTTATCATTAACGTCGCCACCTACCTTCCTATCCACCATGCGATCAGTGGGGAGATCGATAGTAAGATTTCGGTGGGAATATTGCATACGTATTCCCCTGCAACACTAACCGAATTTTCCCATTTCCTCTTGTTTGTGCCATGGTTTCGTCTGCAACCCTTGCGGGGGTATGGAATTTGCAGAGTTGTCAACCCTCTCTTTCTGGTGCTGTAGCAGGTATGGGAGAGCTTGATTCAAGTGTTGACAATTTAACTTGTCGTGGTGTGAGCTTGGTAAGGGTTAATCTACTGGTTCTTGCATTTGGACAGAGCTACTTTACGCCCTTACTACAGATTTTGTGGAAGGTTTCTGGGTATCCATTTTCGGCTCCAAATTTTTGCAGGTTCTTGGGTCCAACCCACCTGCAAACCCTCACCCACTCCTAGAGGTGGCTTTCCCCACAGTGTCAAGTAAATTCTTCTGTTTCGGTTACAAATTTTTTTCTTGCGCTCAGTTAATAAGTTTGAACCCTTAAGTGTATCATTTTCTTATAAAGTTTAGCGCTTGAACTCTCTGTGCGTGTCCTCTGTTCCTTCAGCTCGGAGCTCAACTTTTCGGAAAATGTAGTCTCTCATGTAAGTAGGTTGATTTTTATTTTCTCGTAACTCTTTCCCCTACAGTCGTTTTGTTTTATGGATAACAATCACTAATGCACCTCATGGTTTGTGGTTATAGGTATGTTCTTCACTCGGATGCCGAGGAGTTAACTATGAGTTTCCCCCATGAATAATCAGAGGTTTTATTGCAAGCTATTGAAATCGTGTTACCCGTTTAAGGTACCCCGTGTTATACTATTCACCTCTATTGAGACTTCTATTTCTTCTTCGGTGTGATTAATTCCTTACCACCAGGATTACATCCCTTAAAGACAAGGTCATCGGGTGGCTTCTTTATTTCACCTTCTGGCATTCTTATGCCAAACTCGGCTTACATGCAGATTTTTCCAGACACTGAACATTTTAATGGTCACGTTTTCATTAATTTCTTTCAATGAATTGTATCGAGTTTCCTCAGAACTTGTTCTTGTGTTTATTGGAGTTTTTGGGTTAGAAAAATTCCCGACTCAGTTTGTTTATATATATATATATATTTCTTTCTTGCCTAATTCCTTGTGGTCTTTCTCTTAAATTCATCAAATTTTCCCTTACGGGATTCTTCCGATGTTACTGTGGAGATTTGAAGAACTCTTGAATGAAATAGTACTGTTTACTTATTCGTAATATGGTTCACGGTTTTGTTTTAAGATTACGTATCATGTTAGTTGAATGTGCGTTGGTAAATCCCGTGCCTCTAGAAATATTGCGGATTTTGTTTTCCTTTGCATTTTGATTTTCTCTGTTATACGCTCCCATTGCTTAGATTGTACACTGGCTTGTAATTTTGGTGCTACACAACAACTAGCTTGATAATTTAATTTTCAAAGTTTAATCAGTGTGAAATTTTTTATCGAAGTAGTTTTCTATTATGTTTATGAAGATGACCGAACCATTTATACCCATGTCTGTGTATATATACAGGTAAGGAGCAACAATGAGTTCAGGGTTGACGTTCCCACCTTGAACCCTAAACCAATAATTCACCTCTAGATAACTCTAAATTAACAGAGCTCCATACTTAGTTATTTTCTGTATATTGTACGTTTTCATCAACATGTTACACATTGTTCTTTTTCCCAATTATCTTTATTTGATAGTCTTATAATCAATTAAACTCTTTACAAAGAAAGATATGCATAACTATTTCTGTAATAGGCTTTACGCAACAATTCCTATATTATCTCATACATTGCTAAATACAGTTTTTCCTTCCAGAAGTTCCACACATATATATGTTTTTATAGTACTCAATTATTTTCCCTCGCATATTTGTCTATTACAGTGTTTTTTCCCATTAAGCTAGTAAAACATAGAACTCTGTGCATTTCCTATAATAACACTTCTATCTAATTCAACTGAAATAAATAGCTCTGGTTACTTATCTGAATTATAATTTTGTTGATGATGTCCTCCCAACCATCAAGAGAGGTGATTACGTCCTTCTCTTTCCCCCGTGCTCCACCCCCGACAAGTATGGGTTGACAGAGAATTATTTTGAAACCTCAAGACACCAAGTATAGTCATATACAGAAATCCTCAGAAACACTGAGTGTTTTCCACTAGTCTCTACCAGCTTAGGAAATTCCTCACTCTCTTCCTTAGTTATTGAGCAGAACCCCTTTTCCTCACTGGGATGTATATTTTATCCTCAGAGGAGAAGTAACTTCCCAAAACTATCCAACTAGTTCTCAGTTCTTGGAATACTTTTTACCGTCAGTATTTTTACTTTTATGGAACTACTTTTCCATAACTGATTTAATTTCCCACAGAAAAAAAATTAATAGTTTCCAAAAAAATAAATGTTTTATTTTTTCTTCAAATAATAACTAAAATGACATAATACTATTTAAATAACTAGTTAATACCTAATTCAACTGTCACAACTTCCCCCCTAGAAGTAAGCACCATCCTCGGTGTTTCCCTCGAGCTCAAAAAATAACTCCGGATAAGCCTCACGTACAAGTCCCTTGTCTTTCCAAGTAGCCTCATTCGAGCTGAAGTGCTTCCACTCCACTTTAACCTGGGTGATGAATCGCTTCTGTAGAATGATTGTTCTTCGGTCGAGTAGACGTTGAGGTTCGACCAGAAACTTGTCGTCCGGCCCTACCTGCAACTAGGAAATTGTTTTGTTAATTTCTCTTAAAAAATTATGTTTCAAGTTAGGATTTCCTAATGTTATCCTACCTGAATGTTTTTCCAATGGATTACATGCTTCAGATCATGTATGTATCACTTTAGTAGGGACACATGAAACACATTTTGTACCTGAATATGGCTGGGTAAAGCTAATCGATATGCCACATGCCTCGCCCTTTCCAGTATCTGGAAAGGTCGACAAAACCTGGGAGCCAACTTGGCACAAGAGGCCCATATTAAGGTTCTCTTCTTTGGTTTGATCCTTATATACACATGATTTCCCACCTCAAATTATTGATAAGTCCTTTCCTTATCCATGTATATATTTTGTCGATCTTGAGAGGCTCTCAGGTTTTTCCTGATCTTCCTTACCTTTGATTCCATATCCGCTAGCATTTCAAGTCCAAGCATTAACTTAGTCTCGGGGATGCTCCAACTAATGGTGGTACGACATTTTCGTCCATATAGAGCTTCGAAAGGACTCATCTTAAGAGAATCCTGATAACCATTGTTGTAGGCAAATTCAACTAGGTGTAAATATTCTTCCCATTTTGTTCGCTGATGCATCACGTACATGCGCATCATGTCTTCCATGACTTGATGTACCCACTTAGTTTGTCCATCCATCTAAGGATGATATCAGTGCTGAAATTTATTTGGGTCCCCAGACCTGTAAAAAAAAATTTCCAAAATGCTGAAATAAACTTCACATCTATGTCTGAAATAACAGTCATTAGAATGCCATGCAATCTGAAGATTTCTATCATAAAAATGACTGTTATCTGTACAATTTTGTAAGCAGACTATACGGGTATAAAATGTGCAGCCTTACTCAATATGTCGATCACCACCATAATAGAGTCATTGTGCCTTTTTTATCATGGTAAACCAGTAATGAAGTCTAGGGATATGACTTCCCATTTCCATTCAAGTACTAGTACGGGCTGCAACAAAATAGATGGATGTTGATGCTCCACGTTGACACTCCAAACATTTTTTTAAGTATTCAGAAATTTTTTTATGCATACCAGGCCAGAAATAATTTTTTCTAATTGCGGTCAACATTTTCTGGTATTCCGGGTGTCTTGCATAATTGATAGGATGATATTCATTCATGATCAACTCCTTTAGATCCATTCGATTTGGTATATATATCTTTTCCTTAAATTTTAGCAACTATTCTTTGCTAACTCCATACTCCGAAGGTTTTTCTTGCTTTCTGGCCTCCTCCATTTTTTGCCTTAAGAATTGGTATTCTGGATCCTTCCGTGCTTCCTTTTTTACTTGATCTAAAATTTTGCATTCAAGTTGGTTATAGAAAAGTTGATAAAAACAATGAAAGTTTCTACTTAAAGCATTTGCCATGTGGTTTTCCTTACCCTTCACATGCTAAATATCCATATCAAACTCACTTAGGAAGGCATTCCATCTTGTCTCTCGAGAGTTTGGATCAACTTGGTTAAAGTAGTTGGTTAGGCTACTATGATTAGTTTTTAATACAAACCTATTTTCCATCGCGTACTATCTCCATACCCAGAGTGCATGTACTATTGCTGTTAGCTCTAGGTCATAGGCTGAATATCTATGCTCATGCTCTTTTAAATTCCTTGAGTCATAGGAAACTACCTTTCCTTCCTAGGATAAATATGCCCCATCCCCTTCCTTACAGGAATCTGTACAAACCACAAATTCTTTTTTGGGGTCGGCTACCCTCAACACTGTGGTAGTGGTCAAAAAATGCTTTAACTTTTCAAAACTATTCTGGCATTCATTATTCCACTTATGTGCTTTTCCCTTCCTTTGCAAGGAGGTGATTGGAAAATAAATTCTGGAGAACCCTTCAATGAACCTTCGGTAGTACCCAGCTAATCCCATAAAGGATTAGATATCTGCCACATTTTGAGGAATTATCCATTCCATAATTGTCTTAATTTTATTTGGATCAACTGTTATCTCTTCCGCTGAAATAACATGGCCTAAGTACTGGATTTATTCTTTGAAGAAATAAAATTTGTTGAGCTTTGCGTACAACTGGTGTTTTCTTAACATCTCCAACACTATTCTTAGGTGCTCCTTATGTTCTTCCTATTTCTTGGAATAGATTAAAATATCATCAATAAATATTAGCACAAAATTGTCCAAGAAGGGGTGAAATATACCGTGCATTAACCTCATAAATGTTGTTGACGCATTGGTTAAATCGAAGGGTAGTACCACAAGCTCATAATAGTCATAACTAGTATGGAAATAAGTCTTGTGGATATCCTCATCCTTAATTCGAATCTGGTTATATCCAGACCTTAAGTCTAATTTTTAGAATACTGTGGCCCCCTTCACTTGATCAAATAGGTCATCAATCCGAGGTAAGGGATATTTATTTTTTACGGTCAAATTATTGAGATGTATATAATCCATGCACATCCACATGGTTCTGTCCTTATTCTCTACGAACAACACTGGTGCTCCCCAAGGGGACACACTTGGATGAATGTACAATTTGTCCAGCAACTATTGCAATTGCATTTTTAATTCAGTTAGCTCAGGAACACTCATTCTGTAAGGAGCCCTAGAAACTGGTGATTCTCCTGGGATAAACTCAATGGTGAAATCAATATCTCTTCTTGGGGGTAATCCTGGTACATCTTCTGGAAATATATCCATGAAGTCTTATACTACCGGTATGTTTTCCATCATAGGAGTCTTCTCCTTGGAGTTTGAATATCCCACTTGGATGGCATAAATCTGACATCATTTCCTCATATATTTACTCACTTGGGATGTTGTGATAGGATGCAATTGTAATGGTTTCCAAATTCCCTAAATCTCTTTGTGTGTTCTGTCTTGCACTCTATAATATATAATATTTTCTTAAGATTCCACTAAAGTCCAATGTTTCTCCAGCCAATCCATGCCCAACACTACATCATAAGATCCTAATGGCAGTATGTTCAGGTCCATGTTTAATTGTTGGTCTCCAATTTCCAATGTACAGTTTGGAATTCTAGCACTTAGATTTCTTTTTGCATTTGTGGCTAGCTATACTAGCCAAGGATTTTTAAATTTCTAACTTTTTAATTTACATACTTCTACTATTTTTGGGTTTACATAACTTAAACTTGCACCTGGGTCAACCAAAATAGAAACAAGCTATGACAGTAGCTTACCTTCCAACTCTATCATCGTTGGTTGATAATATGCCTGACAATATTCCAATGTAGCGTTGATTATGGATATATTTCGGGCTACATGTCCGACTGTAGAAGCTTCTTTCATTTTAGAAATTGTTTCACTTCTCCCTCGCTATTGGAAATTTTTGTAATAATTTGCATCGCCACACCCCCAACACTACAGAGGTGGTTTGGGAATTTGTCCTTGCTCAGGTCTACTGGAAGCCTCTGTAGGCCTCTCTTCGGTAGGCCATCAGGTTCTTTGATGATTTCTACCAAACTGTTTTCTTACTCAATTTTGCGTAGAACTCTTAAAGTTGCTATTTCTAGCACCCTTGAAGTTTGAACTGCTTTTTTGTCCTTTTCTTGACTACCAAGTTTTTCCCATTTCCCCTTTTTCCTTGGACTGCTGGTAGCACATTATTTCCTTCCGAATTTCTTCCTCCATGGTCCTAGGATTTACGAATTCAATTTGTTCCTTCATGTGGGTTGGAAAACTACTCAAGAACCTATAAACCTTAGCCTTTTCATCCCTAAGATAAGGAACACATATTAATATAGAAGTGAACTTGGTTATGTACTCATCCATAGTCATCTCACCCAGCTTCAAAAAATGGAATTCTCCGGATTTTTCTTCATAGAAATGTCCTGTTAAATATTTGTTTTTAAATTATTGCTGGAATGAATCCAATGTCACATATTCATATTCAATGTTGCAAACATTCTTTACTTCCTCCCACCATAGGGTGGATTTTTCTCTCAACTTGTAAATGACCAATCTAGACTTAAGGTTGCTATTGTACTCATAGACTTGAAAGTACTTATTCATATTAATCATCCAAGCCTCTGCCACCTCTTTAGCTTCTGCATCGAATGTAGGTGGTTTTATCTTCTGAAACTCACCTTGTAGTTCCGCCTTTTGTTTCTTAATTTCCTGTTGATCTGACACATTACCACTCTCTGCTTCCTTGTATTTTATGTTCTTGTTGCTTCATTGTGAAGGGCTCCTTCCCATTCTATCAGTGGTCTGGTCCTTGGTTTGTCATTCATTTTCTTGCATATCTTTATCAGGACTGGGTTGTAACACACCTTGATTTTGTTTGTCAGAAAGGCTCTTAAGTATCCATTCCTGCTCCTGCATCAGATTTTCATTGTCACTTCTTGCTCGGACAATTTCTTCCTGCAACTTCTACATAGTACTTAACAATATACTGGTCTGGTGGTGTTGTTTCTCCAGCAGTCTACTAGTCTATTGGTGTTGATCCACACTCAACTGAATCCACATTTCGGATTTCATATCTGATTGTGCTTGAGGTGTTTATTGTGTCGATCCCCTTCTCATATCGTACTTTACAATACTGCTTATTTTCTGTGCATCAGTATACACACAATTTTAACCTGTTAAGTGTCCACTAGGGTCCCATCGCGTGAACGCTACTTTGATACCACTTGTAACATTCAACATAATTTTTTTTTTTAACTCTTACTTTAAGATTAATATCCTAAGTAGAATGCTTACCCATATGTGTTCATATATTTTATACCATGTATTATGAGTATGGTTTATGGTTAGATATTAGGTGTTATCACGTTTTTCATTTGATTAACTCTGTTTATCTCACATTAATGATTGTTGAGCATAATTGTGCGACTATTTACTTGATTGCGACCATTATAGTTTCTGGTACTCGTGTTGTGATCAATTAAATTTCTCAAAATAAGTTTTTGGTATGCTGGATCATCTTCCATGTCCTTGACACTTAATGTCACACAATTGTTCAAGACTTTGGGATTTGGTCTTATGACTGATGTGGCCACCTGCCTTCCTATCCACCACGCGATCAGTGGGGAGATCGACAGTAAGATTTCGGCGGGAATATTGCATAGGTATTACCCCTGCAACCCTAACCGAATTTCTCCATTTCCTCTTGTCTGCACTATGGTTTCGTTTGTTACCCTTGCGGGGGTATCATGTTTTAAGAGTTGTCAACCCTCTCTTTCTGGTGTTGTAGCAGGTATGGGAGAGCTTGATTCAAGTGTTAACAGTTTAACTTGTCGTCGTTCGAGCTTGGTAAGCATTAATCTACTAGTTATTGATTTTGGAAAGAGCGGCTTTATGCCCTTTCTATAGAATTTGTGGAAGGTTTTCGGGTCTCCATTGTCGGCTCCAAACTTTTGTAGGTTCTCGGGTCCAACCCACCTGCAAACCCTCACCTACACCTAGAGGCAGCCTTCCCAACAACATCAGGTAAATTATTTTGTTCCAGTTACGAATTTTTTTGCTTGCGCACAATTAATAAGTTTGAACCCTTAAGTGTATCATTTTCTTATTGAGTTTAATGCTTGAACTCTCTATCCTTGTCCTCCGTTCCTTCATCTCGGAGCTCAAATTTTCGGAAAACATAGACTCTCAGGTAAGCAGGTTGAGTCTTATTTTTTCGTCACTCTTTGACCTACAGGCGTTTTGTTTTATGGGTAACAGTCACTAATGCACCTCAGGATTTGTGGTTACAGGTATATTCTTCACCTGAATGCCGAGCAGTTCACTGTGACTTTCCTCCATGAATAATCATAGGTTTTCTTGCAAGCTATTGAAATCATATTACCCCTTTTAGGTACCCCGTGTTATACTGCTCACCTCTATCGAGACTTTTGTTTCTTTTTCGGTATGATTAATTTCTTACCACTAGGGTTACATCCCTTAAAGACAGGGTCGTCGAGTGGCTTGTTTATTTCACTTTCTAGCATGCTTATGCCGAACTCGGTTTACATGCATATTTTTCCACACAGTCAACATTTTAATGGTCACGTTTTAATTAATTTCTTTGAATGAATTGTATTGGGTTTCCTTGGAACCTGTTCTTGTGTTTATTGGAGTTTTTGGGTTAGAAAAATTCCCGACTCAGTTTGTTTATATATATATAAAGTTATTTCTTCCCTAATTCCTTATGGTCTTTCACTTAAATTCATCAAACTTTCCCTTACGGGATAATTTCGATGTTACTGTGGAGGTTTGAAGAACACTTGAACAAAATATTATTGTTTACTTATTCATAATTTGGTTCACAGTTTGGTTTTAAGATTATGTATCATGTTAGTTGAATGTGCGTTGGTAAATCTCATGCCTCTGGCTGGACTATGTATTTTATTTTCCTTTGAATTTCGGTTTTCTTTGTTATACTCTCCCATTGCTTAGATTGTACACTGACTTGATAATTTTGCTACTATGCAACAACTAGCATGATAATTTAATTTTTCAGAGTTTTATTAGTGTGAACTTTATTAGCCTATTTTTCTTTTCAGTTTATGAAGATGACCAAACCATCTATTCCCCTGTCCATGTATATATATAGGTAAGGAGAAACGATGAGTTCAAGATTGAGGTTCCCACCTCAAACCCTGAACCGACAGTTCACCTCCAGATAACTCTAAATTAACATATCTCCAGACTTCGTTAATTTCTGTGTATTGTATGTTTTTATCAGCATGTTACACATTGTTCTTTTTCCTAGTTATCTTTATTTGATAGTATTATAATCAATTAAATTCTTTAAAAATAAATATATGTATAACTATTTCTGTAACATGCTTTACGCAGTGATTCCTATATTATCTCATACATTGCTAAATACAGCCTTTCCTTCCAGAAGTTCCACACACAAACACACACACACGAGATATATATATATATATATATATATATATATATATATATATATATATATATATATATATATATATATATATATATATATATATATATATATATATATATATATATATATATATATATATATATATATATGTTTCTGAAATTACTCAACCAACTCAATTCTTTTCCCTCGCATATTTGTCTATTACAGTGTTATTTCCCATAAAGCTAGTAAAACACATAACTGTGTGCATTTACTATAATAACACTTATGTCTAATTCAACTAAAATAAATAGCTCTGGTTAATTATCTGAATTAGAATTATGTTGATGATGTCCTCCCAACCATCAAGAGAGGCGATTACGTCTTTCTCTTTCCCCTATGCTCCATACCTGAGAAATATGGGTTGACAAAGAATTGTTTTGAGACCTAAGGACAGCATGTCCATTCAAATACAGAAATCCTCAGGAATGCTGAGTGATTTCCACTAGTCTCTACCAACTCAGGAAATTCCTTACTATCTTCCTTATTTATTTAGGAGAACGCCTTTCCCTCACTGGGATGTATATGTTATCCTCAGAGGAGAGGTAACTGCCCAAAATTGTCCAACCACTTCTCAGTTCTTGGAATAATTTTTACCATTAGTATTTTTACTTTTATGGAACTACTTTTCATAACTAATTTTATTTTCCACAGAACAAAAATAATATTTTATAGAAAAATAAATGTTTCAGTTTTCCTTCAAAATAATAACTAAAATGACATAATACTAGTTAATACTTAAGTCAGATGTCACAATCCTGCACACTGAAATAATTTCCGATATACAATTTTATGCAAAGTCCAATAACTACATGATTGATATGAACCTGTGATCTAACAACATGCCTATAGAGCCATGGCCTCAAATTTATCAGATCGACACCTATTGTGTAAGGATGGTAGAATAATAACTTCTTGAGTTAAGGTCATTCTAATGTGCTGATGGCAGAATAATAAATTCTTGAGTTAAGGTCGTGCTAATGTGTTATTCACAGTAGACCATGCCGGGTCGTATGGCAGAGGATTAATTAGCCACAAAATATGAGACAATAAACTTTTACCGAACAATCTGTGATTGACTTGTACCATCACTATATACTCTCCAACAGTGGGAATATGGTAAGGACGGTAAGTTCATGCTGATTCAGGTAGACTATTTCTCAGATATTTTGGATGCTTTTTGTCAATGATTAGTAGAAATTTATTACAATTATAAGTTTGAGTAGTAAATTCTCAAATTTTAAAGGATATTTTCTCATATGACATTTTCTTAATTAATCAATTCAATTAAAAGAGAAAAACTTTCATAACTATTTTAAATATAAATCTTAACTTCTATTTATATGTATTATTATGAATATTCTAAATTATTCATTGTAAATTAAATTGTTTTCATTCATTTAATAATTATTGATAATTAAATTAAAATTATTAAAACTCTATTCCAAAAAAACAAACATATCAATTATGAATATAATCTATGTATACTCATTTATAAATTTAGAATTTATAAATTCAATATCAAATTTTAAAAAATGAAATCCCAAAATAAATATATATATACACACATATTAAAAAAAAGAAAAAAATCAAGGCCTAAATGTGTAAAACAATAAAATATCATATTAAGTTAAACATCGTATCTTAATTTCACTCTAAATTCAAATGGATGACTCATTTAAATGGTTTCTAGTGAAAGCGAAAATGTTTAACGATATGATGCATATTCTGGCTGAGCAGACTTCCTTGCAGCTACATAAGCTGTAGGAAAAAATAATCTACGAATTGCTTGGCTCTATTGAAATTATATGAAGTGATTGTTGAGTGATTGTTTCTGCAAACGAAGAAGGAAAGGAAATCGTCAATTTCCACTAAATCAATTACTCTCCTCCTAGTCTGTAGCCATGTGCATTTATATGTTTGCAACATGTTATGTGGATGGCAGGGATTTTCCCATCCAATCATTTAATGTTCTATGGGTGGCTGGGATTTTCACAGCCTTTTCAAGTGGAGACAGTACGTAGCTATACAGGGGGCTTCTCTCATGCCAAAGACGATCGTAGACGAAATTTTGTCACTAGAAAATTTGGCCCAATTTCCGATGGCAACTTCGTCGCTATTCTGAGACATAGTCATCGCAAGAGCGACAGTTCAAGGACAGACAAAACGTGGTTCGCCATAACGTCACAATTTTGATGCCTTGAAAAATTGTCGCAATACCGACACTTTTTCTGTCGCTTCCAAACAAGCGTCGCTCTTCCGAAGTTTCCCAAATTTTCGCTCTTCCGACGTTCGTAAAGTGTCGCAATTTCGACAAAATGTGGTCCGACATTTTGAACGTCGCTCTTCCAACGTATTTATATTGTTGCTCTTGCGACATTTCTAAACTGTTGCAATTCCGATGCCGTACAAAAGTGTCACAAGACCAACGCATTGCAAAAGTGTCGCAAGACCGACGCTTTCCAAAAGCGTCGCAATACCGACGCTTTCCAAAAGCGTCGCAATACTGACGCTTTCCAAAAGCGTCGCAATACCGATGCCAAGAAGAACTATCGCAATTTCGACGAAATGTGGTCCGACATTTTGAACGTCGCTCTTCTGATGTTTCTAAACTATCGCAATTCTGATGCCGTACAAAAGTGTCACAAGACCGACGCATTGCAAAAATGTCGCAATACCGACACTTTCCAGAAGCGTCGCAATACCGACGCTTTCCAAAAGCATCGCAATACCGACGCCAGGAAGTACTGTCACAATATCAACAGACGTCACAAGACCGACGAAAATGGAAATAGTTCAAAACGTTGGAATACCGACACTTATAAGGCGTCGGAAGAGCAATGCTTACAAAGCATCGGTATACCGACGGTGTGTTCAATTTAAAAAAAAATAAAAAATGAAACTTTAAAACAAGACAGTAAATCTCCAATATTTGTTATGAATTGTGGGCGTTCCAATTGTTATGAACATAGTTTAATCGTGAAATATTAATACCTTCGTTGAACCTTAGTTAGGACAACAATAGTCGACGTATATACGCATGGGGCCCAGCGCTAGTGGCCTTTCCACATGCAACGGTGGATAATACGTCGCTCTGACCTTGACAATCCAACGATCCAGCTGGATATCGCGTGAGTTAGTTGCACGATCATTAACTCGCGATGAGAGTGGGTTCTCAAAACCGCTCAAGGCCACGTGTCAGCCTATGACATTGATCACGTCCAAATGGGGAATACCGCTTACCATACAAAGGTAGTGTGATATGCCAGAAACCCGTCTTTACTGTGCGGTCCTCAAGGTTCCGACTACTCTTACTCCAGGTTCCGTTTGCTTACCAACGCCTTACTGCCATTGAAATCTGCCTCGTTTTTCATCCTTCGCACGGCCATACCAAACGAACTTAGGCATGACCATTTCAAGGAGACACGACGCATTACATATGCCACGGTTTATGTCTTATGGTTCCGAAAAGGTTAGTATCGACTCTGCAAATCGATACGACGGTCCTTGGTTCATTCAATCGCCTACACATTCACAACACTCATTACGAGGTTTTACCTAGCTCACAGAGGTTCAAGCACAGCATCTCCTTGCTCTACCACAGGCACACGGGAATGTCATTAACCTAATTCACCCTCTGTTCACACAACTTATTATAGAGAAATTCCCCAATTGTTTGACACAGTTATCTGTGGAATTCATCAATGCTCATAAGTCCTGAGTCATTAGCTCGTGTCCCACCGAGAACTCAACCAGTCTATATGCACATAACCTCATCACAGGGTTTCTTAATTACCACGGGATTTCAATTATCTTTCACCAAGATGTGTACATATATTCACACACAGAAAACTTACTCAATCAATGCACATATAATACTAACAGATTCCTTATATAAATGAAATTTCTTACAGTCTCCTGGTCCTCCGCCAGATCTTCGATACAATGGCCTCCTCTTCCCTATGCAACTCTATGCAGTTCTCTTTGCAGCATTTAGATTGAATTTCTAGGTTGGTTGGGTTTGTAACCAGTTAACTATTGAAAAGTGCTTCCGCATCAGTATTGTAAATTTGCCCAGAATTGAATTTGGGAATGAATTTTGAAGGCATCTATACACAGCTTGAGGTTTGAAAATGAGAGAAGAACCGAGACTTTGGGGTTTTACCCCATCAACCAAGATATGTTTATGGTAACTAGAACAGTTCCATAAAGTTAGCTTATAAATTGTCAAATAATAGGGACGCAAACCATTTGCATTGTTTTCTATTTATGGGGGATTGTGGGAGATATTTGGGGTAAGAGAAGCTTATACACAATGTAGCCATGCGAGAAATTTTAATCCAGTGACTAGGTGCTCAATTTTGTTTGCATGGTGTTCAAAAGGTTTACGGTTGATGATTTGACAATATAAGTTGTCCGAAAAATATTCATGCATTTTTATTGATCTTGACTCTTGAACACCAAAAGACTGAATGAGATGGTATTGCAAACTACACTATTGAAGGATACAAGTGTTGATAGACATATGTAATCTACAGGTGTAGTTCATCTAGATCAAGCCTACCTTGATACATGTATAATCTGACTCTTTTCCCTTAATAACCACATTACTCAACTATTTGAATCTTCGTTTTGAAGAGTCGCAAGTCAAGGTTGGCATTAATAATGTCAAAATATGAAACAAAATTTTCCAACAGCCTGATTAAAAGTGCAGTAGTTCTTGGCATATAAACTCCTGGAAATGTGCAAAGTGGTAGTTAAACTATCCAAATCCAGTGCATATAAATCCTTGTCGTATGCTGAAACCTATTTTGACTAATTCATAATGACAATCGCTTGAAATCATTTAGTGAATTTGAAGTAATCTGAAAGAGACATGGTATTGTGGCATCAATAAATCTGAAGAAACCAACTGGGAAAATCTTAGTCACTATTTTGGAGAGATGATGGTTTGTCTGAGTTCCCTTTGTGAGTATTACAGGTGTGAACTACTATAATACTCCTTACTAATATATGTTAAGACTCAATTGTTGAAATATTACTTTCACCTACCTCTATACTGAGAGTCGCCTTCTATATTTGTTTGAAGAAGTTATTTCACTAGGCCACTTGCCAAAATGTTCAAACAGTCAGATTCAAGGTTTAAAAACAACAACTAGTCCTGCACATTGAAAACAGAGGGTTAAAATAGAAAATAGAGTACATGGCTTTGTATTTCAAAAACAAGTTTAAAATAGAAACAGGGCAACTTTTTTTTTTCTAAGTAATGTTAATCTATTAACATTGGGAATAAAATTATAGCATGACTGAAGTCAAAAACATTGCCCAGACTTATGGAAAATTTGTCAAAAAATCAAAAAATAAGACTGCCCTCATACGGGGAAACCAGTCTTGAACGTTTTCTAGGTCGTTGAATTTCCCACACAGGGGAACCATCGTTTGATATCTTCGACGATTACAATGTTTACAGAATTAAAAAATAAAACAGAGGTCCAGCACAATAATATAAGCAAAAACATGCCCAATTAAGTGGGCCACGAAGAAAGAAAACCAAACCAAAGAGAAGCAACTACTCATCTGGTGGTTCTTCGACAATTCGGCACCATCCTTCGGAAAACATGTCATTGTCCATGGCGGGAGCAGATTCAAACATGGAAGGTCCAGGATCTCCAGGCGTTATCTCCACATCAAGAGCCCTACGAACCTGAGCCTCTGTTTCTTGCACATTCACGCCACCGCTCCCCTTCTAAAGGCTCGAAAGCTAGGCTTTTTCTGAGCTCAGACCAGCTAGACGGGTGCATTGTTCCTCCACTTGGGCCTCTTCACGGAAAACCACGATGATTGAAGCTATGATTCATGGGCGGTTCAGAGAGCAATTAAAGAAAAAAGGCGCAGTGCCCGTCGTGGGAGAAGGTCAAGCGGTGGGGAAATGAGGAGCAGGGGAGCCCATACGGTGGCTAGATCCTAGAACCCGACCCCGCCCACTTCTATTGTTTGGATAGTAGCCTGCGTAATAATCACTGGAGTGGGAAGACGACTCATTTGAGGGGCTTGAGGGAGCGCACAGGGGTTGGCCTCTGGTGGTACACTTGCGGCAACACATCCTTTGATGTAGGCGAGGCATGGGTGAAGTCTCAACAGTGGGCACAAGACGAGACGGAGAAGCAGGATTCCAAGAAACCAAGGAAGACAGACACAGACCAGACTGAGAGAAATGCATATTTTCACCAAGGTCTAAGCAGCAGTTCAGTTGGCTTCTCCTTCCTGTCACAGTGCGTAGGCAGGGTAACCCAGCAACCGGAGAGCATCTGTAATTCAAAGGTTGCAGCCTGTCTGATAAACCATAGTGAAACATAATTTTATCAACCCGACTACAATGTCATCGAAGAACGCTCGTCATAAATCGCTCATTGATGAGAGTCGAAGGCTGGTGCATATTGGAGCATGCGGAATCGCGAACAGGAGTAGAGGTCCGATCTTGAGCAGTGTTAAAAATTAATGCGATTGATATGAGAACCTTGGAACTTAAATATCATCTGCCAGCTGTGACATGGGTGGGAAGATGTCTCCACACTTCGGCACACCCATGTCCCATCGCCTTAAATTCCATGCAATGCACCTGCATCCGGGAACAGGGAAACCTTTGATTGAAGTGCGGGTTTTGTTTAAAGTTTGGTGGTCCCGCACCATGGCAAGCCAGAGGAGGACACATGGCAGAAATTGATTGGAGCGGATATTTTTTTGGGCCACTTGCGCAGTGGAAATCTGGACCCAAAAAATATTAGGGAAAATTTGATAAGAAATTCCCGTCACAACTCTCTCTCCGTACGCCAGCCCAAATTCGGACCCGAAAAAAATTAGGGTGGAATTCATTTGGTTTTCGCGTCACAAAATTGGCCGACGTCAGCAGGATATTTTGGAACGCGAATTATGGTTTATCGCCATTTGAAGTCCGACAAGCTCTACGGCTAAAGGGTTCATTTGAAGTTTTGACAAATGTTTTGTTATATGTTTTATATAACGCGCGGTGGAATAGTTTTATTGTTTGTTAAGGTTCCACACTGGTTTGGTAATATTTTGTTTTAAATGCGATGTATATATGTTATATATATATATTTCATATATATATTAAAACATTTATAAATTGTGGACCCCAGGAGAATTTTAATAGATTTGTTATTTGCATAGTTTTGTTATGTTTTTAATATATGCGTTGCATATAAAAGAAAAGGGTTGTGAGCCTGTTTCAGAATGTAGTTGTAAAGTTTATTATTACACACAATAGCAGTGTAAGTGTTTTGAAGAGCACAACAGTGCGTAGTTTTAGAGACAGAGAAGAATTTTGAGTGCACTGCATTTTGCAGCGGTCACATTTTGTAATCCCTCTCAGTGAGGAACAATTTGTAATAGTTTTTTTTTTAAGGAATAGAAATTTTTCAAAGTGTTGAACTCTGTTTCCAGTGAAGAAATTTCAATATTTTCTCTGTGTTAGAAGAGGAGAGTATTACTCTCTCCATTGTTATTCTGGAATTTTCAAATATTCCAACACATGGCTATAAATGAAGGAGATTGCTACGCATCAACATCAACATGTTTTCAAGTAGGAGTTGCCTAATTTTGTAACAAACTTCTCTCTAGATGTCAAAATTTGCAGACACTGAAGATTACTCAGGTGATGCCTGAAATTTCCATTGAATTCCTATAAGAATCTTAGATTTGTGACAGAAATCCTTTTGCTAATATATTAGCTTACTCCTTTTAAGTTTGTCTCATTCAACTAATAAAAAATATTTCAAGGAGTATAATGAAAACTAGATTATGTGTGAAGCATAAAATAATCATTGATGCTAGACTTGGAAGTTAAGAAGTATAATAAGAAGTAGATACACTTCTCTAAAGCATAATACCGTTTTTCTGAAGCATAAGACAATCATTGATGCTAGACTTGGAAGTTCGAATAAGACGAGATAAAACAATGAAAAAGGCATTCCATTACTTGCATGAAATATGAGTACTGCCTTTTACCAGTAAGCTGGGAGAAAGGTCTAGATTTTGACTGGCATCGATTCTTGTGAACTCAAATCTCACTAAAAACATAGTTTTTTGTATGTTTTTCAGCACATGGTTAAAAATGATAGTGCATCAAAATCTATATTGTTGGGATGAATACATAATTAATCAAAAATTCTCTTTACCAAGTTATTCACTTCATCAAAAGCCTGATCTTCACATGTGACACTTTTTCTAGGGATAAATATCAAGTGGGTTGTGACATTTTAAAACTTCGTTCGCGATGAAGTGCCCAAAAGGAAAGTCTATCAAAGCATCTGCGACCTGTGTCATTTCATAGTAGCGGATGATTTGATATCATAAAGGAGGTGCCCCAATTCAAGTAGTGTATAAGAGGCAGGAGCCTACAAGGCAGATCCTAGGAAGAACAAAGAATTTGGGAATTCGGGATCTCTTCCAGAGGCCATGATACCAAAGGTTTGTCCTGTTTGTTGATATTTCTCATCTACATCCAATATAGCCTTAAATTCCCACATAGATCACTGTCTATCAGGTGAGTCAAATGCTAAAAAATCTAGAACAAAGTTTTCCAAGCCTAAAGTGAAGGTGAGAAAAAAACGATCAATCCTAGATATAATTGCTGCGACACCTGTTTGCATGCTAGAGGATTTGTATTACAGTACTAGCAAAGAGAAATCGACTGCTGATGCACATCCATTTCCTTTGGATCAACTCAATCTTAGAGACACCACCAAGCAGAGGCAACATCAATGCAAAGATCTCAAAATTTCAAAATTAATGCAAAGATCTCGTGTAGTGGTAATGCATGTATTTCAAAAGAAACAAATAACGATGCACATTCTAACCCATTCGAATAACCAATGTAGCAAGGGTGTACACATAATTATATCCAATCTGTATATCGATGGAAAAAAATTAATATAATTACATTTTCCGTAGCAGAGGAAACTTTGCGAAAATAGAAAAGGAATATAAAACGAGGATGTCAAGATGTTTAGATGACTCAGTACAACAATTATTTGTGATTAGTAGACACAAAACTGTATTCTTAATGCATTTTCTATAGAATACTAAACAGATTTGTCCAAAATTTGAGATGAAAACTGTAGTCTCTACTACGTTTGGAAAATTGGAGGTTTATAAAAGATAAACTGTGAACAAAATTGTACCACTATGATAAGAAGCTGTCAGAAGCATTCCTTATGCTTCACAAATGTGGAACTACCTTAATAATGCTTATGGTTGATATAAATATTAGAGCATGGCAGTTAAATGTAGTAGTTATGATAAAATACTGAATAACATCTTGAGAGTTCTCTTCAGATACTGTACGAATGCACAAAATTGAAGATGTACCATTACTAAAGATAAATGGCCAAAAACAGTCAATTTTGATATCATGAAGTTATGTATTTCTCGGTAGAAAACTGGGGATAGGATGGAAAATATGAGAGAACTAATTTCCAAGGACTAAAAAAACAAGGCCAACATAGTTCTGCCTTGAATCAAAGACAAAACAAAGGTGCCCAAAAAATTGTTTTCCACTGTCATCACCTTGAGGAGCGCAAAGTCAATTGATGGTGCCAAGCATTTGATGAAGCAGAGAGAAGATTCATGGTGCAAATGGTTGTAGCACAGTTTTTTGACGTCAGCCATCATTGTAACAAATAATATTGATGGTGCCAATTGTTGTAGAAGTCCATTGAGAGTGCAACTACTATAGTAGAGCAGTTTGAGAGCACCCATTGAAGTTCCTATATATAGTAGAGTCAACATTTTCCTATTGAACAAGTTTTTATAGTCAAAGCCACAACAAGATCAGATAGCCACGATCCTAAATGAGAACCAAAGCCAAAGCTAAGACAGATTCACGTTTAGCAGAACAAGACATCCATAACAAAGGATCTGACCACAGAACCAGATCATAAGAGATAGCAAGATTCTTGCTTCCACTGTGAAAATGTAGAAACTGTACAAGGGCTTTGCTTCCAGCAGATTTCATTGTGACAGTAATTGCTATGGTGTTGTAAGCACTCATTAGTAGAATCTTAAAGCCATTCTGGAATCATTTTAACCTGGAGAGGGTTTTCTCTGGCTATAAATCCTCATTTTCAAATTCGATTGTGGATTGGTTGTGTTTGATATTATGTTTTTACTGTCCGCAGTTGAATTTTCTCACAGAAAATTATCAGTCTGAATCGAGAAATTTTTCCATGTTTCTTTTGCTTCCTATTGTGAGGTATTTCGCTTAGAACTCTACTCATTGTAACAAAGGTCTTGGGCATAGAACAGGGAACTTAGGTTTTTTGGAATCAAACTTCAGGTTAAGATGCTCATCTTAAGAATGGCATAGTGAGCCTTAGCATGGAGTTGGGAGTCCCAATTTGAAGTGTAGGTAGGGAATTGTACAATAGACCAGTTAGATTTATGGACCCTAATACAAAAGTTTCTTCTTCTTTCAAAACATGTTTCTCGTTTTCTGTAACGAATGTGGGTCATGTTATTGTTTCAATTGGGGATGTATCATCATTTTTTATTGCTCCATATGATCACACTCTGGGTATCCCTGAAGGCTATTTGGGGGTGATGAGTCCAATAGGTCTCAATGAACTATTTCCCTCACTGGGGAATACTATTGCAGTGGAATTTGATACTATTTTGGATGTTGAATTCCACGATCCTAATGGAAACCAGTACCTTCAGCTCCAATACCTGTTCACAAAAGAGGGTGCCATAGTCATTCATGCATGCAGAGAGGGTGAATTGCATGCATTGCAACAAGAGGTGTTGTTGTTGTTGCATTGGCCACTAGATTTTTTGTCTGGTTTTGTTACAAGTGTATATTATTGAAAAGGACAGACAAATTTAGTTCAGATATTGTGAAATTGCCTCGGAAATTCACCTACAAAGAGCTCAGCAATGCTACGAAATAATTTTTTTGAATGTGATTGATAATCGATAATTGAAAGCAAGGGTAATCCCCTTGTGAAACCCAAATTTCTGAGCATTTTCTAAAACCTGATGACAGAGTCACTGTAATGAACAAGTGCCTAGGTCCATATTACGTCCAAATCTTCCAAGCACCAAGATCTATAAAAAAAATCCACAGTATCTGCGAACTAAGAGGAAGAGGAAAAAAATGTATTCTGCTTACCTGTTCGAATAGTGGTTGGGGTTTACCATAGCAAAAATTTGACAGAGCCCATGTAGCATTTCTTATCATTAAAATTCTGGCAGTATCATTCAACTGGGCAAGCACCTTCCTCAGAGCTCCATGACTGAGGGCAATATCCCTAAATGTTGCAGAGTCTCCAGCAATATTTCCCAAAGCCCAAACAGCCTTACACGAACACCAGTTGAACTCAAATTTGGGTAGTATTTTTTAAAATCAAATTCCAAAATTACAGACATATAAAGATAGTTGGGAAGAATAATTTTATGCCTCTAAAATAAATGTGCTACCTGTTCTTGAACATTATCATTCCCAGAGGTAAGAAGTTATGCAAATATAGGTAGTACCCCGTAATCAATCACAACCTTTGTATTCTCAAACGTTCCTGAGACTATATTAGTCAAAGCCAAAGCTACTTCAAACTACATTATCAATCACAAGGTATCACCATCAAAGCTATAATTTTAAGATAACAATTTATCTACCATTGAAACTATAATTTTAAAATAGATACACCTAGTGATATAGACACCTAGTGAGAGTAGAGGTTAGGAAATTATAATAAGAAATATTACAAGATATCACTCACAGTGCAGTTGATTGTTCATTTTCTGCTGTACCTATAATTTTAAAGAAGACACACTTAGTGATATAGACACCACCAACTTAGAGCAGAGGTTATGAAATTATAATGAGAATTATTTCAAGATATCATATTACTCATAGTACAATTAATTTTTTATTGTTTGGTGTAATAATTGTTTATTATTTATAAACAAAATCAAACATATTATGAGGGACGGTGATGAAATTAACAACGGTCTCATAACAAACCATAACGGGCACATCCCCTGGCAAGATAGACTCTGAATAAGAAAGAAAGAAAAACAAAGTGATTACTTACAGCATCATAGGCTTCCTGAAGAACAAGATCCAGAGCAACATCTGTAACCCCTAAAGCAACACCTCTCTCTGCAAGATGAATCGCTACATCTTTCATATGTAGTCTAGCAAATTTTCTGAGCTCATCATGAGAAAGAGGATCAAATACAAATATCTGATCAAGTCTATTCAATAGCTCTGGCCTGAAATGTCTTCTAACCTGAAAAAATATTCAAAGGCATGTCAAAGCACTGCAGGAAACTTCGTGATAAAATTATATGAAAAATATGCATACACAAAGTCTAAGAGAACGAAACGACAGGTGTATTGGCAGTTGCCGAAATGCAGGAACTAAAATGGCAGGTGTATTGGCAGTTGCAGAAATGGAACAACTAAAATGGCAAGTCTGTCGACAGTTGTAGGTGTGTGGATTGTTGCTGGTATTTTCAGAACAATTCCATGGAAATATACCAGAAACCAGTGGTATGTCAAACCTAGAAGGTAACCCGAGAGACTGTGACTGTCAGATTAAACAAGTAACAGGTGTCGTGCCTAGATAAGAAGTGTTGACGAGAAAAAAATTGATCTATTTCATAACAGAAGGCCTATAGGCCCAAATATCTAGGACATGTGGCACTCCATGATAAAGACACATGGTGTGTAGATTTGAGTTTTTCAGGTGGTCAAGTGGGCCGAAAATAGGTGAAATGTGGCACCACTAAGAGATTGACATGTGCCAATTGGTACAAGTGGTAGACAATTGGCATGCTCAAACAACGAGGTGATGTAGGAATGTCATGAGGGAGAAAATATCAGAAAAGCCCAAAATCTGGAGAACTAAAGCTCATCACCAACCTGAGATTGACAATTTTACATGATGTAACCTATGAAATCGTAAATGGAGAAATCATAGTAACAATAAAGTAACCTATGTAAAAATAAAGTTAGATTCATCCTGGGAGTGGTAATGGGAGAAATCATAGTGAACAATAGGAAACATGCAGAGTTGCTTACAATCAAATAGATGAAAAAACACATATAAAAATCCTAGATAATAATCATGAACAAGCTTAATATTGAATTATGAACTGTAAAGGAACTTACAAAATGTGACATTATGAACTTGGTCAAGCGCACAAGCAAAAATATCCTGGACATGACCTTGGTTGACAAGTTGTATTGCTCATGATGCAAGAGGATTTGTACCTGCACTACCAAGTCAATCAAAATCCATCATTATCTATACAATAAATACAATTAATTGATGTAGTATTTTTTACTCTAAGATGCATTCTTATGATAATGTTAGAACATATGTTGAAAATGTCAAAACATACCTGAATAAGCTCCTCTTTGTTTCAAGAACAATTTATTGGAGTCGCATGAACTTGGAACAAGCCTCCCACGATCTGAAAGAGTAGCAGCTAAGTCAACAGTGACTTTTTTGTTGCTACGCTGGATCGAGGGAGGTTTGCTCCAAGATTAAATCGCTCCAATAAATTATTCTCTACTAAACAGGGCCAACCACGTGAAGGTGGAAGCTCTTATGGCCCCTTCCCCCCCCCCTCACATCACTCTCAATTCCCCAATACCCAATCTATATTTCATTTTTTACTTTCATGAGCATAAAAAAAAATATTCAATAACTAATAAAAAAACAATTCAACAAAAAGTACACAAGGAAACATTCAAATTAATGCTTGACATAAAAATAGTATGATAAATGAGTTTTTTATATAACGTAAAAAATGTTCCAAGTATGGTAACGTTTTTCTTATAATAATACAATATTTTACATTATCAAATTTTATTTTTCTTCTTCCTATTTGTAAAGCTCCTAATTACATCATCAATATCATCGTGCTCTGCTCCTGTTTCGTGCCTTTCGACCCACACTGCTGACCTAGTTGCGTAGTCACGATGTCTGGTCTCATCTAGTGATGGGGCATCGCCTACAAAAATAGATAATATTAAATTTTAATTGTCATTTTTTAAATATCATTGAACTAGTTCGGTAATATTAATAAAAAAATTGCAATGAGATTATTTACCTGGTGTACCAGTTGTCGCTGTTGGGACTGTTGCCCTGTCTTCCTATCTGGTGGTAAGATCCTCAAGGGAAACATTCTCTGTCATTTAAACAAAAAATGTTATAAGTACAACCATCAAGGTATAATTAGAAAAAATTATAAGTGGCAATTAATTACCGTCACGGCCCTCACTGATAGTAGCATTGTCGTCCTGGTCCCCACTATAATGATTAGGTTGCACGTGAGGAACATCTACATCTGGCTCTAAAACTGGGTTATTTGCCTCATCGGTAGTGCTGCTCCCCTAATTTAAAAAAAGTTGTCAGACATTAAATTTATGGATGAAAAAAAACATATTGAAGGTTAATGTTTTACCTTATCAGGCATTCTGGATCTTAGGACCTACCCCAAGCTTCTGCGACGTTCAACTACGGCTTGATAGCCGAAATGGAAAGTGATATTTTTATCTTCCTCTGTAGCTTTTATTTCGAATTCATCACCCTACATTACATATTATTGTGTATTTTTAATCATATTTGATAGGATTACAAAAACGTTGGAAGGCGATACAATTAATTATAATATGTTTAGCTACTTAATTACAATTCTTGCGGCTAATTTCAAGTAGCCGCCCTGGCCTAGCTTGTGATGGCCCTTTTTTTCAATCCTATCTTTGGTTTCCTTCGAGGTGTCAGGCAACCTAGCATCAAAAGATTGAAGTCAGATATGACGTAGCACACTTTTATTTTAGACATAGAGAAAATTAAAGCTATTGAATTAAAGTTGTAATTTACCTTGCAGGTCCGGTTGGCATTTTTCCTTCTTTCTTTGCCCTTTTCTCTTTTCCGTCATGGATGAGTGCTCTCCACTCACTCTATGGAACTGTGAGAGGACGCTCATATCTAGGGTTAAATTTCAATTGCGTCCTATAGGTGTCCCTCGTATATTTCAAATATTTGTCGACTACCCAAGCCATCGCTGTTCTGTCAAATGTGCCGACCCCAAAAAGGGCTTCTAGATAATCTAGAAGTTCTTTTTTTCAGGTTAGAATTCTGGGAATTCCACCTTGTGCGTATGGTTGGGCCAAAAATTACCAACGCATGGCTCTCCAAAAACTTGTAGAACTCATTGTTTCCTACACAGAAAAAAAAGATATTATCATTAATTTAAAAATAAAAATCATGATAAATATGTTTTAGATAAAGTACATGAAATAGTTAAAATATTAAAATTTACCTGGGAGTTGTACATGCTTTATAGGGACACCTTCATCGTTCACCAAAAACGTGCCATTAATGGTCCCTGTGGAGCTGACATGTGTAGCTCCAGGAAACGCAATAATGTAGTTGGCCATATCAACCTCATCATTGCCAACACGTTCAGCGGTTGGCTGGGTGTCTGCTTGGGCAGGGTGTGTTTCTTGGCTGGCACCTAAAGGAGTAGAAGGTGTACAAGAGGGTTGTTGGGCAATCTCTTTCCCTTGTGTCCCACTACCACCAACACCGGGTTCAGCAAGTGCCAGAAAACGCTACATACAAAAGAACTTTTTGTTAGTTTAGTCAATGTAAAAATTAAAAATGAAACTATCACAATTCATCTCATGCAGAACAAAAAAAATATCCTTTTGACTTTTTATTATTACCTGATATGTTTCTAGCTGGGTCATAAGTTGTTTTATCCTCTCTTCTGTTTCAGGTGTTTGAGGCGCGTCTATCAAAGTATCAAATTCCGACCTTGCATTTCGTGCCTTTTTTCGCAACAAGAGCACTAGAGATAGGGATGAAGAAAGCTCTTCCTCATAGAGGGAATCATCAGGCGTACCATGGCTAGGTGTCTGCATATTTGAACAAAATTAATATTATTTCAATTATGTAAATAACTAAAATACTTGAAGATAGAGCAATGCTGGCACTTTACATGTTCTTCCGCTGGCCTCTTTCCGCGATCATCCCGTCTCTGGGTTGTTCCTGTACTACCCTGATCAGTCTGCCACATTGCAATAAAATTATAAATGTAAAAACTTGAAAACAATATCTAACTTGAAAACACAAAATGAAAACTGAAATAATTTCTAATAAGACACCAGAAGACATAGTTAGAGTTTCAAATATGCCTTGCATTGAATTCAGTCCTGGAAACATGTCATTGCACATTAAGGCATCCAAACAAGAGACAAGTTGACAATGAAGACCTTATTGAATATATTGTTGGAGAAACTTATAGTAAAATTGTTGTGAAGACCTTGAGGACATTTTTGGAGCAACATTGTTGAAGCTGATGGTATAGCATTGTTGGAGACGATCTTGAAGGGCCTTGAAGTGAAGCTTTTGGAGCAACTATTGAAAAATCCTTAGAGCATTTAAGTAATGCACTTTCTATCTTCCATAACATTTTTCCTTTCAATATCCTTTAAACAATTTTGTTGATATTTAATGTTTGAAATCACGTTATAATTCCTTGATTATATGTGTTTGGGGACTTTCCCTTTGAAATTACCCAAAAATACCATGGCAATTTTATCTTCAGGATGCATGTTTGACCCTATTGTTCAATATTTTGATTGATAGTAGTAAACATAGAGAGTTAGGTGGCTCTTGACTTGGTTTGGTTGGGCCATTAGATCCGTAACATCTACTAGGGAGAACCCCCCTTGAGTTGGAGGAGAGCTAGCACGAAGTGAAAAGAGGTTGGTGAGGTGACAATGGGGCTATTGAATTACACATGGTATCACACTTTAGCTTTAGTACTTTATCTTGAGAAGTGCGAGATTTTGCTATATCAATTCTCAAATTGTTTACAACACTATTGTTAAGAACTAATAAGAAGTGATGTTGAGGGGTTTTTGGGTATAAGAAACAATACCATTTAAAAACTAGGGTTATCAGTCCTTGGCATTCCTTCACTTGGGCCTAGGGGCACACAAGAATAATTTCACACTAAACCATGCAAACTTAAAAGTAACTTAACAGATCCATAAAGTAATAATAATCATAATTCCTAATTTCCTATTGTATGATATAATGCAAATTATTCAAACATGAAGCAATGAAGACATGCAATGTTTGAATTTCAAGATTGATGAACCAATACAAGAAGTTAGAAACTACAACTTTGATTCAATACTCTTTGTCCTAACTCCAGGAAGGAATCTAGTTTATAGTACAGAACATGCATCGTGTATTATCAATTCTTAATTGACAACAACTAAAGGTCATCTACCTCATCAATTCCTTCCCATTTTGTGTTTTAATGTTATATTCCTTATAAAAGTGTCAAATTTCTCTCAAAGTAAGCAACCACTAAATAAAATAAAAAATAGTTAAGATATGATTGAGAAATAGTCATTTATTTCTTGAAAGGATCTTCACAATTTCTTTGGTTGTTTTCAACCTCAAGAAATAGGAAATGACCTAAGAAACTATCATGATGTAATATAAGAAAAAACGTGGTGCAATGGCCATTTTCAAAGCCAAATGATGTCCATTGAGGACATGGCCTTTATTTGGTTCCTGTTTCATAGGAGTTTCGGGTAGAAATATGAACTATACTGCACACATTCTTGGATAATGTGAAAGTGGAAAAGGAATACCGTACACAAGTGATGCACACATGTACACTTGAACACTAATAGATTTTTGTAGTTGAAATGCAATGCTTGTTTTCATTTAAATGTAGGGTTTTTAAAGCAGGGATAAATAATGGCTGCCAATTTAATAAGCGTTTCTTTGGGAAAAATTTAAATCTTGTATTGGGTGATGAAGATAATAGAGGGTATTGAATCTTCATTCTTGACATTGTGTTTAACTTGAATAACTCAAATGATT
The DNA here is from genome assembly GCA_034641835.2 of Pinus albicaulis. Classification (NCBI taxonomy): domain Eukaryota; kingdom Viridiplantae; phylum Streptophyta; class Pinopsida; order Pinales; family Pinaceae; genus Pinus; species Pinus albicaulis. Next base: position 44,888,205 of record CM076580.1, read on the forward strand.
ATAAATATCAGTGGATGAGTTCTTTTTTCAAGTATGTCACTCAAAACTCTTATGTCAAAGCATTGTATGATGGCTAGCATTTTCTTGTTTCCCTTTCTTCAGTTCAATATAAAAGGTATATTAATATATTGGAGCACGAATGATAACTACAATTTTTTACTCTGCAGTATATCCAGCCCCAAGATTATGAAATTTTTTCTCAAGTGGAGCTATTGGTTATTGATGAAGCAGATGCAATTCCATTGCCTGTTGTAAAGGCTCTTCTCAAGCCATATTTAGTGTTTCTGTGCTCTACTGTAAATGGGTAATAGTTATAAATGAGCCAACCACAATCACAGATTTTGTAACCATTCGGTTTCCATGGATAGTGATGATGATATTAACCCTATATATCAGTGACCTATATCTATATGAGAATGATCTCAACATTGGCCTTGATATGGTTGTATGGATGTGACCTTTGGTATGTCATCAGAAAATCCCCCAACATCAGAAAATCCCCAAATCTAGAGAACTAAAGCTCATCACTTTTGATATGGAGTACTACCCTTGTGATAAACTTGATGACTTTCAATCTCCCATTCTCTACCACTTTTCACTTCACCTTCAATATAGATCAGACCAAGGGCAATTCGTTACTGGGTGTTGAGATGGATGAGTTTTTCGAACTAAAATCCATAGCTTAAACTTCATGAAATTGGTGGAGTCAAATTCATGCAAGCACAAACACATATTACACATCCTCTTTGAAACTCATCCGAAAGAACATTGGAAGACATCTAGAGAGAACCCTACAGCCTAACACAATCCAATGGAATTGACCAAAAAAACCCAAATAGATTCAACCCTACTATAGGAGGAAGGGCCTGCAGTAAGAACTTACCATTTTGCAAGAGCTGAGGGCGAATGTTGTTCTGCAAGAGCTGAGGGTGAATGCTGAGGGCGAATGTTGTTCTGCAAGAGCTGAGGGCGAATGTTGTTCTGCAAGAGCTGAGGGCGAATGTTGAGGGCGAATGTGTGCGTGATATCAGACGTTAATGTAGTTTTTAATAAAATCATTTTTATGTAGCGTGCATTTGATTTTTTCATTTCAAATCATTTTTATATACATTTGATTTTTTCATTTCTAATACAAGTGACAAACAAATTTCTACAAGAGGTTGAAATTTTTACTAGAATAGCCATGAAAGACTAATTAAAATGGCTTAAAATGCAAGTGGATCTTCGAAATAAATGTAATTGAAGGTTCTCCCCACTAAATTTTTGCAAAAGTGCTTACATTATTTAAGTTATCTAGGATATTTTTTTTGTATTACACAATCTAAATTAAATAATGAAATAGTTGGGTAGTCTTATTGTTTCAAATTAGGACACAATTTTCAAATGGTGATGAATTTTCATGTGATGATTAACTGACAATATTCTCCTTTCCTATCCTTGAAAAACTATACAAGGTTCCCTGCTGCCACATGAAACCCTAACTCATGTAGCAGCATAGGACCAGTCCTCCATTTTGCCCGTCATAAGGCATTTTGCACGTATTTGACAACTAGAATTTGTGGATTCTCGTTTTCCGTGACGTGCTAGGAAGGATAGAAGACTTAATTTTGACATTTTAATTTTTTTCAAAAACATTCTTACGCCCTTTAATTTCCACTTACCAATAATTTTTCAACACTAGTCCTCTTCGCAATTGCAAGGTTGTACTCAAAAAGTAAGGAAAGTTACTTTTTTGGCTCACTCAAAATTAAAAATTTAATAAAGGAATTACCACTTATCATTATTGATATTTTAAAATTAGAATCAATTTAGTTTCCCCCTTCCTATTACAAAAAGTTCACAAATCCTTTCTTTTACATAAAACACCAAAGAAAGAATAAAGCCCGTTGCCTTGCAAACTTCCAAGGTTGTGATTAGTGAAGCAGTGAAAAAGTACGGCTATAGCACTAAAAAATTAGAATGCCAATCTGCCCCAACATGAAGTAGTGTTAATATAGCTGGTGGCTTGGCTTGATGGTCAAATAGTGAATTACACAAGCACAAAATAAAAGCTTTAGGCATCTAGTTCCTTACACTCGCACTCTCAAGGCATTCAGACTTAGGCCGAGCTCAAGATTGGCTTCGAGGAAACTAGATTGGCTCATTAACCTGCCATATTTTAATTTCATAAGGTATGTTCAAAGTTTGAACTGCTAGGGTAATTTATTATTGTGAAATCATAGTTATAAATTATCTCTTATTCTGTGAGCAATGTAATCTATTAATTGTAAGCAAATTCATTAAAAAAATTCAAACTGATTTTAGCATGAATGATGACAATTTATATATTAATTGGTTTTTAAGAGTATTTGTATTATGTAGGAGCACTGGAAAGAAAATTCAAGACTTCATTTTCTGTTTTCCTTATTTTATTGGGCTGAACTGGAGAAAATTGAATATGAATAGTGAGTTAATTGTAAGATCAATGGGCCAAGGCCATACATCAACATTGGCCACAGTGGGGAAGTAGAAAAGCATGGATATTCATGCAAGTATAGTTATTAATGTAAGATCAAAGTTAACTCTTAGCTTCACTAAATAAATAGAAGGCAAAGATCTAGCATCAACTGAAACTCACGTGAAAAAGTAGATGAAAATTGTACAATCATCCAATGGAGAGGTAATCTATAATTATCCAGTAAGACTCTTGGCTATTCCTTGAGACTAAAATAATTCTCAATATTTTTGAATAATCATCCGTTGGAGTTTAGTAGGAAAACCATAGTAAATCATTGTCCAATGGCCATGCAAAAATATATAAAAAATAATATTTGTTGGTTGTTTTTCAATACGTGGACCATGATGGGACCACTGAGAAGGTGGGGCTGTTTTTTAATCATGTAAGTGAGGTTTAGTAGATTGATAGTCAAGTTACCCTTCCCTATAAATTTTCTCGATCAGGTTACTCATTCATTGAACTTTGATTCATTCCTACTGTTTTGATACACAACCCAATCCAGTTGAGTCTTGAGTCTTCATTGAGAATGGCATTCATAGGTTGTCAAGAAAGAGGTTATCATGCACATGCACTCTTCTTTTCTTGGTATCTTTGTAACTATGTTCAGCCTGAGTTCTATATATATATATATATATATATATATATATATATATACATATAGTTATTATAGTTATTAAACTTTCAATAGAATTATTAAATTTTCAATGGTACATCATCGCCTGATTAATTTCGCTTAGCAATTTCAAATGGTATAACATTTAGTCAACAATAATCATTAATTTATGCGCAAAGATACTAATTTCTCTGGAAGCCTGAGATTTCTTTGGCTTGTTATTCTTATAACTACATAGACATAATTAATAGAGATATTGAGGACAAAAAACAAATCTAGCGCTTAGTCTCCACTACTCAACATGATTTTGTGAGAAATAATACATAGATTGATTTCTCTGAGTGCCTTAGCGTTCTTTGGCTCATTATTTTAATCACAACAACAATAAGAAAATGCACTGAGGATCTGTTCTTAGTCTGATTATGCAATTTTTATAAGACATATTATGCAATATTAATAATAAACATAAATTTATTGCAATTTAGGGAAAGCTCGTTCATGTTTTTTTCTTTATATTGGAAGGTTAATTTATTTTTGAAGTAATTTTTAGTAGATCGTAGCATATATTGAGGAAATATTAGTTTGACAAGAATCAGTTATTTCTCTTGAAACTTTAGGTATTAAAAGTCCATGACACAGATATATCACACTCCAAAATCCAAAGAAAATGGAAGGGCGTTCAATTTTTTTAATCAAACTTTTATTGGTGAAGGGTTAATTTATTACGAGAACGTCATTAATGAAGTGAAAAATTTTAAACGTAACGTTTATTGACTAGAAAAATAATGACCAAAACGTCAAAAAAAAATGTGTGACGGGTATAGAGAAATCCAAATTCCAACCTTGTCTGCCACCTGTTCGTGAGTGGAGGTTATTCACTTTTCATTTACAGCTTACCAGGTTACTCATGTTACCAATATTTTCACATGGCTCACTTTTAGGTGACTACTTATTTTACTTCTTCTTTATAAAGAACAATTGGTAGATAATTGTATTATTTGAAATCTATAACAAATCCAGGCAACAAAATTACAACAAATAGAAAATTATGCAAAAAATTTACCAGGGCACTAATGTGTGGATACCCTATCATTTCTTAGATCCTCATAGCTTACCAACACCTACTATATTTATATACACATAATATGGCTTTTACCTGAAGTATTTCATATGTATCTAGAAGTAAATAAGTTGTATGACAATTGTTATGGCAGATATAAGATGTGTATTATAGTTTATATTTCAATTTTTCTTAAGTAGCATGCATGTGCGGTTCATATAATGACTACAATTACCAAATATATTTCAGTGAAGATGTGAAGATGATCTCTCATTAGGTCCTAATTACTTAAAGCATCATTAATTAGCTTTCCAAATGAATAAAATATCTTAACAAATTAGTAAAAACTAGGAAAACAAATCATGCTTTAAAAAAATATGGCACAATGAGTCACACTCTGAGATTTATTTAATTACTCATCAAGTGTCGCTAAAACATATATATGATCACCATTACCATAGAAATGGGACATGTGACCATCATTTTGGTTTCGCCAATGACATTCCACATCATGAGCATTGTTTAGGGTTGATTGTGTTGATTTCTTTTAAACAAATCATTTATACATTTTATGGAAATTATGAACACAATTTATAATCACATTACAAGATCATGATGTATGGATATTCCTTATCATTTCTTAGATACTCACAACTTACCAACACCTAATAGATTGATATACACATCATATGGAATTTACCCCTAGAATGCCACATGTATCCTAAAACAAATTAGTTGTATGGCGATTGTTATGGTGCATATATGATGTGTATTACAGTTTATCTTATAATTTTGTTGAAGTAGCATACAACAATTTACATAGTGATATGAGAACCACTCTCTAGAGTATACATTGATTTTGTACACATGGCTTTTCAGTTGCTTTTTAAGACATATCATTGGTGATGAACACATAATTATATAATGAACCATTAAGTTGAACTATTAAATTATTCATCACAACACACACACACACACATTGATGAATTAATAATATTTCTCATATAATTTTTTTAATCTATTTTGAAAAAAAAAATTATATATAATTATTTCTAAGAAGAAAAAGAGAGAATTCCTTACCATATCTTCGTAAAACATATAATAGCAAGAAAATTAATCTATATAAATTTCATTTACAAACATATTCATGGATTAAAATGAAGATTGAAAGGAGATATTCATGGATTTACCTATAACATCACCTCATAATTAAGAATTTAAATGTACAATATTGATGATACATAGGTTAGGAGAAAATTAATCTATTGAAATTTCATTTCCAAACATATTCATGGAGTAAAATGAGGATTAAAAAGGGATATTTATGAATTTACTTATAACATCACCTCATAAAAGTGTAAATGTACAATATTGATAAAATTTGTTTATATATGATAAATAATAAACCTTTATCTCACATTTATCATATAATCTTATAAACAAACACATTCTATAATATGCAATAAAAGTGAAATTACACAATCCACATGGAAATAAGACTTAGTTCAAGCAAAAGAAAATAAAAAATAAACCATAAGTGACAAGGATTTTGCAAAGGCATATAAGTGTCATTATACCGACGGCGGCCAAATCGTTGCTATTACGATGGATGCCTCCAAACGTCGCAATTGTGACACTTAGACATTGTGTCGCAATTGCGACGTTTGGAGGCAGCCGTCGCAATAGCGATGCTTTGGGGTATAGTGTCGTAATTGCGACGTCTTCCTCGAAACGTCGCAATTGCGACACTTTGTCTAAGTGTCGTTATTGCGACACTTTTCTCTAAATGTCGGTATAGCGACGGTTTCGGGCGGGATTGAAAAAATTTGGGGAAATTTCCGACATTTGGTCAAAAGTGTCGGAACCAAGTGTCGGAATTTCCCCCAAATGTACTAGTGTGTGCAGATTTGTTCATGTGTAAATCGTATGAAAATCGCTAAGGACCACAAAATATTGAATTGAAAGGTACAAAAAATCGCTAAAAGCAGAGGAGGCCTTTATCCCGCAAACTTGCAAGCCCCATCGCTACGTTTCAAAATAGCATACACAGAGCACCACATAATTTTGTATTGAATCAGTAGCTCGTCATTTGCGCTTGTCCATTATCAAACCTCAGTAATGTACACATATTCGAATTGTTATGAAGTGGCCCATTTCCTCTGCGGTTGTCTATTGGAGAGGTTTTGGGTATATATTTAGAAAAAATTGATACGGATGGGTTGGAATTACCATTCTGAATTTTCGCAACAGATCAAAAACTTATACATATACACTCAAAAATCGATGTTAAACAACTGGCCAAAATTGCAAACCATATAATATATAGACTGACGTGTTTTTCTTGTTTTCTTGGTAAGTAACTTATTTGTATTTATAATCTCAGTCATATGGATTAAATTTTCCTGTACGTAAATGATTCAAGAGGTTCTCATTACCATAGATTAAAGTTGCGTGTACATAAATGAGTCAAGAGGTTCTCATTAGCATAGATTAAATTTTGCCTGTATAAATGAGTCTAGAGGTTTTCATTAGAATTTATTAAAGTTGTCTATACATAAATGAGTCGAGAGATTCATTTTTACCAACTTGGTTAAAATTAATATAAACTGAAATATTTGTGCTTAAGGTAATTTTAAAGAAAAAAAATATAATGGTGTAACATATTCATTTTCTGCTTGGTAAATGAATATTTATGATTGACTTAATTTTAAAGGAAAAAAATATCATGGTATAACATACTCATTTTACTTGGTAAATGAACCTCACACAAATATCATCTCATTTATGATAGATTCCTATTGAAAGCTTTATTAATGAGTCCCTTAAACTTCAATCCACCTTGTTCATTCTTGGTTGAAATTGACAAATTCCTCATTGTTGAACATTACTGTCTAACTTCCATTTTTTGTTTGTTGATCACATGTGATTGGAAAATGGCATAATAAATTGGCATAATTTTAAATTAATTTGTCAATTTAATGTGGAATTGTTTAATTTTTTCAGGATTATTGGTTTTACAATGTGAATCTTTGAAAATTTTGAAAAAAATTAGTACTTAGATGAAAGGGCATGAGGGTATTACTGAGGAATCGATTTTCTGAAAGCTTCGATACCGTGACATAATGAAAGGAAGAAACAAATACAAAAGATTGCTGGAGAGCAAGCTTAATTCTTGTATTATAAAAGATATATATACATAGATAAACAATTAGGAAACAATTGAACTAACTAAACTAAATCTAAACTAACCATAATGATTAACTATTTAACACTCCCCCTTAATCTTGAGGGTTACATTGTTTCATTCCTAACTTTTGACATTGAAATTCAAAAATAAATTTTCCTAGTGGTTTGGTGAAAATATTTGCTAACTGTTCCTTGGAATCACAAAATTTGAGAACAATATCACCATTCTTGATGAGTTCACGAATGAAGTGAAAACAAGTGTCAATATCTTTGCTCTTTTGATGAAAGACATTGTTCTTTGACAAAGAAATAGCGGAAGTGTTGTCACAAAGGATTGAAATAGGTTCATTTTATGTATATCCGAAGTCAGAGAAAATTCTCTTTAGCCAGACTGCTCAACATGATGCTGAATTCACTGCAACGTATTCGACCTCTGTTGAAGATAGCGCAAATATGGGATGCTTTTTGGATGACCACGATATCAAGTTTCTGCCAAATAGAAAAGCATAGCCAGAAGTTCTTTTTCGATCATCAATACAACCTGCATAATCACCGTCTGTATAACCAACAAGCTTACTATCTGTAGAGGCTGCATACAATAAACCATATGTAGATGTACCTGAAATGTATCTTAACACCCTTTTTCTAGCTTTCCAATGACAGTCTTTAGGAGATTCCATAAACCTAGAAATATAACTAGCTGCAAATTTTATATCAGGTCTAGTTGCAGTAATATACATAATACTACCAGCAAGTTTCTTACACAAATTCGCATTAACAATAGTACCCACATCATCTTTACTTAAGTTTGTACCAACTTCAATAGGAGTATCCACCAGTTTACACCTGTCCATCTTAAACTTTTTCAAAATTTTAGTAGCATACTTCTGTTCACTCATAAACATACCATCGTGTGTTTGTTTCAATTCGATACCTAAGAAGTATCTCATTAATCCAATATCTGTCATTTCAAATTTATTTTTCATTTCATCTTTAAATTCATCTAACTGCATGTTACCTGTATACATTATGTCATCTACATAAAAACACAATATCAAAATATTACTTTGATAATCATTCTTGATATACAAAGTGGGCTCATGGTCGCTCCTTCTGAAACAATTATTCAACAAGTAATGGTATATTCGGCTGTACCAAGCTCTTGGAGCTTGCTTCAAGCCATACAATTCTTTCTTCAACCTTTACACCTTATGGTTTTGATTCTTGATTTCGAAACTAGGTGGTTGGTCAACATACACTTCTTCTTTCAAAACACCATTCAAAAAAGAAGACATTACATCCATTTGGTAAATCGGCCACTTGTTTTGTGCTGCAATAGATAATACAAATCAAACAGTATCAATTCTTGCTACAGGTGCAAATGTTTCACCATAATCTACGCTAGGTTGCTGTGAAAAACCTTTGGCAACTAATCTTTCTTTGTGCTTATTAACTTCACCTCTCTCATTTAACTTTTTTTTTAAAACCCATTTGACACCTATAGAATTTTTATCATCAGGTAGATCAACCAAATCCCAAGTTTGATTTCTTTCAATAGAATCACTTTCATTATTCATTGCATCTACCCATTCTTTTCCATTTATAGCCACTTCGAAACAAGTAGGTTGAAATGAAATAAATGCAAAATTTACAATATCATCAACATCGTCTTGTGCATAAATATCACTTAATTTTATCATTTTAGGACTATCAGAATTAGACTAAAAAGATGATGAAGTACTATTGGTTTTGTCTTGAACCTGTAATCTTGGACTGCTTTTTGAAGGTGCCTGATGTTCGTATAACAGAATAAAAGAATTAGGACAAGTATTATTCTCCATTTCATTCCAAGACTTATCTTCCAAAAATTTCACATGTCGACGTACGAAAAACTTCTTAGTTATAGGATTAAACAATCTGTATCCCTTATATTGATCACTATATCCTATAAAAATATACTTTTCTCTCCTTTCATCAAGATTTTTTCTCAAATTTTCTGGAACATGACCGAAAGCAATAAAACCAAATACGTGAAAGTGTGAAACAATTACCTTTTGTCCACTCCATGCTTCTTCAGGTACACAAATTTGAACATTGGAAGTTGGAGATCTATTCAAAATATATATCGAACATGCAACTGCTTCAACCCATAAATCTTTAGACAAATTTCTTGTTTTGAGCAAACTTCGAGCCATATTCATAATTGTTTGATTTTTTCTTTCCGCAACTCCATTCTGCTGCAGAGTATAATTTGTTTTCATTTTTTTTTAATACCATGTTGTTTGAAAAAATCAATGAGTTCGTTAGATTCATACTCACCTCATTTATCAGACCTCAGAAATTTAATAAACTTTCCACTCTGTTTTTCAGCCACGGATTTCAACTCCTTAAACTTGGAAAATGTTTGAGATTTGTATTTGATGAAATAAACCTAAATTTTCCTTCTAAAATCATCAATGAAAGTAAGAAAATAGAGATTGCCAGCAATTGATTTTTCTTCCATTGGACTACAAAAATTTGTATGCACTAACTCTAGTTGTTATTTGGGTCTATCAGAGGCTGAAGGAAAACTATCTCGCTTATGTTTACCCATTATACAACTTGTAAAGGAAGAGATATGATCATACAAAGTAGACAATACTGTTACCATAGACTGTCTTTGCAACAAAATCATACTTTTAATAGGTAAATAACCATATCAAAAATTCCATAGATCAGAGTCAATTTCCGTTGAAACATTATGTGCATACAACTTCTCACTTTTCAATTGTAATTGATACAACCTGTTCTTTTTCATAGGAATATTTGCAACAAGATACTTACGTTTATCAGAAATCGTGCAAGTAGTGTTGTGAAAGCTAACATCATAACCATGTCCATCTAACTGTCCAAAACTCAATAAATTATGCTTGAAATTGGGTACATGGTAAACATCATAGATATTATTCACAACATTTTGTTTGGTTAAGACAGGGTACAACACCCTTTCCTGACACTTTAACCTGGATATCATCACCCAAACCAATAGAGGAACTAAAAGATGTATCAAGATGTGAAAACAAATCATTATGACGAGTCATATGATTACTACATATGTTTTCTACCAACCAAACATCTTTATTAGGTACTTGCACAGTCACTTGGCATGCCAAAAATAAAGCATCTGATGTTTCACATTCAGTGTTTATGACATTGACTTTGTTTTTACTCAAAACATATTGTAATTTTTGACATTCAGACTTATAATGGCCATATTTTTTGCAGTAGTGACATTGAATATTTTATTTATCTATCCACTTATGACTATGATCAGTTTGATACTGCTCTGAATGTGTTTGAATTACCTGTGATCTATTATCAAACTGAGAGTGTCTTCTACCTCTTCCTCTCCTACCACGAAAACCTCTGCCTCTACCTCTATCCATAGAAGCTTTAGATTTGAATGAATGCTCTAAAGTACTGACATATAAATTAATTATTACTTCATGAGCTAACAAAGAACCAGTTAATTATTCCACGGATAATTTTTTTAATTTTCTCTACTCAAAACAGTAACTATGATGTCAAATTTTTTAGGCAAACATCTAAGATTTTTTTCAACAATTCTTTGGTCTTCAAGTTCTTCACCATTCATTCGAAGTTGATTAACAAGACCCACAAATTTAGTCATGAACTGATCCATTTTTTCTTATTCAGTCATTTTAAGTATTTCAAACTGTGTTCTAAGAGTCTGTAATTTTACCATTTTTACTTTATCATTTCCTTGATAAGAAACCTTAAGTATATCCCATATTGATTTAGCATTCTTAGCAGCAGCGATTTTAGGAAAAATAGATTCATATAAGGAATTTAAAATGGACGGCTTCGCTCTACCTTCTTTCTGTTTAAGTTCATAAAATTGTTTTCTTTGAGCAAAACTCATTCCAGCAATTTTATTTGCATCAGGTTTTGTGAACCCCAATTTTTCCGATTCCCAACAACCTAAGTCTTATAAGAATTATTGCATTTTAAGGCTCCAAAAATCATAATTTTTTCCACTAAATAGAGGCGTAGGGATTTCAAGCTGACTCATCACAGCCATGACTAAAAACTTCAAAATAAATAGAGAAAACAAACTTTCTACGAGGGAAAGATAAAAAACAAGAAGTATCTTCTTGTTGTAAAGATCAAGAAAATTTGCAGGGTGCCTCCTATTTCTCTGAGTAAGTAAATTGGCTAGAGACAATGTTCAAATATAAAAATAATAACAAGAAAGAGGATAAAAAACCACTCTGCTAAATTTGAAAGGAGCTCAAAATGGTATGAATAGACTGCAATAATAACATATTTCTTCACACTTATGAGAAGAAAACAACATTAAACTTGACCTTCACCTCATATGATCATCAGCAACGAAGCTTCGTTCTTCACACCAAATGTCTTCTCAAACACAACAAGTTTGTACACTGCCCTTCAAAAATGTTTCAATGTCTTTCATCTCACTGGGACCTCCAGCAAATTTGATGCTTCATATCGGTGGACTTGGAGCAAATTTGAAAGCAACCGCTCAATTCATCTCCAACATATTCAAACGTTGATCTACAATCTCAACGTTTCTTCACGTTCGGCTATAGATGGGAATGTTGTTCTCCCACTAATCAAACTCTGCAGCCAGAATCAACAGTGGTGACAGTCTTCTTCATCACTACATGACCCTCTACAATGAACTAAAGACGCTCTCACAATCTCACAGATGGCATAAAAACCGACTCCGATACCATGACAGATTTAGACAAAAGAGAGGAATCGAATTGCTGAAAGCACTGATACCATGACAGAATGACAGAAGGAAGAAACAAATACAAAACATTGTTGGAGAGCACGCTTAATTGTTGTATTATAAAAGATATATATACATAGATAAACAATTAGGAAACAATTGAACTAACTAAACTAATTCTAAACTAACCATAACGATTGATTCTTTAACAATTACATTGTTTTAATTTATACATAAAGTGTTCATTAAAAATTTACATGATCATTGGTTGGTCTTTTATATATATATATATATATATATATATATATATATATATATATGAGATTTTTAATTTTAAATAAAATAAACCTTTTCAAAACATGGTTAAATAAAAGAGTATAAGTCACTACAATTTTAGGTAAGAAATGGTAATTAAGAAGAAATAGGACATTTAAAATATTAAAATAAACAAATTCTTTATGTTAAATTTAATATTAAAATATAATATAATATTATGCATTATTTTAACAAAACTATAACTTAATATTATATAAACTATATTTAAATTAAAAACCTAAAATATATAAATTATATTACAATTTTAAATCTAAAATCTAAAATGGTTGTTATAACTTAGAACTATTATTTTGTTCTATAAAACCATGTTAATATTTTGGGATTTTCATAAAACAATAATCAATGAAAGCCAATGAATAGAGCACATATATTTGGTCCATTAAGATTTTTGAAAAGCATATTTTTTTAAATGTAACCCACAGGAATGCAACATTTCAATGCAGCCACGTTTCAATAATATAAATTTTAACATTTATATTTTAAATTCCACATCTCTAATGTTTGGATGTGGTTACAATTAACTTGTACAGTAAATTTTTAATCATGTTTTGTAAAAAATTAATCTAAGTAAGGTTTAAACATATGATTTAGATATGCAAGAATGTTAGTGGTGTGAATTCCATCCATTGATGTAATGGCTATGACGAGAATATACCCGAATCTTGAATTTTACACCCTGGATAAAAAAAAATCATTAAGAAAATCATTAAAGTATCCAATTCCAAGAGAAGTAGGCCTATCCGGGTAAAAAAAATTGTTAAAATAAAATATTTTAATCTTGTATATAAAAACATATTAATATGAATTATCAATATAATATTTTAATATGAATTAATATTGACATATACTTAAAAATACATTAATAATAATAAAAAATTTAATTTAAGTGATAAAATGATTTGGAAAAAAATATTAAAATAAAATATTTTAAAGTTGTATATAAAAACATATTCAATGTGGATTATCGATATAATATTTTAATATGAATTAATATTGACATATATTTAAAAATGCATTAATAATAAAAAAATATATTTTAATACAAGTGATAAAATGATTTGATGTACATGTTGTAAAATATTTTCATCTCAATTATATATATATATATATATAATGAAAAAATAAGTTTTTATGGTTAAAGAGATTATTTAGTCCTACATATATTCTATTTAACTTTTAAAAATACAATTTAAACACTGAAAAGTAACACATTATATTGTATTTCGCACTTCAAGAAATTTCTCTGCTCATGTTAGATCCCTACTTAACATAAATCTATGTTGATTTAAAGAAAATCTACCTCATACAACTATCCATGTGACACCATGTTTTTTATTCAATTATTGGTAATATTGGTTAACACTAATTTCATATATAATATTTTGTCTTTTCAATAAAGGAGATTAAACTAATAAATTACCTTGGGTAAAAGAAGAAAGTAACTGAATGGTAAATAATTCCAAGAACCAGGACAAAGAGGGGGGAGACAATTCTGATAATTACCTTCCAAAAAGGATTTACAGGAAAATCCTGAGGAAGGGGGTTATGTGAAGAAGGAAAATAAGAAGTATAGCAACAAAAGTTTGCTACGAGTTGTCTAGAGCTGGGAGGAAAACCAATGGAGCTCAAGGATTCCCAAGTGAAGTAGAGACTAGATTTTTATCCTCAAGCCTCACTACCTGTCTTGAAAAAATCCTAGTCCTGGTGCAGAGGGAAGTGGAGGAAATTGTTTCCTCGCTCAAGGTTGGGAGGATACCAGTTACTGACAAAGAATCTTCTGAAAATAGGCATTTATAAATGTTGGGTCTTTTGGACTTAATAAGGTTTCCTTACTGTACTCTAATTATGTTATCTGTTACTGGTAGGATTTTTGCAAGGTCATAATTCCTACATATTACTGTATGCAAGAATGTATTACGTAGAATATTGTAGGACCAATTATGGAAATTAATTTATGTTATTAAATATATTACATAATTTTATATGATGTAAGTTAGGTGGTGCAACTTATTGTTAAATTTGGATACCGAAGGACAGATATAAAGATTTAATGGCAACAGAAGGCTAAGATAAATTACATTAATAAATTCTAATATCGATGATTATATGACCTGCAGAATTAAGAATCATTAACTATAAAAAAAAATTGGGTTTACCTTAGAGGGAAAACAACAAAGTCATTTAACCTAGATTAAGAAAATAAAAACTCAATATATATATATATATATATATATATATATATATATATATATATATATATATATATATATATATATATATATATAGATATATATATATAGACATTAATAATGGAATTATAGAGGTTTAGGTTTGTGGGTTTAGTACCGGAACCCAAGAAATGAAGATTCGAGTTCATTTCCCTTGAGCCAGTACCTGAAGGGCCGAATGGCTTATCTGGAAATTTCGGAACATAGTTATTGTAATAAAGTTATAGTTACCTAATAGAAAACAAGAACATTAAAGGTTCAATATCCATTGCATGCAAGACCGATAGAGCTGAATATATATGCTATTGAAGCCATTGTAAATATAAACTGGTTAAACATGTAAAAATTCCTCAGGCCTTGAGAATCATTCAAAACAATCTTGACATACCATGATGGACTTACTATCTAGCAAAGAACATTTTATTAAAATCCTGAAGAATATAACAGTAAATTCCAAGGAAGAAATATTAAACATGTTAAAACTAAATTCACAAATATGAGAAACGTCCACAACGAATAGTACTATTACATTGTCATTATAAAGAAAGGAAATTTTGTTTCCTCTTCCTATCATTTGAATATGTACACAAAGCTAACAAATAGAGGGTTGCGACCTGAAATTATTATCCTTCTTCAGCCTTAAGAGAGAGGTGCTCTTCCCCATATGCGGGTGACAGAGTAGACACGAGTGAAAATCACATCTCACCCCACCTAGATAATGAATATCTCTAATGCATAGTTTCACCTGTTGTGGATCCAACTACTGTTACCTGCTTGCACGATCCTCGCAGAACCAAAGATGATTACGAGAGGATGGGTATGGTATCACCTGGAGCTGAACATCACCTCGCTTCTATCACCATTAATTTCTATCATGATTAACCAGCATTGTAGCCATACCTCCTCCCCCGCGCCTGCTCAGGTGCTCAAGCATAACACACAGATCCGTGCGAAGGCCACTCATTTTAATCCCCATAGATCTCATCCCCGCCCCTTTTATCACACCAAGTTATCTTCCCCTTTCCTCACTCATCTTGTCATCTTCGCCTTTCTCTCCCCTCACTCTTCTCTGGCTTCTCACCAATTTTAATCAGCTGTGAAGACTCTGTCCTAGTGTGGAGCTATGTAGATTCCTTCAAATTTCTTCTCTCCATCCTGTGAACCTGCCCCCCAGAAATTGCAACCTCTTCAGCCTAGTGTGACTCCTATCTCCCTTCCTTGGCCCTGTGTGCTTTTTTTTCTCCTAACCTGATGACCCCATCCTAGGTGTGCAATGGCTCCCAGACTTTGCCAACGCACTATCCAAGGAGGCCAGATAAGGGCTCTCTCGAGTCGTTGTCATCGTGGAGAGGATAATCACCTCGATTTGATTGATGGCTCCTCATTCTGCACTTTTGCGAGCCATAGATCTGATCCTAAGAAGCGCACAAAATCCTCCAGGCAAGCTGCACAGAGAGGTGGTCGTGGCTCGAGGAGGTCCACCTCCTCTCCCATAACGCACTGTACATTGCTCTTCTATCTCTCTAACGGCTCTGGGGAAGGATGATGAGGACACAGACATCTAGTTCATAGACTCCGATGGAATTTGTACGCAGGTTCTAGATGTCGTAGACACGGACTCCTCCATCCTTTGCGCTCCTGCGAGCACTCCCAAGCCTACTATTGCTGATGTGGAAGTTGTTGCTGCGCAGGCTCCAGCCTGTCCCATTAAAGAGGATAACCCCAATAGTAGTGATGAAGATAATGAATAACATCTGTGCAACTGTACAAGTTTCCTCTATTATTTTCATGTACGCCCTCAGGGCTTTTCTGTTATCGTTTATTTTCTGTTTTTTAGATGTGTCAGCGCTACTGCACATAATGTACTGCTCGGTTCTAAATTTTGTCTGGGATGCTTTCCTTTCCCGAGGCAGCCAAGAAAAAATGTAACAAAGGCTGGGATTTGTTAAGCCCAGCTTTCCAACCCAGCCTATAGCATATGTATTTATGTTTTCAAAATTAATAGAATAGCTCAACTTACCAAAAAAAAAATAGCGAGGTGCTCTTGATAAAACATAGCTGAGGATGTAATTTCATCCTGCCATTAAAACCCCTTGTCCCTGCGGGTGAAAGAAGGGTGGCGGTGGTTATCATTCAACCAACCTAAAATTTAAAACCTTCAAAGACCATTGGTGTCAATGTGGATAAACTCACCAGCATTAAGCTGAACCGCCGCCGAATTCGAGTTGTTAATGAACAAGAGAGTAACCAACCCCATGTCTCAAATAACCTAGAGAAGAAAACTAAATGAGGAGTTAAACCTCAATATCCCGTAAAGAAAATAAAAATAAATGTGAAAACCTAACATGCCAAGTAGCATAAAGAGAGAAAACTTACCTGTGTTGAAAGGCCGGAAGTTTGAATCCCCTTCGTAGCCGACTGAACATTCTTGTTAAACAAAAAATTACCTATACATCTGCGAGGTCGAGGGACCAAGTTTATCATTCATATATTAAAATGAATTCGAACACCAGTTTACATAAAAAGCAGAGTACAAGCCAACGCATTACTGAGTAAATTGGGGCAAGATTGTTTTTTGTTGAATACAATCCAACGTCAAACGGAAGTTGAAGAAATGTGCCAAGAAGCACCTCAGAGGAACCCATAGAAAAGAAAAATTGCAGCAGATGTAGAGCCAATACTTAGAGCAACGACGACCGAGAAAATGAGGCTCCGACAGGAGGATAGGGAGGGTTGTTACCCTAACAGCCCTTCCAAGTTTGTACACCATAGATCTCAGCCAGAGAATTATCAATGATAAATATTACGCCATGAACAAACAAGAAGGACAATTGACAGTTGTGACAGTGGACAGGTGGTTGGTTTTGTAGCAAGGTTGGCAGGTGATCATTTACTTCATTCACCAAATTGAAAATGATAGACTAGGAAAATAAAAAGAATGAAATAATAAACGATGTATCAAGAAAATATAAAGTATTTTGTTAATTATATATAATATATATGTGAATGTGTCATTGTCAATACGGATAATCCCATCGGAATTAATCTAGTCATGAATGCAAACCTATCCAATAGTAAAACCTTCATGAACTTTGGAAGGATGGCTAAATGGTTACATATGCTTACACGGGGTCAATAATTAAAAATACCTTAAGATCCAACTATTTTTTATTTAATATTGAAACATAAATGTTAGTATAGAGAGTTTAAACTTATGTATTACTTGCAAGAAGTCTCAAATATGTTATGGCAGAAAGTGTGCTTAATAACTCCCCTCTGAAATGGAAAGAAAACAATAAGAGAATGTGTAGTTTCATAGATAGAGGATTAATGACCATAGTAAAATGTAATTTTTATTTTATAATAGGTTGTTTGGTTGTTACAAGCGATATCAGAGCCAGGTTACACACTGGGGCCGGTTGGGCCAACATAATATCATGATAGTGATCATTCTGATTAATTTTTTTTTCATAAAGTTTAATGTTGGAATTGTGCAAAATACAAGAACATACCAGCACTGAGTTATCATGAGGAGGGGATCTAGCCATTAGGAACCCAGAAACACAGGGGGAATCCATCTTATGACCAACCCTGAGGTCAGTCCTAAAATGTGGCTGCAGTTAGGTGTAGACCAGCACCAACAAAAGAGAAGAATGTTGGAAGAGTAGTAGCGACAGACAAATAGGCTATTGGATATTGTACAACAAATATAGACATATATTCTCAAGGTATGTAGTGAAAATGAATGGTTGATGAGAGAGTAGATAATGATATTAAAAATTCTATCAGATAGACAGAATCAACCCAGTGGGCAACCTAGCCCTGATACGAATACTCAGGAAGAAGGAGAAATATGCCAAACACTTCACGATAAATTTGAAGGCAGTCGAACACCAAGAAGTAATAAAATTCAAACATACAATGAGGCTGAATCAGGAAATGTTCTAGAACAACAAGAGTTGAAGAAATAAAAAGCGGAATTGTAGGGTGAATTTTGGAATGGAAGAATCCTGCATAATAAATATGAACACATACTTCCAGGTGTATGAATATAACAATAAACTGAAATATTGTTTGGCCATTTACCAACTGCGGAAGAAAGCGGAATTGTCGTGGGAGGAGGTTAATAATGTGCGTGAAGTAGATGACCAAAATGTAACATGGGATGAGTTTCAACAATATTTCAAAGATAAGTATTTGATGGAACATTTTTAGGAAGAAAAATCCCAAGAGTTTCATAATCTAAAACTGGGGAAAATGAAAATGGATGAATTTGTTACAAAATTCACTTCATTATTATTATATGCACCTTATTTGCGAGATGAGAAGGAAAAAGTGCAGCGAATTTTGGGCAACTTTCCCTTGCATAAGAGAAAGAGGATTTAGTTCGTGAACTTGAAAACTATGGATGAATCGATAAGGGAAGCATAGATGTGCTATTAGAAATCGAAAGCCAAAGGAGAAAATAGAAAAATTTGGTCACCCTAAAAAATATAGAAGAGATTTACTAGTAGTAGAGATAATAGATCCAAGAATTATAAGAATTCCCCAGGGAATCCAATGAGTAAACAGAATGGAAAGAGTCCAACAAAGACAAAGTGGGCTAGTGAGGAGTGACATACTGAATCCTCTAGCAGACTTGACCTTGGATAGTCCCAAAAACCTCTGTTGCAATGTTAGGGGTGTGGTGAGGCACATTAATTCAAAAATTTCACTCATCAAGGAAGGAATGAGGTAGCAACAAATGTGTAAGAGCCATCGACTATGGGGGATGTGGATTGAAACATACCCAGAATCAATGTAGCTTTGGAGGATCAGCAAGAATACTACCAAACAACCATGATAGAATTAGAAGGTAAGCTACGAACCCAATATGTTTCTATTTTAGTTGACCCTGGGGCTAGCTTGAGATACATACACCCCCATGGAGTTGAAAAATATAAATTTCAAAATGAGAAATTTAAAAACCCTTGGTTGGTTTAGTTGGGTACAGGGGAAAGAAGGTGAGTTAATGACAAAGTACCAAACTGTGAATTGACTATTGGGGACCAATGCATAACTATAGAACTCAACATCCTACACCTGGGATCATATGATATTTTATTGGGGATGGATTGGCTGGAGAAACATTGGTCATTAGAAGTCTGCAAAGATAATGTTTTTTATTTTAAATCAAATGATGGAACTCATCATGATCTGTAGGGTATTAAAAATCCCTTACAGTTATGACCTATAATATCATCTCAGCTAAGAAAATGCATAAGAAAAGGGTGTCAGCTCTATGCAATTCAAGTGGGATTCACCAACTGCAAAGACAAGTCCCTTATGTCGAAGAAGTTTCCTATTGTACAAGAATTCCAGGATGTATTTCCTGAGGAAATCCCAGGACTTCCACCAAAGAGGGACATATATTTTACAATAGAACCAATACCCGGAGCAACACATGTGTCTTGAGCTCCATACAACATGAGTGTGCCTAAATTAATAGAGTTGAAGATGCAGCTGTAGGATTTGATGGATAAAGGCTACATTCGGCTGAGTGTGTCCCCACAGGGAGTACCAATGTTGTTTGTGAAAAAAATGATGCCACTATTCACATGTGTATGGACTATCGACAGCTCAACAAGTTAACTGTAAAAAAAAATACCCACTATAGCGCATAGATGGCTTGTTGGACCAAGTCAAAGGGGATACATTTTTTTCAAATATCGACTTAAGGTCAGGTTATCACCAGATCTGGATCAAGGACGAAGATATAAGAGAAACGACCTTTTGTACTCGTTATGGACATTAAGGGTTTGTGGTACTACCCTTTGGGTTAACCAGCGCACCATCAACCTTTATGAGCTTAACGCATGGAATATTTCACCCATACTCGGATAAATTCGTTTTAATTTTTATTGATGATATATTAATTTACTCCAAGAATATGGAAGAGCATAAGGAAAATTTGTGTGTTGTGCTAAAAATGTTAAGGGAACATCAACTCTATGCTAAGTTTAGCAAGTGTGACATCTTTAAGGAACATATCCAATTTTTGGGGCATCTGGTTTATGTTGAAGGGATTGTTGTGGACCTAGAAGAGATAAAAACAATCATGGAATGGAATGTCCCAAAAAACATAGCTGAAATATGTTCATTTATGGGTTTGGATGGTTACTACCAATGATTCATCAATGGATTTTCCAAAATAGCCTTTCCCATTACCTCCCTATAGCAGAAAGGACGAGTCTTTAAATGGACTCAACAATGTCAGAACAGTTTTCAATTATTAAAAGAGTTGTTAACTACTACTCCTATTTTGAAGGTAGGAGATCTGAGTAAAGAGTTTGAGGTATGTACCGATGCATGTAATGAGGGTGTAGGAGTAGTTTTGACTCAAGAAGGAAGAGTCATAGCATACGAATCTAGGAAATTAAAGGATCATGAGCATAGGTACTTAGCTTATGACTTTGAACTAATTGCAGTGGTGCATACCTTATGGATATGAAGACATTATCTGTTAGGGAAAATTTTCATACTAAGAACTTATCACAGTAGCTTAACTAGCTATTTTAAGCAAGCCGATCTAAATGCTCACCAAGCTAGGTGGAATGCTTTCCTAAGTGAATTCAATTTTGATATCCAGCATGTTAAAGGTAAAGAGAACCAGGTGGCCGATGCATTAAGAAGAAAGCTGCATGGAATCTATGAGCTTTACTTTAACCAAATTGAATTCAAATTTCAATAACAGATTTTAGAAGCAAATAAGAAGGACCTTGAATACCAGTTTTTATGGCAGTAGGAAAAAGAAAACAAAGAGCAAGGGAAACAGTCAGAAATTTAACTCAATAGTATGCATTTCTTAGTTTACTGGAAAATAATATATATTTTGAATCAACACAATCTGAAAAGAATTATTCTGGATGAATATCACAAAATTTCCTATGTGGGACATCCAGGATATCAGAAAATGTTAACTGGAATTAGAAAAGACTATTCCTGGCCTGGAATGTAGAAGGACATCAGAGAGTATTTTACCAAATGTTTATAATGTCAGCAAATTAAGGTTTATCATCTGCATCCCATAGGATTTTATCAGCCTATCCCAGTGCCAGAATGGAAGTGGGAAGTCATTTCCCTTGACTTCATCACTGGGCTACCCAAAAATAGAAAGCACAATGACTCAATTATGGTGGTAGTTGATAGAGTCAGTAAGGTGGCACATTTCATTCCTGTCCAGTCCACTTACAAGACGGTGCAAATTGTTAATATATTCATGAGGGAAATTTTTCATACTACATGATATTCCCTAAATTGTTATCTCAGATCGCGATGTGAAATTTACTTCAACATTTTGGAAGACGCTATTTAGTGGCTTGGGGACACAAATAAAATTTAGTATTGCTTATCATCCGCAAATGGATGGGCACATAGAAAGGGTGAATCATATTTTAAAATACCTACTATGCATGTATGTAATGCAACAACCAACGAAATGGGAAGAGTATCTACATTTGGTTGAGTTTGCTTACAAAAACAGGTACCAATAATCCCTCAAGATGAGCCACTTTGAAGCATTTTATGGACGGGAATGTTGGAATCCTATAAATTGGAGCATTGCAGAGAATAAGATGATGCTTGGGCCAGATCTGCTAGAAGAAATGGGGCAGGAGGTAAAGAAAATCAGGCAGAACTTGAAGGCTGCTCAAGATTGGTAAATGGTGTATGCTGATAAGAAAATAACTTTCATAGAATTTGTGGTAGGAGACCATGTTTACGTGTGGATTAAATCAAAGAAGGACAGATTAAGATGGAATGTTTGTGCCAAATTGGCTCCTAGATATTGTGTAGCATTCGAGATTTTGGAAAGAATAGGACCAGTGGCCTATCGTCTGGCTCTACACAACCATATGTTAGTACATAATGTACTTCATGTATCGCTACTAAAGCGTCATCTACACGATCCCAAACATGTAATAGATTGACAGGGTATACATGTAAGTCAATAGCGAATTATGTCTTTGTCAACATTTTATTTCTGATTAACTAAATAAGACCATTGTTGGATGCATGTAGAACCGGATGACGAGTTACTAGTAGAACCACATCATATTCTAGATCGGAGAGAAATAATGCTCTAGAGGCAAGTGATCCCCCAAGTTAAAGTGAAGTGGAAACACTTTAGCCCAGAGGAGGCTACTTAGGAGGACGATCAAGTTATGCATAAGACATATCCTCCTTGAACAAATAACATTGAGGACGGTGTTTTCTTCAGCAGGGGAAGATGTAACACCCTATTTTTAATTCAATTATTGGTAAACAAACTTATTATGAAACATTTTGAATGTGCAACGAATAAGGATATTCGTTAACACTAATTTCATACATGATCTTTTGTATTTTCAATAAAGGAGATTGAATTAATAAATTACCTTGGGTAAAAGAAGACAGTAACTGATAGTAAATAATTCCAAGAACCAGGGAAAAGAGGGGGGAGAAAATTCTGACAGTTACCTTACAAAAAGGATTTAGAGGAAAATCCCAAAGAGGAAGGGGGTTATGTGTAGAAGGAAACAGGGAAGTATAGCAACAAAAGTTTGCTACGATTTGTCGAGAGCTGGGAGGAAAACCAGTGGAGCTCAAGGATTCCCAAGTCAAGTAGAGACTACATTTCTATCTTGAGGCCTCACTACCTATCTCAGAAAACTCCTAGTCCTAGTGTGGAGCCAGGGGGGAGCGAAGGACGTAACTGCCTCGCTCAAGGTTGGGAGGATACTAGTTACTGAAAAATAATCTTACGGATATAGGCATTTATAAATGTTGCGTCTTTTGTACTTAATAAGATTTCATTACTGTATTATAATTATGTTATCTGTTACTGGTAGGATTTCTGCAAGGTTATAATTCCTACATATTACTCTGTGCTAGAAAGTATTAAGCAGAATACTGTAAGCCCATTTATGGAAATTAAATTATGTTGTTAAATATATTAGAGAATGTTATATGATGTAAGTTAGGTGGTTCTACTTATTGTTAAATTTGGATATTGAACAACATATATAAATATTTAATGGCAACAGAAGGCTAAGAGAAAATACATTAATAAATTATAATACAGATGATAATATGACCTGCAGAATTAAGAATCATTGACAATAAGAAATTTTGGGTTTACCTTACGGGGAAAATAACAGAGTCATTTACCCTAGATTAAGAAAAGAAAAATTCAATATATATATATATATATATATATATATATATATATATATATATATCTTGGAACCATAGAGGTTTGGGCTTGTGGGTTTAGTACCCGAACCCTAGAAACCAGGATTCAAGCTCATTTCCCTTGAGCCAGTACCTAAAGGGCTGAATGTCTTAACTGGAAATTTCATAACATAGTTATTGTAACATATTTATTGTAATAAAGTTGCAGTCACATAATAGAAAACAAGAACATTACAGGCTCAATATCCATAACATGGAGGACCGATAGAGACGAACATATATGTTATTGAAGCCATTGTTAAAATAAACTGGATAAACATGTAAAAATTCCTCATACCTTGATAATCATTCAAAAAAATCTTTTCAATACGGATAATCCCATCAAAATTAATCCAGTCATGAATACGAATCTATCCAACAGTAAACCCTTCATGAACTTTGGAAAGATGGCTAAATGGTTGCATATGCTTACGCGAGGTTAATAATTAACAAGACCCTAAGATACGACTATTTTTTATTTAATATTGAAACACAAATGTTAGTATAGAGAGTTTAAACTTATGTATTACTCGCAAGGAGTCTCAAATATGTTATGGCAGAAAGTATGCTTAATAAGTCTCTTATGAAATGGAAAGAAAACGGTAAAAGAATGTGTAGTTTCATAGCTAGAGGATTAATTGCCATAGTAAAATGTAAAAAAAAAATTATAATTGGCAGCATGGTTGTTACAATCCATACAGAAATGAATCCTCCAAACTTGTAAAAAAATAAAAAATTGTTTTTAATACTTATTGATATTTTATAAGTTAAATATTTTCTTAATTAAAGCTCTAACCAATATTTTAAACATCTGAATCTGCTTATAGTGAAATGGAAACCTTGAAAATGTTGAAACTTTGGAAAGATGGCTAAGTGGTTGCATATGCTTACGCGAGGTTAATAATTAACAAGACCCTAAGATACGACTATTTTTTATTTAATATTGAAACACAAATGTTAGTATAGAGAGTTTAAACTTATGTATTACTCGCAAGGAGTCTCAAATATGTTATGGCAGAAAGTATGCTTAATAAGTCTCTTATGAAATGGAAAGAAAACGGTAAAAGAATGTGTAGTTTCATAGCTAGAGGATTAATTGCCATAGTAAAATGTAAAAAAAAAATTATAATTGGCAGCATGGTTGTTACAATCCATACAGAAATGAATCCTCCAAACTTGTAAAAAAATAAAAAATTGTTTTTAATACTTATTGATATTTTATAAGTTAAATATTTTCTTAATTAAAGCTCTAACCAATATTTTAAACATCTGAATCTGCTTATAGTGAAATGAAAACCTTGAAAATGTTGAAAATACAGTATATTTATAGAAAAATTATCCTATTGCCAATATAAATGTCGCTATTGGAAGCGGTTCTATTAAATTTTACCGCACTTGCAAGTGCGAAAAGTAATTAAATCGACCACCACCACTGAGAGCATAAATTCCTATCCTATCTAGTTATATATTTTTCTCAAATATTCTAGAAAAGATCCAACGTTCGAGGCTTTTTTCTGATACATTAAGCTGACAATTTAATTTAAAAAGTAATTACTACTCAACGTTTCGTATATTGAACCGTTGACCATATATAACCTTTTTTATATGGTAAAAATTTATCACACTCCCATAATTAATTATCAAATTCTTGATGTCATATATGTTTATATAATAATCATTTTGGGTAATATTCCAAACCATTGTTTGTTTTTTAATCACAATATCTCATTATTCCTTACCACATTAACTCATTGTCCAATTGTTAGTGTTGTCTTAGTATATAATGTAATCATTTTTTATTTTCTAAATCGTTATAATACCCCATGCAGTACATCTTGCACCTTATCACATTAGCTTTTATGATATTGAGTAGTCTATAGTGCGACTCTTTGAAGGTTTTTACGGTAGTTTTTTCCGGTTTAATTTCTCTAAATTCGGGCAGGAATTTATTGAAAATGAAAATAGAAGTTTGATGGGTAACCTTGCACAATCGAAGTTCCCTATGGGTTTTTTAGGGTGCTGAATCCATATTTACAGTCAAGAAACCGATTCAAATAAAATAAATCAAGATTTTACCTGTAACGCCCACGTAAACTATTTTTACCATGTATTACCAATATAGTTGCATCAAGAAACGGTTGAACGGATTGTTAAATCGTTTTGAAAACTGATTTGTGTTGCGAACTTGGAAAGAAGGTATGCTCGGGCATTATGATCCAATTCTCGATGGTAATAGAGGGTGCGTTTTGAACTGCCCGCAAAATCCCTTTTTGGGTGGCTCTGCGGTGTTGTAGCAAACTTTAGGTTTTGTTTGCATTCAGATGTTGTTGCAGTTCATCAAAATGGTGATTTTGGATGTGCTATTCATAATTTTCACCACTCCGCTGCACGACATAGATCAGAGAACCCTTGCTGCATTTTTGCAACATTTAATTCCGAAAACACAGAGTTAGATTGTGATTAACCGTTGCTTCTGATTGCAAGAGCCCCTCAAAGAGAGCGACTGCAATTTGATAACAGAGGTGATGGAATGGCAGACTGTGGGGCGCCTCAACGACAGCAGTGATATTTCATATATTTTGCATGCCAAAGAAACAATTGGTAAAGGATATGTAAATCTCAAAGACTACCGTAAGAGTTGTTGTTTTCGGGTTTTAGCGAGGGTTCTTGGAAAAATGAGGACAACAGAAGAGGAGATGACGTGGAGTTCATGCCAAGTTAACGTGAAAGAGAACCCTGGTTGCGTTGTTCAAATGGAAGATTTGCATAAAAATATAAGTATATTTCTTTATTTAAAATAATTTCAGAGTTTATTCATGCAGAATTATCTTTCAAAAAAAAAATCACTGGTATGTGGAAAACTACAAGAATCTAGGTTGTTCTTTTGGAAACATTTACTAGATTCTTGTGTAATGAAAAGAGATTAATCTTGTTTTATTTTTTTGGAAGAAAGTTATAACATTAATCTACTTAAAGATTTATTGTTTTTTTATGCGGAGGAAATATGAAAGTAATGTGTGTTATCTTCCAAGAAAATCACTTGTGAGAGATTAATCTGCTTTTATGTTTGAAAGATAAGTTATAACATTAATCTACTTAAAGATTTTACATTATCTAGATAGCTATTACGATATTTTGGGAAGAGTTAAGTAGTTTAATCCTTGAAAAATATTTAATGAGTTGAAGGATAAGATAAGGAGTTTCACCAAAATAACTCTTGAAATTTTATGTATATGGAGAACTATGTTAGTTCTCATAGTAACTAAAATATTACCATTGATAAAGATAAAGATAAAGAAAAGATTATACATATATGACTACCAAGATAGGTGATTTGGCTTGTCTTCTTTATTAGATAGTCTTTATCTTTGTGAGTTGAAAGATAAGAAAAGATTATATATATATGACTGCCAAGATAGATAATTTGGCTTGTTTCTTTATTAGATAGTCTTTATCTTTGTAAGTTAAAAGATAAAGAAAAGGTTATATATATATGATTGCCAAAACAATAATTTCTGGCTAAATTTATTTATCTTATAATCTCTTTCTTTGTGAATAGAAAATATATAGTTCACTTGTGAGTTGAAATATATAGTTCCCTTAATTTACAGTTTATTCTCATATCAAGAGGGGTAAATATATGAGAAAATCATTCAAGGGAAATAAGTTGAGATTTTCCTCCTTAAGGTGAAAATATGTTTTGGTGGACATATTGAGATTAAGGCTTTGGTAACCTTATATGGAGATGTTTGAAATGCGTGCATATTTAAAATAGGCATGTGTCTATTGTGTCAATTTATTTCATGCATGTTTGGATAAATATGCATGTTTTCATATTCTCTATACATTGTGTTTAATACATGTAGATAGGAATTTTTAATTAAAAGATAATTAACCATGTGATTTTGTGGTTATTTCCTAAAAGGAATCCTTGTTGTATTTTCTTGAAAAGGCTCTTACTTTAATATTTTAGAAATGTTATTAGAGAGATAGAATGGTGAAAGAGAAACTTGTTGGTGGATTTTTTGGAAAAGAATCCATGTTATCTTTTCTTGAGAAGATTTCCATTATGTGATTCTTTGCTATTATGCCAATCTTTTACATAATAGTTAAATGTGGCAGTATACTAAGAAGTTTTGTAAAAAGAATCCATCTTGTTTTAATTCTTTTACATGAGAAATAGTATTTCCTGAATGATGGAAATATAAGTAGGAAATATGTGTTTTCCTATAGTAAAGGAAGAGCTATCTCTCTTGCATGCACAAAGAAATAGCCATTATGTTATAGAAGCATGTTTTTTGCATGTATAAATAAATGTTGAGCTATCTTACTATTTAGGAAATTATGTGAGTACATTTATGATATCAAAACTAATATGTTAGTTATGTTAGTTCTTCTGGAACAAGGTCATGCATAGGCAAGCAACCTATGTATTAACTTTTATTGAAGAATATTATTATGAATCTTGACATCATTTATGTTGAAGGCATCATAACAGGGAATGATGGTGACATGTACAAAGGAAGGTTATGCTTGACATGGTGGCAGGTAAACGATTAATGTTTGTGCAGACGAGTGCGAGTTGCAAGAAGGTCCAATGTATGATGGTCCATTGTAGGTATATCCATGCCACCAAGATGTGAAGACCTGAAGATATGAAGACCAAAGGGTAAATGGTATCATATTTATTGTATTGGCTTAAGCTAGATATTTGCATATTTCTTGTAAGATTATATAAGCGATGGTTAAGGGATGGTCTCCCTTATAAGCCATTGAGTGATGGGCTGAACACCCTCACGAGCGTTTAATAATAAAATTAAACGTTTGCTGGTTTTCACCCTACGGGGTTTCCAGGGTAAATTCGTGTTCAATGATTGTGATTGATTTTTGTGTCAAGTTGATGATTTTGGATTCATTTCTTGTATGATGTTCATAATGGCATTTATGTGATGACCACATGAGTAATGAGATGAATGGATGGTTACATCACATAGTATTAAGTTAATATATTGCAATGGAGGTTGTTAAGGGTTAAGGAGTTTACTATTCTTATTTCTAAAAGTTACACTGTGAACTGTTAAACATTCTATGTAATGTTAAGTAACTTGTATAAATTTTTTTAACTCCTTATATTTCCCTGTGAAGTTAATGGAGTATGTTACAAGTGGTATCAAAGCTAAAGGTTCAAAAACTGGCGCCTTTGGGATTTAGCGAAAAGAAATTGAAGGATCCAAGATGAAATGCGCATATGTGAAGGAAGGCATCGCATCTCTAATCAGGTTGAACAATGAGTTTCAAGAGATAGGTACCAATATCTTCTTGTCTTGAAAGTAATAGTTATTGCATTTTTGGAAAATACAATGCTTACAAAGTAAATAACTGTTAAGTTAGAGTTTATTTAAAAAGGATATGTATTTTCCTTGTGCGTAAAAACTTCTATTGTTGTTTTGAAGTTTTCATGAAAGAAGATGGGATTTTGGTTTCTTGAAAAATGAAACATGTGCGTGTTTCTCTTGAAAATTTAACTAATATACATTTGATTTTTTTCTAGAAAATAAATATGTATATCTTGAAAATAAACCTTGCATGTAAATCTTGCAACTGAAGGAAACAAATATAGAGTAAAATATGGTTTTACTTAATATGCAAGATTGTGCTAGTTCTTTTGGAAAGTAATAAAGCAATTGCTAATATGATAATCTTTTAGAAAGATATACCATGGTAAAAGACCAAACTACTATGCTAGTTTTGCTAAGAAGAACCCATGTGAGTACTTGCAAAGATTACTAGTATGTATCTTGAAAGGTGTGAGCAGTAGTAGAACATAAATAAGTAAACTTACTTGCCTTTATATATATCTTGTTTAAGAAAAGATGGGAAGCTTGTTTTTCTTTAAAAGGGACTACGCACCTGTGTGTTAAGTGAAAAGGAATCCAAGTTCTTTCTTGAAAATAAATATAGGCTAAAGAGAATAACCTCTTGAATATATTACATTGCTAGATGGATTATGCCAACATCTTGATTTAGGTATATTAAAGGTTAAGTTAACCTTGTTAGTATTGCGTAGTTTTTATGCATAAAAGAGGCTATCTATGGTAAGTTCTTGGAAGCCAAGCATGAGAAACTTGCATGTAGAATCATAAAGGAACAAGGTTCTTTGCATGCAATAGTTGTATCAGATTTCATCGTAAAGAACATAAGTTTATATGTGGAAAAAGATAACATGTTTTGTTATCATACTTTAGAAAAGATTCTTTGGCAAAGAAGATGAATTACATGTACAAAAACTAAAGTAATGTTTTAGTTTCCTTGAAATATATACATGGCTAATATAGGTATAATATTTTGAGAATAAGGTATGTATTCTTATGTTTTATTCGATTAGTTTTATGGAAAGAAAACCATGTTTTGCATACCTATTATGTTATGTATCCTCAAAGAGGAATCATGGGGTTGCCTACTCGATTATGTTAAGTAATCTGTTGGGAAATTAATCTTTATGCATGGTATGCATAGGAACAACAGTCAATGTGTTAGCTTTATTAAATTTGCATGTTCCAAAGGCAAAATCTGAAGTGGTGGTTCTTTTGTTAAAGTTTAAGTAAAGCTAATGCACATTGTGTCATCTTCCATTAAAGGAATTTCTGAACAAATATAGTGATTTGTCTTGTACGAATGTGTGTGTGTGTGAAAAATGTCATAATAATGTGGGAGTTATTTGACATGAATTGATAATTATTTACTCACACTAATGTAGAGTTGTTAGAAGAAAATATGTTGTGACATTGTATTCACATCTCATATATGCACATGAATAGGTGTTAAAGGATCATTCAAAGATTGATTATTTATTGATTAAGGCTTATTCTAATCATGCTATAAAATATTGTCGATGTTGCTATAAGAAAACATGGTTGTGGAGGAGCAATGTGAATTCCTGATGAGGATGAATATTGCAGTAGGGTCATATGCATGTTGATTCCTTTAGAAATGAATTGTTACATACATGGCATTTCATGAGCTTCCATTTAAGAGAGTTCTTAAAAATTACATGCTATTATAACATACTTTTCCTGCATAAGAATATGCATATGATATTAATATGTGTATTATGCTTCATTTATTTAGGAAAGAAAGTATAAAAGCACGAAAGAAAGATAGTTACTTTTCATTTGAGTTGGAAAAAAAAAAGTAATTGTCTTTGCATGCAATAAAATTTCTAAGTTACCATGCACTACTTTAAAAAGATGAATGTGTATAGTGATGGAGTGTGAAACTAATGCATGAATGCAAAAGAAGAGGAAAGTTCTTCGAATAAAACCTCTTAATAGGTCAAATTGTGAAACTTAACTAAATGACTAGTTGACTGACTAGTGTTTGCATAAGTCGTCATGGATGCATTAAAAACTATTGACTAGTTATGAATGAATAACTAATGAAGGTTTTATGCATGAATCGATTTTGACTAAAGCTATTTAAAAGTTGTGAACAAGTGATTATGATAATTAATTCGTGTGTCAGTCTGTTTGGACCAGAACATTAGGGGAATTGGAAATGTTGTACTCATACCCTAATCGTTATTGACACATACACATTAATGGATATTTATATATACTGGTATGCGTGACAAGATTTTATGTAGGAAATTAAAATGATTGCATAAGATAATATGTGCTTGAGAAATGCATATTTACGATTAGCATTGTTCTTATAGTAAGTATGGGTTTCTTAATGGAAACATAAAAAATCTGTGAAAATAAAGCATCACAAACATTGCAATGTGAATTGCAACAGTAAACGTTAAAGTATCATGTTTTAATAATGTACAACACATGTATGTTACTTCCAGGGGGGAATTTGTGACAGCTTCAGTAAAGCTAACTAGTATTAACTAGCTAAAGACAAACTTTTTGAAATTAATTAATGAAATAAAATATTTCTAAGCTGATGGTAAAAATGTTTCCAAGAGTAGGAAGTGGTTGGGGACAGTTGGAAAGACAGTTACCTACTCCTCTGAGGATAAGCTGGATCCTCGGGGAGGAGTAAGGCATTCTGTGAAATTGGTAAAGGGTGAGTATTTTCTCGAGCTGGTTGGGACCAGTTGAAAATAGCTTCCAGCAACCCTTGTAAAGCCAAAAACATCTAAGTATGACTGGAATTGGAGAATTGGATCGAACTGTCCTGAATTTCTCTTCCAGGATTTTCTGAGTGTGACTGGATTGGCCATCCCGATGTCACAGCAGAAGAATCCACTGTTGACCCGTGACACTGTCCAGATTCTGGAGCTAGGGGGCAAGTGGAGGACGTAATTGCCTCACTTGATGGTTGGGAGGACCATAGCTTGAAAGACTAAATTTCTAGATAAATATAAAGACATTTTAGTTTGGAAATATTGACTGTCTGGATGTGAAAAAAATGACTCGATCCTATGGATTAGGAGGAGCATTTTGTTTACCATTTCGGTTCTCATAGTGGAACAAGTTAAGTAAAAGTTGTGTTATATTAAAATGAATTATTGAATGTATAAGTTCATTTATTTTATTACTAATTTGTTTGAATGTCTTAGTAGATGCTAGGATATGACCATGGTGCATTGATTGACCATTGGTATGATGAAGAGAGCTAGGTGCTCTCTGAGTACTTTTTGAAGTACTCTGTGGTTGTCTTTAGTGGGAGCTAAGACAGTGTGCACATGATGCATTGATGGGAGGGTTGGTTCTCTCTGAGTACTTATGGAAGTACTTTGATTAAAACATCTATTTATATTGCAATAATGTTTGTTAGTTTCAAGTATTTTCATTTGATTGAAACTATGTGACTAATGTGATTGAATTGTTAGTCATACATTACAAGCTCTTTCCAGGAACTGTTGATGGGTGTTCAACCATTCGATGAGAGGTTGCGTACAAGCCATCAATTCTACCAATAGTAATTGGTAAGTTCGTATAGAGATTTTTCTATACTTTTGTGAATTGAATAAGGGATAAGCAGTAGAAATGGAAATGAAATTTTCTTTGCACTATACATGCTCATGGATATGGATAAAAACATTATTGTTTCAATTAATGGCATTTAAGGAAATGAAAGTGTCTCATTGCCAAGGGGAAGGAGCCCCTTTGGATTGCTTATATTATTATATAATGAGTATAAGTTTAATTTCAGTGAGAGAAGCACACCGAGGACAGTGTTCTCTTAAGGGGGGGAGTATGTAACGCCCACGTAAACTATTTTTACCATGTATTACCAATATAGTTGCATCAAGAAACGGTTGAACGGATTGTTAAATCGTTTTGAAAACTGATTTGTGTTGCGAACTTGGAAAGAAGGTATGCTCGGGCATTATGATCCAGTTCTCGATGGTAATAGAGGGTGCATTTTGAACTGCCCGCAAAATCCCTTTTTGGGTGGCTCTGCGGTGTTGTAGCAAACTTTAGGTTTTGTTTGCATTCAGATGTTGTTGCAGTTGATCAAAATGGTGATTTTGGATGTGCTATTCATAATTTTCACCACTCCGCTGCACGACATAGATCAGAGAACCCTTGCTACATTTTTGCAACATTTAATTCCGAAAACACAGAGTTAGATTGTGATTTACCGTTGCTTCTGATTGCAAGAGCCCCTCAAAGAGAGTGACTGCAATTTGATAACAGAGGTGATGGAATGGTAAACTGTGGGGCGCCTCAACGACAGCAGTGATATTTCATATATTTTGCATGCCAAAGAAACATTTGGTAAAGGATACAGAAATCTGGCAAAGACTACCAGAAGAGTTGTTGTTTTTGGTTTTAGCGAGGGTTCTTGGCAAAATGAGGACCGTCTGTAAAGAGTGGAGATGACGTGGAGTTCATGCCAAGTTAACGTGAAAGAGAACCCTGGTTGCGTTGTTCAAATGGAAGATTTGCATAAAAAGATAAGTATATTTCTTTATTTAAAAGAATTTCAGAGTTTATTCATGCAGAATTATCTTTCAAAAAAAAAAATCACTGGTATGTGGAAAACTACAAGAATCTAGGTTGTTCTTTTGGAAACATTTACTAGATTCTTGTGCAATGAAAAGAGATTAATCTTGTTTTATTTTTTGGAAGAAAGTTATAACATTAATCTACTTAAATATTTATTGTTTATTTATGCGGAGGAAATATGAAAGTAATGTGTGTTATCTTCCAAGAAAATCACTTCTGAGAGATTAATCTGCTTTTATGTTTGGAAGATAAGTTATAACATTAATCTACTTAAATATTTTACATTATCTAGATAGCTATTACGATATTTTGGGAAGAGTTAAGTAGTTTAATCCTTGAAAAATATTTAATGAGTTCAAGGATAAAATAAGGAGTTTACCAAAATAACTCTTGAAATTTTATGTATATGGAGAACTATGTTAGTTCTCATAGTAACTAAAATATTACCATTGATAAAGATAAAGATAAAGAAAAGATTATACATATATGACTGCCAGGATAGATGATTTGGCTTGTCTTCTTTATTAGATAGTCTTTATCTTTGTGAGTTGAAAGATAAGAAAAGATTATATATATATGACTGCCAAGATAGATGATTTGGCTTGTTTCTTTATTAGATAGTCTTTATCTTTGTGAGTTAAAAGATAAAGAAAAGGTTATATATATATGATTGCCAAAACAATAATTTCTGGCTAAATTTATTTATCTTATAATCTCTTTCTTTGTGAATAGAAAATATATAGTTCACTTGTGAGTTGAAATATATAGTTCGCTTAATTTACAGTTTATTCTCATATCAAGAGGGGTAAATATATGAGAATAATTCAAGGGAAATAAGTTGAGATTTTCCTCCTTAAGGTGAAAATATGTTTTGGTGGACATATTGAGATTAAGGCTTTGGTAACCTTATATGGAGATGTTTGAAATGCGTGCATATTTAAAATAGGCATGTGTCTATTGTGTAAATTTATTTCATTTATGTTTGGATAAATATGCATGTTTTCATATTCTCTATACATTGTGTTTAATACATATAGATAGGAATTTTTAATTAAAAGATAATTAACCATGTGATTTTGTGGTTATTTCCTAAAAGGAATCCTTGTTGTCTTTTCTTGAAAAGGCTCTTACTTTAATATTTTAGAAATGTTATTAGAGAGATAGAATGGTGAAAGAGAAACTTGTTGGTGGATTTTTTGGAAAAGAATCCATGTTGTCTTTTCTTGAGAAGATTTCCATTATGTGATTCTTTGCTATTATGCCAATCTTTTACATAATAGTTAAATGTGGTAGTATACTAAGAATTTTTGTAAAAAGAATCCATGTTGTTTTAATTCTTTTACATGAGAAATAGTATTTCCTGAATGATGGAAATATAAGTAGGAAATATGTGTTTTCCTATAGTAAATGAAGAGCTATCTCTCTTGCATGCACAAAGAAATAGCCATTATGTTATAGAAGCATGTTCTTTGCATGTATAAATAAATGTTGAGCTATCTTACTATTTAGGAAATTATGTGAGTACATTTATGATATCAAAACTAATATGTTAGTTATGTTAGTTCTTCTGGAACAAGGTCATGCATAGGCAAGCAACCTATGTATTAACTTTTATTGAAGAATAATATTATGAATCTTGACATCATTTATGTTGAAGGCATCATAGCAGGGAATGATGGTGACATGTACAAAGGAAGATTATGCTTGACATGGTAGCAGGTAAACGATTAATGTTTGTGTAGACGAGTGCGAGTTGCAAGAAGGTCCAATGTATGATGGTCCATTGTAGGTATATCCATGCCACCAAGATGTGAAGACCTGAAGATATGAAGACCAAAGGGTAAATGGTATCATATTTATTGTATTGGCTTAAGCTATATATTTGCATATTTCTTGTAAGATTATATAAGCGATGGTTAAGGGATGGTCTCCCTTATAAGCCATTGAGTGATGGGCTGAACACCCTCACGAGCGTTTAATAATAAAATTAAACGTTTGCTGGTTTTCACCCTACGGGGTTTTCAGGGTAAATTCGTGTTCAATGATGTGATTGATTTTTGTGTCAAGTTGATGATTTTGGATTCATTTCTTGTATGATGTTCATAATGGCATTTATGTGATGACCACATGAGTAATGAGATGAATGGATGGTTACATCACATAGTATTAAGTTAATATATTGCAATGGAGGTTGTTAAGGGTTAAGGAGTTTACTATTCTTATTTCTAAAAGTTACACTGTGAACTGTTAAACATTCTATGTAATGTTAAGTAACTTGTATAAAAAATTTTAACTCCTTATATTTCCCTGTGAAGTTAATGGAGTATGTTACATTACCTCAATTTATGTCACCGGATTTCGGCATGTGAAACTCCAAAAATTTGCACTAAAGACAACTCCTTATGATATTGCTTTGATAAAAGTTATCTCGCACCAAATAATCTACACATCATAACGAACTTAACCTATGAGTCTTTGATTACACATATTTTAGGGAAAGGTTTGCATCTTATAACACATCTTGTACTTACACAAATTCAATAAGGCTATCGAAATTATTGCCGATATATACTTTTATGCAAAGTTCCATAAC
This sequence comes from Pinus albicaulis, assembly GCA_034641835.2. NCBI lineage: Eukaryota > Viridiplantae > Streptophyta > Pinopsida > Pinales > Pinaceae > Pinus > Pinus albicaulis. The sequence continues at coordinate 44,924,688 of CM076580.1, forward strand.
CACATGACTAATATGAACCTGTGATCTGACGACATGCCTATAGAGCGATGGCCTCAAATTTATGAGATCGGCACCTATTCTATAAGGATGGCAGAATAATAATTGTTGGAGCTAAGATTTTGCCAAGGTGCTATTTACAGTGGACCATGTTGGGTCGTATAAGGGAATCACTGGCACAGGATTTCAGTTAGCCACTAAATTTGAGACAATAAACTTTTATAGAGCAATATGCGATCAACTTGTACGATCACTATATACTCTCCAAAAGTGGGAATATGGTAAGGCTGGTAAGGTCACGCTAATTTAGGTAGGTTATCTCTTAGATTTTTTGGATGGATTTTCTCAATGATTAGTAGAAATTTTTTTATTAGAATCATAGGTTTGAGTAGTAAATTCTCAACAATTCTATTTCTTTCTAGATTTTCTCATTCTAAATTTAAATATATATTAAAAACTCAATTAAAAACCAAAAAAAATCATGGATTCGAAACAAAATCTCCCAAACAAATATCGCATATATAGGCAACAACCTTTATATCCACTGATAATTTGAACCCAGCTAAAGCTCCTCAGTCTTTAGTTCAAAACTATTCACAACTATAAATTTTATGATTGTGGGACAAAGGTGTTATCACTCCAATAATTTCCTAGGGTTGTTAGGCTTTTTATTCAAGAAATATTAGAGGTAACCACAAACCTACTTTTGATATCAGGATCTAGGATTTCTAATGCTTAGACAAGGCTCTCTCTTTATGATTTAACTTTGTTGTTTTTAGTTTATTTTAGGCTAGTTATGAAATATTTATTGGGTTTTGATTTTGGTTTGGTTTGGTAGTGGAATTTACTAGTTCATATGGATAGATGATTTTCTATTTACAATTGGGCTATGGAGTCAAAGTGTCAAGAAAACGGGAATGAATCAAGGTCTAAAGGAAGTGTTCACAAGGCAAGGTAGCTAAGTAAATCAAGATCTTTTAAGTTGGATGGTGAAGTGGTTTCAATCGATATTAAGGAGAAGTTCAGGATTCCTTGGTTCAGATAATGAGGGAACTGAAAGAGGTCAATCTAAATTAAGGAGCAATGAAGAATTCCCTAATCTGGATATCAGAATAAAACATCAAAATGACTAATAGTTCAGAACATAGTGTACTTAAACAATTTCTGCAATAATATTCCAGTTATACATTTAAATTGGAAAACATTCAACTATGTGAAATACTTAAGAAAGTAACAATTTAACAATAGAAATACACTTCACTAAAGTGGCCCAACACATGAATCCTGTAATGAAATGCCTTTATTCCTTCGTCCAGTCTGTTGACTTGAAAATGTTACAATAAACCCTCAAGTTTCAGATCAATATAAATATAGAAATGTGCCGAAATCCACACTCAATACTTGGAATTATGAAGTATTTATAAAAAAAAATTACAAAATATCCTACAACTAACTTAGGAATTATTCAAGGAAAACTAAATATCTTCATGCAAGATGATAGAGACAGCTATCTAACTAATGCAAGCTGTCCATGCTTTTATTGATTTTGCTATTTATGCTTTGATATTTTGTTGCTTTCTCTCTTTTTATGTTTCTCAACGCTGACTGTATTCTCTGTGTTGAGTGTATTTTACGCTTAGATTTGTCTTTAACCGTGTTTTTCACTTTAAAATCTGTCGTTCATTTGATACTCTTTAAACTGTTACTGCTATACATTTAACTTTTGACTTCTCTATTTCACCTTTCACTGTTGTGCTTTACCTTGACTGCTTTTTACCTGTGACTTTTTCACTATCACAGTAAATCATTCAACTTTTCCCAAGCCTCTTCATGAGGTAATTTAATTTTTAGCATTCTTCTGAAAATTTCATCAGCTTCTGTGTATTTTGCAAATGTAGGCTTGCTGATAAAGAGATGTTTTACCTCATGTTGGAGGTAAAAGAGGTTTTCAAAAATCTAATAGAGCACTTTTCCTGTTGGCATTCCTTTCATGGAGGAATTTTTGGCTTGTTTCTTTGGCACTTCTCTCATTTTCTTGTCATAGTCTTCATGTTTCATCAATCTATCATGGATAACCAAAAGATTAGGCAGACCCTTTTGCCCCAATACTTCAAATTTCACCATGAATCTGGTTATTGCAAGTTCCATGTTTTGACACTTTTCTTCAAGTTATTTCATTAAGTTCCTCTTGGAAATTAACTTTCTTACTTCCAGGATTGTTTCAGTTCTGTCACTAATGCCAATTTCCTCCAATTCTTGCTTGTTCTTGGAATTAAGAAACTTAATGATCTTACTAGCCTCTTCTGGCTTTTTCCCATGTTCTTCTTTCACTTTTAGAATAGCTTCAATTTCTTCTTTGATAAAATCCTTTTTCTCAAATATGACTTGGTTAGATGGCCAAACATCATTAATAGAGTTAATGATATTGGCCCACAGCTCCTACTTTGCTTAGGCAAGTGGTTCTTTTAGTGTCAACTATTTTTGTAACTTTTGTACTCTACCAGTCAATTTGTTTGACTTCTGTTTCATTCTTATGCATGATTTGTATCAAATTATTTTCATCCTCTAGAATTTTTATTTGCTCTTTAAGTCCATTTAGTTCATTTGTTTGTATGGACATATCTTGCATAGCTTTTATCAGTTTACCTGCTTCATCACTAGTATGAGTTGATGTTGTTGTTCAATCTGTTATTGATGTAGTGGCTAATTTAGATGGAACTGTTGTAGCTACTGGAATTGTTGTGGCCACTGAAGTTGCTAGAGTAGAAGGAATTGATGTAGTAACTATAGGAATAGAAGTGACAGGGGTTGCTTCCATGCTAACCTTTTTCTCCTCCACCAATTTGTCCATCTCATTTTCCATCTCTTTCAGTTGAGTTGTCAACTGAATGATGAGATTCATCATTTCATATTTTTGTCCTTCATTCTCCAGAACTTCCTTAGCCTGTGGATGTTCAATAGGAGGCAGTTTCAATTGTTTTTTCAATGCAGTAATTTCTCCATTATTTTTCTTGATGATTTCTTCTACAACTTTGATGTTCTGGGGATCATAACCTACCTCTATGACCAATTCTTCCAATGATTTTATCATGTTGTCCTTGGATTGTGAGGAATCCTTCTCTAGTTTTAATTGTCCTCTGCTGTTTTTTAGATTATTTTGAAGTTTCTGGACACTCATGGCTTTATTGATCATTGTGGAGTATATCATTTCTCCAGCTTTCTTATGAAATTATATTTGGTCTATAAGATGTAGATATTTATCTTGAAATTCATATGAATTTTTCTTATAGTCATCTAATGACTTTGGATTCTTCACTGTGGGTTGCAATAAGGTCATCTACATCTTCCTGGTTTTGTAATCAAATGCAGAAAGAAACCTGCTTTGGTCAATAAGTCTCTGCTTCTAGTATTGTTCATAGGTTACTTCTTTCAATGTCTCATTTTTGAGCTTTATTTCCTTATAATTCTCCTTGATATCTTGTAGGAATAGAGTCTGTAGAATAAAATTGGTCTCTACTAGTTTCTCCAGCTCTTTCAAAGTATTCTCCAACCACTCTGACGGGTTGGAGTAATTTTCAATGTCTAGTTTGGAATCATGGACAAAGGAGTTAGATTAAACTTGATTCTTAACTTGTTGATACTCCTAAAGGATCATAATTCCACTTGAAACTTTCACTGAACTTAAATTCCTGTAAACATTTTTCTTCCTGTTGACCAGCAGTCCTTGTATTGCAGATGAAAGGGCCAATCTGGTTTTTTATCTTAAACAATGTCTTCTTCTTTGCTAACAGAAAGTTCACTTCATCAGATTTTATGATCTTCCTGATATATTCAAGTGAAAATAACCTCATTGGGAGGTATTTGGGTAGCTTATATTGAATGGGTTGACATCCATATACTCTAATTACAGTCTGATTTTGGTACAAGTACCAGTCTCCTATCCTACTGTGTTCAGGAAATTGTAAAACCTTCATTATTTCATCACTAAATCCTGGTTGACTACTACTTCTTAGCATATTGACAATAGGATGAATAAATGTATCAATGAAGTTGTTCTAGGTAAACTCAGTGGAACCTTTCCTGATTAAGGAATTCCAAAAGACAATTGATTGGGGATTTCCCTTAGTATCCAATTTTTGGAGGCTTACTGTAAACCTTTCAGATTGAAAGTATAAGAACATATGAAACAAAACAAATGAATATTTGAAGACTCATTCCTGATGTAATTTAACTAGCTTCTCATGGATAGCATCTGATAAGTACTGATAAAAGTTAAATGTGGAAGCAGGAGACTGTCTTGGGAAAAACATAGACAGAAAACCTAAGACTAAAACATCTACATACTCATCTATAAAATAGCCTAGAATGCAAGAAAAATTTTTGATAATTTGTCTTGTTCTTTCTAAGAAAATTGAGGCTAAATAGGGAGGGTTACTCTTTGAGGTTTCAACTGATGAAGGCAAAAAGGTATCGAAGATCTGAAACCTCTTTCGAAATTCAAGTTTCAGATACAATTCAGTAAGGATTTCAATTGACAGAGGGGCTTCAAGAGGCTTGGTTTGAATTTGAAGCATTTTCCTTATAGATTCTGCAGTAATGGTGAACAAATTTTACTTTTTGTGGGTTACTAGGGCTCTTTCATTAGGCAAATGATTAGCTTGACAAAGCCTAATGATCTCTGGGGATTGGAAATTATGTGGAAGGATATACTTGGGAAAATTGGATTCCCAAAGGCAGATATCATCAGCTTGGTCAATGGCTTTATCATGGCTCCAACAGTGGAGCTCAAGGAGATTGGAATCAGTGACAGGGTCACTGATTTTGAAATCTTTTTTTGGAAGTGGGCTTTGTTCAACATCAAGAACAGGAGGTTGTAAGGGATTGACAGGGACAATGCTTGGGGAGGCCATTTAAATTTGTTTAATTTTATCAATTAATTACTCTCTGACTTAAGAAATAGGCTCAGACCCTTATGAATACTGTGAGAAGATAATTACAGTCTGTAGAAAAGGTTTGGGAGGAAACATTGGCTTTTCTATGGTCTGCAAAGCTTAAATTGATTAAATGATTACTTTCTTTCTCAAACACAGGCCTCGGTACATAGGAATACTTGAAAGGGGTGATTTATGTTTGTAGAGAGGGTCCTGGAGGTAGTGGAGGATTTGCTGGTCTTTATACTGCTTCAAATCAGAATCTGAAATTTTTCTGGTGTAAAAGGCCTTGAATTCTGGTTGAAATATCTTGGAACAAGTCAGCAAAAGTTTTTGCCTTGCCTATAGGTCGCCAAAGGCTATTATCCACAGACTTCAACAAAAAAATGGTGAAAGGACTATAAAGGGTGGTCTTTATGTTATAACCAATAGTGATTAAAATTTATTGCGCGGGATTAAATTCAAATGGCAAGGTGATTTTGGCTTTACAACACGGAAATGGATAAGAAGTTATCGCATGGTCAAAAGTGATATGGTGGTATTCTGCTGAGAAGCGTGATACAAAGTGGCGTTGCCATGTAGTAAGGAACCAGGGTTGCGAAACAAATTATTTCGCAACCCTCCCATAGTGTTAACTGTCAAGAAATTGTGGGTGTGAAAGTTGTTATTGGTCACTAGATCCGATGAATGAAGATCCAACAGTTGGGCGAATAGGAGGGTTCTGTTAAGCGGGCCTCGGGATGAGTCCTGCATGATTATATATGCAAAGGGATATGTAAAGTGGGGCCGGCAAAAATTATAAAGCGAGATGTATAAAATACACTAAGAACTTAGTGTTTTAAAACTATATCAAAGCGGTTTAATAAGATATGGGAGCGGAATATATAATAAGAAAAATATTAGTATAGTACGAGGGTGATCAAAGTATGGGAATGGGTTTACTATATATATTAAACTAGGGCTAAATGTAATATATGCAGGAGTTAAATATGCGTGAGAATGTCTATACATGAACAGGATGTTAATAATACACTAGAAATAAGTAAAAATAGTATTGGGGAGGGTGTTTCTTCAACGTGATGTGATATATTTTAAACAAAAACTTTGGATAAGTGGGTATGGGGGTGTTTTGAATGAAAGGGGAAGTAGTAAAAGATTTTACTTTTCAAATAAAAATGGATTTTAAGCTAGTGAAAAGGGGTTTAGTAAGGGAAAATATGTGAAGGGAAAAAAGATTAATATGAAGGGGAGGGATATTTTTACAAGGGGAAGGGGATTTTGGGATGTTAGTTATATGAAATTACCAACTTTATGCTTACCATGCCTTGTGACAACTGCTTCTACCTACTCATCATTTACCCTAACATTTTTTCTTCATTTATTTGGGTGCATTTGAGCTTGTTGACCCTTTTTATTTTTCATTTATAAGAAAAATACCTAATTCTAACCTTATGAATTCCAATGGCTCAACTTAAACTGATGAGCTCATTATTATTCTCTACGTAATTACTAATCGGCCAAGTTTAAATAGTTTGGCTAGATATTTATTCTCTAACTATTAGCACGAAATTTAAATTCATGAATGAATCAAGATTAAGTTGTTTGACCATTATGAATTGTTGCATTTTTGACAAGCTTCACACAATATTATTTTGCAAATCAAATTAAAAAGTAGTGGCATTTGAAGTTGCATCAATTTCAGGATCTATTTTTTTATCTCTTTTTTGGTGGGGTTCATATCTTTATATTAGTTTTTGATCTTTTTCTTTAATTAGTCCTTTTATTTTTCTTTTAGGACTTAACCCTCTTTACATTTTTTTAATATGGGAAAAAAATTTGCAAAAATCAAATTATGTACAATATTACAAGACTAGTCATAGTCAATTCAAAGTTATGAATCCTATTCTTATAGGACCCTGACAGTGGCTCCACATGGGGATGACATTTCCTGGTGAAATGTTAAGAAATTTAAGATCAATAGCCTTGGAACTTTGACTGTGCTTGCCTTGTAACTATTTTGTTAGTGCTTCTTTATTCATACTTATGATATTTTGTCTTTCAAATCTTAGGGCCTTCTCTTCGGGCTTCAACTTTGCAAGAAAAAAATCCAATCCAATCTATGCTTTTGAATGTTATGTACAATGAGAAAAGTAAACAAATGAACTAATGTTAATCTAGAGAGAAGTAATGCTTCTACATCCTACCATTGACTAGTCCTCCTGGTAGATCTGATCCATCAATTTCGTTCAAGAAGAATGCATTGTTACCTCTGTAACCATAAATGATATAGGGGCCTTTCCATAGAAAATAAAATTGACATGTTTACCTTTTTCTTCTCTTCTAGAATCCCACTTAATTACTTTGTCACCTATGTAAAAATGATCAAATTTGGTCTTCTTATCAAAGATATTTTTAAATTTATCTTGGATCACTTGTGATTTGATGTAAACCTCTTCCCTATTCTGCTGCAAATGAATAGTCTCATTTATCCTCCTCTGGATATCATTTGGTTCAACCTATAGTTCTTGAATCATATTCATCACTGGCACTCTTAAATATGATGGAAAAACAACATCCATTCCATATACTAGTTGATAAGGATATGTACCAATGGAATTCTTTGTAGTCAGTCAGTTTTCCCATAAGGCATTAACTAACCTTTTGTTCTAGGACTTCTTGTTGTCTTCTAACAGTTTTGTGATGATATCTACTAGGCTTTTGCTGGAGGATTCTGCAATTCCATTACCTTGAGGGTAATAGGTTGTGGAATGGACAAGGGTGATGTGGTATTTTTTGACAAAAGCCTATCATCTTCTAAGATTTGAAAGCAATTGCATTATCAATAATGAGCTTTTGCGGGCATCCAAATCTGGAAAGGATATTATTTTCAAGGAATGAGATGATGAAAGAATTAGTGGCTTTTCTAGAAGGAATGGCTTCTATCCACTTGGTAAAGTAATCAGTGGCTGTCAAAATCCATTTATGTTGGGCTAAGGAGGGTGGGTAAATTTCATGAATGAATTCTAGAACCCATTACTGAAATGACATTTTTCTGTGGAGATGGGTTTTAGGGGTAAAGGTAATAGTTTTTCCTTCCCCTCAAATATCTGGCATTTGTGACAGAAATTCACATACTTTGTAACATCTGCAAAAAGAGTGGGCAAGTAAAAACCTTCCCTCAAGATTTTATCAGCAGTTGATTTCCAGTAATGGTGTCCTCCCCAGTCACTTGCATGAAACTCTTGCATAACTTTATCAGCTTCATATTTCAATAAATAGTTCAGTAGTATACCACCATGATCTTTCCAAAATAAATCACTATCTATGATACAATAATTCATTTCTTGAATTTTAAAAAATCTAGCTTTAGTTCTAGATAAAACACAAGGAGCTTGTACATTTAGTAAAACAAATATGATATATGCATACCAAGGTGAATCAATGAAAGCTTCATTGATCTTTGGAGTCACCATCTCTTCCTGATCATCTAATTAAGAAATAAAATTTATATCTAAGGCCTGACAGTTCAATTCAACCATGAGTTTGGCTAAAACTTGGCCTTTAATAAGTTTAGTGGGCTTAATTTCAATATCATATTTCGAAATAGTGGCAATCCATTTGCCTCTCTTTCCATCAGGCCCATCTTCAGTTAGAATGTCCTTTACTATTGCGTTTGGAACATATGAAATAATGTGTGAATACAAGATGTACACTCTGAAATATTTAATAGCCTTTACTAAAGAAAGTGCTTGTTTTTCCATTATGTTGTACTTTAGTGCGGCATCTCTTAAGGATTTGCTGAAAAAAGAAATGGGTTGTTCATAACCCTTTGCAATGGTATGTTATGAAGCAAAAGAAAAAATGATAAAATATTTTTGGAAATTATGACTTATTAGGACATGTGTTCTTGTAAGGGCGTGTTTGATTGATTCAAAAGATTGTTTGGCCTCTACTGTCCATTTAAGTGTTGAATCTCTTTTTAACATGTTATTCAATTCTCTGATTAGTTCTGCTAAATTAGAAATGAATCTTCTAAGAAAGTTAATCTTACCTAAAAATGCTTGCAATTCTATGATGTTTATAGGATGACTTATGTTCAAAATTTCCTCAATACTTGTTGGATCTATCCTAATTTCCTCCTTTGAAATATTTTTTCCTAAGATTTTACCTTCTTCTAGTCCAAAGAGTGTCTTTTTTGGATTTAGTGCAATACCAAATTTTCTGCATTTAATAAAAACTCTTCTCAAATGATCTAGATGTTCACTGTCTTTTTTGGAGAATACTATTATGTCATCTAGATATATGACTAAAAAATCATGAATATATTTGTAAAAGCTATATCCAAAGCTCTTTGGAAGGTAGCTCCTGCATGCATCAATCCAAAAGGAATTTTGAAATACATGAAAGTACCTCAAGGAGTGCTAAATGCAGTCTTTGCTTGATCTTTCGGTTGAACTAGGATCTCATTGTATCAAGAAAATCCATCAAGCAATGACATTCTGGATGATCCAACTACTCTCTATAAAATATGATCCATTTTGGGGACAGGATAATTATATTTTAGGGACACTTTGTTTAAGTTCCAGAAATCAACACAAAGTCTGATTTCTCCTATTTTCTTCATAGTGGGAACTAAGTTTGAGACCCAATAAGAATATCTGATACGTGCTATGATTTTTGCCTCATACATCCTTTTTACTTATTTTTCAATCAATGGCACAATAACTGGATTTATTCTCCTAAGCTTATGTTTTAATGGTTTATGATCTTGTTTTATAGGTATTTTATGTTGAATGATGTTGTTGTCATAAGATTTAAGGTCTTCATAACTCTAGGCAAAGATATCTTGAAATTATTTAAATAGACTTATGTATTTCGGCTTTTCCTCTTGAGGTAATGCTTTGGATAATTTGATGAGCTTCGGTTTTTCTTTAGTTCATATGTTACATTCTTCTATGTCTGATCTTAAAGGCTCCATCTTTTGTTTTCTAGCTAAATCATTTAAATCAAACAAATCTTCTAATGGGGCTAATCTGTTAGGCAAAAATTTATTTTTAAGGTTTAAAAAATCTAAATCATCATTTTCTATTTCTTCTATTTCTACTTTCTCTAATTTATTTATTTCTATTTGAGTGAATTTAGTTGGTTCAGTAAAATCTAAATTATTTACATCTATCTCACTATCTATAATGTCATATTTTGTACAATGAGTATCTATGTTACAGTTTTGAAATTCTCCTTTAGCATTCATAAAATTGTAGATTTGAGAATATTGTGAAAATATCTGCCAGTATTTCAAGTTATCTGGAATAGTAGGCCTGTGTCTTACCTCTACAGTGTACTGGTGGTTTGGTTGAAAAGGAAATTTGCAGGTACTAGAAAAAGTAGCCAAACTGTGAGCCTGTATGTTTTGTTTCCTTAGAATGACAGCTAAGTCAATTTCAAGAAACTCTTTAATCAAATATAGAATAGTTTCTCTGTATTAATTAAGCCTAACATTATTCATATAATATTCTACTCTAATTTTTTTTATGATCAATTCTGAATCTCCCATGATAGGGACTCTCTTGGCTCCTAAGTTTCTTACAATTTGCAGTCCTAAGATTAAAGCTTCATACTCAGCCATGTTATTTGTGCATTAGAAGTTTAACCTAAAGGCATGACCTTCAGAATGATTATTTTCCATGTTGTGAATCCAAACTCATGCACCTTCTCCTAATGTGTCCATTGAATCATCAAAATCTAGGTTGCAAATAGATTCATGAAATATATTAGCACTGTCAATTTCTTTATGTTTCTATTTTATAAATGTGTTATTGTATTTTCTAGTGTCTGAATTACATAAAATGAAAGAATCCATATAAGAATGTACAAAATAAATAAGATAGTTCTGTGGTTTTTCTGCACTATTCACCATGTATTCATTAAAGTTTCTTTGTAAATATTTTTGGGCTGAACAAATACTGAAATTGTGGCATATGACATGTCTAACTGTAGAGATCCCTGCAATTTTTCTCCCCATGAGTGAGATAATATAATTCCATACTTTGGAGGGATATTAGAAACTACAATATCCATGACAATACTCTTACCTGGGTATTGGAATAGAGTGACACACAAGTCTTTTATTAGGCCAAGACATTTAACTTTGCTAGAATCAAAAGAGAAAATATCTTTGTACGGTCTAGTGATATCTAAATCTACTGTTTCCATGATTTCCTTTGGTATTAAGTTGTGTGATGCTCCTGCATCTATCATAGCATTGTGTAAAATTTGATCACGAATACTCAAGCTAACTTAGAAAGGAGTAACACCAACTTCTTGATGTTTTCCATTTACCTCAGGACCAACTAGCAATTCTGGTTGATCATCATTTATATTAGCGGAGTCTTCTCCTTCATTTATTTTCAATGTTTCAGTGATTTGTGATTTGTATAAATCACATTTTACCAACTTTGTTAAAGGAATTCATATTTTAAATTTTGTTATTTCAGTTTGGACATGGAATGGTTCTTGAGTTTTTCCTAACTGAGTAACTTCTTCTTTACCAATTGTAGTTTGAGTGTGTTTCTATTCTTTATCTACAGTTGGTTTTTCAGTCTGTGTTTCCACTGTTTTGTTGTTTTCAATCTTGTTTTGTGGAATAGTTTTAGTTGGAGTTTTAACTTTGATAGAAACTGATTTTTTATTATCAGCAGATGCTTCAGGATCATTTGTTGTTTTAGCAGCAGCAGATGTTTTAGGATCAGATGTTGTTTTAGCAGCAGCAGATGTTTTAGGATCAGTTAATGTTTTAACAAGAGTATTTGTAATATCTACAATTTTTAGAGTGGGTGTAATCTTTGAGGTGGAAGTTTTTTGAGCTTCAATAGGGAGAATTTGCAGCACTTCAGTTTCATGAGCTTCTACTATTTCTTGGTATGAGTTTGGGAATTTTTCTTATTAGGCATTTCTATATTTTTCTGTCTCCTAAGGTTATTTTTATGGTCCCGTGAATTGGCAGATCGGTAAACCAAATGACATGGTAACATCAGACCCAGCTTTGGAGCCCTAGGACCTAGCCTTCCTAGACTCAGAGAGGGATCTCTCTATTATGTAAAGGATGTAAACTTATTTTCTTCTGTATATTTGATTTTAGGCTAGTTCTTAAGTATGTTTTAGTTTTTTTTCGGTTTTTTGAGGGGAAATGATCAAAAGGACAAAAATAGATAAAGAGTTCGTCGAATCAATTGGGCTATGGGGTCAGATGAGGTCAGGATTGTCTTAATGATGGACAAGGTATTACTGCAGAGCCGATTTGGTCGAGGTAAATGGATTCTTTGGGTGAAAGTGAAATGAGATGGACATTAAGTTTGTGAAATACAAAGAAGTTTTAAATCATAAATAGTTAAACAACAAGAATTCATGAGTTAGGGCTGACCATTAATCTCCATGAACGAAACTCAAACTGATAGATGCAAAAAATAAACAATCCAGTGATACATAGAAGTATAAGACCCTCTAACTTTGGGAAAATCACCTTCAGACTTTTGGGAAAACAAATATGATAAACAAACAACTCAATCTATGAAGAGGGAACTCCTAAACATCATATCTTGAGCTATCAGGAACTTTGAAATAATATTTCAAAGCATGGACAAAGGGCTAGATCAAAACAAGACCTCTTTGACTTAGTTAAGACAACCAATAATTCAAAGAGAGACTTTAGAAATAGGGTTTTGATTAGCTATGAGTAAGCAGGGCATACCATGAATCATACCAGACAGCATACATAATAACCATTAATGAAACTGATAAAAATTTCTTAGGGTACCAAAGAGCAATTAAAAATTCTTTGACATAACTAAGAAATATGAAAACATTTAAGCTGCAATGAATCAGAAAATTTAAGGTGCCTCCATGGGCATATCTCAAACTTATTCTTTACTGAACTACAACAAGTAAGAAGCATGAAAACATGTATGATAAACTAAGAGAACATAATAGATAAGGAACACAATACCATTCACCAAGCCATGGAATCCTACATACAATCCTCCTCCACCATCAAAGTCAAGCAAGAGATCATCCACTTCATAAGACAACTATTTCTTCAAAGCTCATAATGCTATGTATTGCTCTCTATAACATCAAGTTTAGGCCTCTAGTTACAATGAATCCTCTTGGATTTTATAGGCCAAAGAGGAAGAAACCCTCCTAGAGCAACTAGAAGGCCATTGCCCTAATACAAATATCTGATTTTGTCCTTGAGGCGTTGCAAAGCCCAAGGCACAAAATATCTTCAAAAATATCTATTTAAGCTAAAAATAGTAAGAAAATTGACTTTTAATCTCTGACATGGAGTTAAAAATAGCTTAACGCACATTTGGATGACCACCTTCAAAAAATTGTCTGTTCAGCAAAATCCTACAGGAGCATAGTAGCAGAAAAAAGTCTATTTTGCAGAGAATTTTGAGGGACTTCCCAATGTCGAAATGTGGCCCGTGATGACTCGTTGGAAAGCCCTGGATGTCTAGTTTTTGGAACTACTTTATTTTTCTCAAAATTATCCCTAGAAATATCTCAAAAATTGGACTGAGTGAAAAAACCCAGGAGGGTCTCACCTACTGATATTTGAGGCAGAAAGGTGAATTTTGACTGTTTTTTGCCTCTTTGGGGGACCAAAAAACCTTCTTTTGATCTGAAAATTTGTCAGTAGATGCCCCCAAATTTAATAAATCCAAAAAAATAACTTTCATGAGCTTAGGATTCTCCTAGAAAAAATGGTAGCGCCTAGACAAATGTGCAATTAGGCCTAAAAATCACAAAAACCAAGATCAGGTCCAAAATTGCTCAATTTTGGTGAGCAAACCCCTTATGGGTTTCTAGAAGCATGAAAGGAAGCTGAAGGCAAGATTATAAGCCTAGATATTTCTTTTTCCCCTTTTTTCACTGGGCGCCTCCTTTGGGCAGTTTTGAGCTTTTCTTGGGCAATTTTGAGTTTTCTTCAGGAAAATTGATTCAATTTCTTGTAATTCCCGGTCATCTTCCTTTGCAAACCCAAGTATTTTTTTTCCTTGTCTAATTTGTCCTCCAAATGCTTTTTTTCTCTTTCAAGCCATGATTCTTTATCATTTTCTATCTCTTGGGCAAGCAATTATGTGAGAGGATATGATTGAGCAAGGTCTACTTCTTCCTCCCTTTGTTTCTCCTAAGCTTTCCTACGACCAATAGTCTTAGGCCTTTTTCTTACTGGTTTCTCTTCTTCCTCAATACCATCAAATTTTCCCATATACTCTTCAATTTTGACCTGTGCTTTGTATACTTCCCTTTGGTATTTGAATTCCCGGGCCTCATAGATTGCCATTTTCCCGCTCATCTTTCTATTTTGCATTTGTAGAAACTGTATGAGGTCCTTCAACCTTTCTAGATCAGTTTCTAAGTCCTAGATTTGGGCTTCTCTATTTTGCAAAAGTGACCTAAGGATTCTGGCTTCATCATCTTTAGCATCACTGCCTATTTGTATGATGTCAAATTCCTTATCATGCTCATGGCTACTCTCCTGCTGTTCCATTTTTTCCTTACCTTTGCTTTGAATGGGCTTCTTTGCCCTTGTCCTCTTTAGCACTTCAATCATAGGCTTCTTGGGCAACTTTCCTCTACTCTGGAGTGCTCTAGTAACATTTGTAGTTATAGCTTGAATAGTCTTCTTCTTTGTAGATTTATTGGTTTTAGGCTACACCAATTTTGGAGAAAGAGTCATGGCCCCTTTCCTAGGTGAGGCAGCTAGCACATACTTTTGAGAACTCTCTTTATGCTCTATGTTTTTACTATCTTATTTTTGGCTGCCTTTCTCACTGTCTTTGATTTAATCTTGACTATCATTGGGGTTGTTTGGATCTTTTTGTTTCATGCTATCACCCTTAGATTGTTCACTGTTTTGTGCCTTGTCCTCTTGAGGGCTATCTTGTTCACTGCCTCTGCTTTTATCATGACTTTCTTTAGGACTGCCTTTTTCACCCGCCTCACTGTTTCGAATTTGTTGAGGGTTTCCTTCCTTATGACTATCTTCATCTGTTTTTTGTATGCTGCCACCTCCCTTACTGTTTTGAAATTTTTCTAGGTTGCCAACCTTACCATCACTGTATTGAACTTCTTCTTGTGTGTTTCCCCTACCATGCTCACTATTTTCAAGTTTTTCATATGAGCTACTTCCATCACGAATGTCTTCATTGTCATTTTGCATGCTGCCACTATCTTCACTGTTTTCCTTAGACTCTTCCTTTTGTTCCTCATCATCACTACTCTGCTGCTTTTCACTTGGTTCCTCATCATTATAACCTTCTTCCTCACTACTTTGTTGATTGTCACTCTATTTTCTTTCATGGCTTTGTTGAGGACTGTTTTTTTCCTCATCATCACTGCTTTCTTGAGGGTTGTTATGTTCCTCATCACCCTCATGCCTACTTTCATTGGATTCTTCTCTTTCATTGTCATCACTAGTCGTATGTGGGTTGTCCCCATGCTCACTGTTTTTTTGGGTGCCACTATGCTCACGTTCACTGCTCTGCTGAGGGCTGCTTTGTTCTTCATCATTACTACCTTCTTGTTTGCTTTCATTGCTATGTTGACTGCCACTGACTTCCTCATCATCACTAACTTCTTTTTTTCTTTCACTGCACTCTTCCTTTTTACTATCAATCATGGGTGATGTTTGCTTTTGGTGTGTAGATTTACTAGATGAAGGGGAGACATAGTGAGTGGAGGGTGAGGAGGACATATGAGATGGGCCATGAGATGAAGAGGTAGTAGTAAAATCCGGATGAGAAATGAAAGTCTCCCAAGAAACTTCTTTCTTTTCAAGATGGCGAAGGACGATGATTTTGATGAGAGAATGATGAAAAAGACTAGCTTTTTGCTGAGCAGGAGGTATCTTTTGGACAAAGGAGGACATATTGTCAATGCTCTTGCGGAGGAGGAAAGGGAGATTCAGTAGCTGAGTCCGAGTGAAAAGCATCAGAAGTCTGACATGATATGAATAAACTCGAGAATATCTCCCCTCACATGTGAAATATTTCATGATGGTTTTCATAAGGGGCGCATAACTGTTCAGTAGATGAGAAAAGGGGAAGATAGCCTTGCATTCATTTTCGTAAGCTAGTTTCAAGAAGGGCTTGTAGTGGTCTAGGTCCAAATAGGCTTGTATGAACCATTTCTCACCAAGATATGGAATCTTGGTGGCCTTTGACACTGACCTAGGAGTGAGAACAAAATCAAGGACTGCTATGTGAACATGTTCTCCTTGCAGCCTCAGGGCAAAAAATTGTGTGAAGGGAGGGTGATTGGTGACTTCTTGGACGTTTTGGAAAAAATAAAGGCATCCTACCTCATGAAATTTGAAAAGGACTGAAGGCGAATCATTTAACTCTTTCACAGTTATAGGTTCAAATCTGTTGTGATACCATCCTTTGTTGGCTTTCCTTGGAGGCATGTTTTGTTCAAATTTCCTTCACTTGTCTTATCAAAACAATTCTTGATTAAACTAGGTATTTCCTCTTCAAACAATGCTTTTCTCTTTAAAAACTATGTTTGGCTTCTCACTCAACAAAACAAGCCTTTTCAAACTGATAATAAGTCCTTTCTCTTTTAATCACTGTTTTTCTTTGTTTTCAAGAAAACAGTGTACTTTTGAAGACAATTATGTTTTCCCTTTGAAATCACTATCTTCCATTGCAAATCACTATTTTTCTTCTTCCTTACAATTTGATTTCAAACTCTCTTTAAATCAAAAACTTAGGCAGAGAAAACATAAATACCTCTTCAAAATGTGTTAGATTCTTTTGGAGATGAATTCCTTGTGCAAAATTTTTTGTTTTGGCAACTTTGAGGGTTCATGAGGGTGGCAGCCACCTCCCTTTAGCATTGGCTCGAGCGGTCAAACCTCCGTTCAGAGGTGGCCTAGGGAAACGCGTCGTGTTCAGGTTGGGCGTCGGGCGGTGGACCGTTCAGAGGTGTCTCAGAGGAACGCATCACGTGTTGGTGACTAAACATTGGGCACTTGCACAGGCACGTTGCGTCCTATAAAAAAAGCTTCTGCAAACACCTACAGGTGCATTGCGTGTTGATAACGCTGCAAATCTGTTAAAAAATGTATTTTCTCCTTTGCCAAATGTTTGCACAAAACATAATGAAAAGTAAAAAAGCTCAAGTAAGGCCATTTATGTTTTAGACAGGGTTTGAGAGTGCCTTTTTCCCTTCCTTTTTGACAATTTGAAAATCCACCCTTTTTCCTTTGCATTTGTGTTGAAACAAAATGAATTTGTCCCTTTTTTGAGGGGTTTCCCCTTTTTCTAACCGGTTTATCTCTTTTGCAAGGTGTCTTATTAGTTCATTTGAAGAAGGCATAATTAGTAAAATGTAATCCTACCTTATCACTCATGAATATCGTCAAAAAACTTTCCTTTTTTCTATGTGAAATCTTACCTGTAACATATGCCTTTATTGCACCATATCACTTTAAAATTTAGACAAGAATAATGTGATTTTGTTTATGATAAATGTTCTATGTTTATCTTCTGGAGGAGGTAGCGCAAAGCAGCCACTGAGGTTACTTAAAAACATTGTTGACCCTCTGCTTATTAGTGAAGGAGGTCCTTTCAAAACAAATGTGCCCTATGTTAGCCTTTGTTTATCTTTTTAAATAAACTACTTTAAACACATTCTCTTTCATATCTATCTACCATTGAAAAATTTCTTTGAACTAGTTGTCTGTGGGCTCTCTACTTATCATGAAGGAGGCTTTAATACTTAACATTAGCTTACCTTTAGTCCACTTTTCTCCGAGACATGTATTTTTACAGAATCTCACTATGAAAAACATGAGCAGGTAATGCACTTCCAACTGATAAATGTCTATTGTGCCTGTCTTGGAAATAGCATATTCTTCGTATTGACCTTTAGCTCTTTTGATGATGAAGTTGTCCTTGAATGTTTTTAGAGGCTAGGCTAAAGTAGGATAAAAAGGCAGTTGTTCCTTTTACACCTTTCATTTTGATGCCTAGTCTGCTAGAGGCTTTTTGCCAAAAGACCGTCACTCTTGGTTTTATGAGACTAATTTTGAGAGCTGGCCCATACGTTTGGGAACAAATTCCATTGTAATTGACCTGAAGCACTGATGGCAGTATTTTTCTAAATTTTGTACTCTTTTTTCCCTAATGGAGGTTTTTTGACATTCTTGTTGTTTTGACTTTACAGGGATGAATCCTCTATGTCTTCTTCTCTCTAAACTCTGTATTTCCCTTAGTCCTTAAAATATTCAACTGTTATTTTTACATGAAGTTGTTCCTTGAAGTGTTCCCTTGCCCAAAACTGATTTGTGCCATTTATCCTGGCACCCCTGCAGAAATGCATTAATGAAATGACTTTGATCACTGAAGGCCTTTGCTGATATAACATGATGATAATCCTTGAAAGTTCATTTGATTTTTTTTCTTCAGACAGGGAAACTCTTTCTCTTTTCCTGATTTGAACACTTGTGAGCTATGCTAAAAAGAGACAAAGAAAAATTTAGTGGTGTGTGACCTAAGCATAGACTAGGGTTTTGTTTGTCGAATGAGAAGAAAATTATGGCTGACATGATTACGACAAATAAGGTTTTTAGCTTAAAACAGTCTTGCCAAGGGGTTTTCCTTAAAACACCACCACCTAGACCTACATACTTTGTCACAGCTCTTGAATAGATTCTTAGGCATGAGTAGGTTATCATACGACAATATGATCAAGGATAGAGGGGTGAACAGTTTGTCAAATGTTGGACAGTGGGTTGTATGAAAAACAAGGGATTTTTATGGTAGAGAGACAAACTTATGATAGCTATAGACAGGGACGCTTTGCTAAATTGTGATAAGAAGGGAAACCGAAAACTTTTCTCATCATAGGCTGAAAAGGAAAAGTAGGGAGAAAAAAATTTGTTTGAGGTGTTTTCTAGATGAAAAATTGACAGATTGAGATTAGCTTATAGAAAACTCAGCCAAGGAATCTATTCATCAAAACATGCAAGAATACTGATGACTAACAGTGGCTCCATTTGGGGAGGGAAACTCCTTTTCAGGAGGTGTCCATAACTGCAGATCTCGGGCTTGTGAAGACCAGTGCCTTATCCATTGGCGCAAATTTCTCTCTTTCTTGATGCTATTTCTAAAAATTTACAGCATGATTCTAACATCAAAGTCATCTCTACCTACCCAGCTATATTTCCTAGCATTTTTTCTTCTTTAGTTGCATTTGGACTAGCAACCCTTTGACATGACATTTTTTAAAGTGAAAACACTATCTACTTCTACACTTATATCTTCCAGGAGTTCAGATTAAACTAATGAACTCCTTTGATTCTCTACCTATGCTAGATTGACTGTCAAGTTTAAGCTGTTTGACAGGATTTCATTCACTTAACTAAAACATGAAAATGAAAAATGACCAAATCAGGATTAGACGGTATGATTTTTCATGTGTTTGGGGCATAAAAGACAAGTTGTACACAAATATTGCTTTCGCACAAAATGAGATTTAGAAAAATCAGGGCTAGGATACATAGTTTTTTTTTCATCTCCTTTTTCCTCTTTGGTTCTGTTTTGAGCGTGTGGAACCGGTATCTTTTCCTAATCTACTTTCATTGATAATTCAAGCTTACATAATTTGACTATCACTTCTTTCACTAACTTATCAGCAATCAATTTAAAATATGTCTAGTTATGATTAGGCTAGATAACTAAACAAGACATATTTTGAGCACTAGTAGTGGCATTTAGACTTGCACACTTTCAGCATGACTATTTTTTGGGAGGGTTGTACCATTCATTTAGAATCTGCCCTCTTTTTCTACTTTTCTTGTTGTTTTTATGTTTTCTATTTTTTACTTTTTCTTCGAATAATCTAGAACTAAAAAGATGCTCAAAAGGCTGAGCTTATTTTTCATACCCATCTATCTATCCTAATCTAACCTATACATAATATACATTCATTTAGTGAAATCGCTTTTCCAACAAAGCCAATCAAGAAGATGATTCCATGAGGGAATTTGTTTCAGCTTTTTCAAAGTGCTGAAGAAATAAAAAGGCCACTTCCACTTTACTTGTTTTCAAAGAGTAGTGCCTAAAATTTTTCTCACACTTTGCAATAGACTGTTCTGGGTAGGACACACTTCTCCTTCATATTTCTCAAGGAAAACAACAAATGGATCTTGGAATAATACCTGATCTAGAGGATTTGAGACATAAGCTCCATTCAGGATTACTCCTTCTTTCACTTGGCTATGTTTGGGACTCTCTTGGGAAAGAAACTCTTCCCCTTGCTCATGACCACTTGAACTATCATACTCATCATATATTGCAGTGTAGTCTTCTTTCCAAGCTAATGTGTTCTGATTAAGTGGACTAAAAACTGTGTGAAGGTAATCATGCTGATGAGCAGGGATACACTTTGGTAGTAAATCCTCTTGAGAGGATAGTGTGACAACTCTCATGTGATTATCAACTTCTATTTCTTCATCTACAATTTGTAAATCAATGGAACTTGGTGGCTACAAATCTAGAGTTAAGGAGGATTCCATGTCCAAAATGATTTCCTCAACCATTTCCGGAAAAGGCTTCTCATTGACAACTTGCTCAAGAATTTCATCATCCTCCTCAACCTCATCGTCAAAGCTGAAAGACTGTTTATTTCGAATTATGTGAACATTATTTCTGATGGACTGAAGTGAAGTAGAGCAAAGATTCAGAGACTCTTCACCTACTTCTAAACTCTCAAGGCTTTCCTCGTCAGTTTCATAGGTGAACTGTCTTGGCTGATTGATGCTTTCAATATGATGATCGTGAACTTCATCCCACAAATCAACTGTTGATGGCTCTGCAAGGTTAGCTTCTGCTTGGATATCATAATCATCAAAATATTGATCAAACCTTGGAGACTCATTAATATAAGTAATGTTACTAGCCACACATATTTGAATATCAGATTGTTTCTCTTCAAATTGATTTATAAATCTATTTTTTGACTTATGGTATGCAAGATTAGCAGGAGAATGATCAGAAACGTTTTGGTCATATGAAGTTTTAGAGGTTGTCTTCATGTTTATGAGTTGATCTATCTCCTCTTCAGTTAAAAAGGGAGGAATTTTTATCTCTCTTAGGATATAACTACAATAATCCTCTTTCTCTTGGGAAAACTGATTTAGAGGATGAATGTCTTTTTGGGCCTTACCTAAGAGAGATGATGAATCATCACTTGTGCCTTTAGGGAGATCCTATGGGTTTTCTTCTATTTTAGATTTGATTTCATCCTGAACCAACTCTTCTTGATGTTCGGGACAATAAGCATGGGATTCATGAGTTTCCTCTGATAGATTCTTAGGAGGCCAATTTTCTTGTATAAACTGAAATGACTCAAAGCACAAAGGTAGAGATCCTAGAGGTTTTTATTTTTCTTCTATTTCAGATTTAATTTCATTCTCAACCAATACTTCTTGGCTGTCAAGATATTTATCTTGGGTATGAAAAGTATGAACCTCCTTTAAAAGATCCTCAGGATGCCAATTTCCTAAGTCTTCGTCAATGTTTACAAGGTGTTGTATGAGGTCTTCAGATTGATCACGACAATTCTTAGCCAGTGATAGAGATGGACAATGCCCTATATAGTGTTTATAAAATACTTTGTGGAAATCCTTCAAAGAAAACAAGATGCTAGGTTCTAGGCCTTCATACCATTCTCTTGCCTTTCCTTCTAATGTCCCCATGAACATTTTAATGAGGCAGTCCTCATGCCATTCAACCTTTAACCTTCATACATGTATATGAAATTTGATGAGATGTAAGAAGGGGTCATCAAATTTTTCATTTTGAAATATAGGAAAGTTTTTTATCCAATTTATTTGAGGCATTTTGTGTGGGAACACAGGGATATGATCTCTGTTCATTGGAGCATATCTCCTTTGTATCCTTGGATCCATCTTTTTTAATCAGAAAGTGTCACTATGTCTTTTCAACTAGTCTAAAGTTATCTACCAGTGGATTCTTTTAGTCTAATGAGGGTTTTGAAGTCACCAGGTGGAAGATTTGAACTTTGTTGTCCACCATCAGCATGATTGGGATTGCTCAATGCATTCCTAGGATATTTTATAAGGACTAGTGGAGTAATAGGCCTACTGGAGGCTAGTGGAGTCGCCAGGTGGATTTTTTTAGTTGTTTTGAGGGTATATGTGTATGGTCCACCACCAATACTAACAAAAAACCAATATAAGGATGTTTTGGGGTTTTTCTAAGTTTCTTTATGTAGCCCTAAGATTTTTAAGAGTTTTCTATAGTTGAATCATCATTTTGCTAAGATGGTGAAAGAGCTAGTTTCTACTCTTCAGACAACACTTAAGTTTTCTAAGTTTGACTGAGATCTTGAGAGGTCCTAAGGGATACCTAGGATGTTTTGACTCAAAGTCCCACTGTGATCACCATTATTTTATAGTGAGTGGTGGGATAAATCGACAAGATAGTCTTCTTAACGGATGATGAAATGTTTAGGGAAGTCTAAGTTTGTTTATTACTCAGAGTCCCACTGTGATCGCCATTATGTTATGGTCCCGTGATTTGGCATATTGGTAAACCAAATGATAGGGTAACATCAGACCAAGCTTTGGAGCCCTAGGACCTAGCCTTCCTGGACCCAGAGAGGGTTCTCTCTATTATGCAAAGGATGTAAACTTGTTTGCTTCTGTATACTTGATTTTAGGCTAATTGTTAAGTATTTTTTATTTTGTTTTGGGTTTCTTGAGGGGAACTGATTAAAAGGACAAAAATAGATAAATATTTTGTCGAATCAATTGGGCTATGGGTTCGGATGAGGTCAAGATTGTCTTAATGATGGACAAGGTATTACTGCAGGGCCGATTCGGTTGAGGTAAATGGATTCTTTGGGTGAAAGTGAAATGTGATGGACATTAAGTTTGTTAAAGACAAAGAGGTTTTAAAGAAAAAATAGTTAAACAAGAAGCATTCATGAGTTAGGGCTAACCATTAATCTCTATGAATGAAACTCAAACTGATAGACGCAGAAAATAAACAGTCCAGTGATACATAGAAGAATAAGACCCTCTAACTCTGGGAAAATCACCTTCAGACTTTTGGGAAAACAAATATGATAAAAAAACAACTAAATCTATGAAGAGGGAACTGCTAAACATCATATCATGAGCTATTGGGAACTTTGAAATAAGACTGCAAAGCATGGACAAAGGGCAAGATCGAAACAAGACCTCCTTGACTTAACTAAGACAACCAATAATTCAAAGAGAGATTTCAGAAATGGAGTTTTGATTAGCTATGAGTAAGCAGGGCATACCTTGAATCATACTAGACAAAAAACATAATAACTATTAATGAAATTGATAACAAGTTCTTAAGGTACCAAAGAGCAATTAAGAATACTTTGACATAACCAAGAAAGATGAAAACATTTAAGCTGCAATGAATCAGGAAATTTGAGGTGCCTCCATGGGCATATCTCAAACTTATTCTTTACTGAACCACAGCAAGAAAGAAGCATGAAAACATGTATGATAAAATAAGAAAACATAACAGATAAGGAGCACAATACCATTCACCAAGCCATGGAATCCTACATACAATCCTCCTCCACCATCAAAGTCAAGCAAGAGATCATCCACTTCATAAGACAAGTATTTCTTCAAATCTCATAATGTTATGTATTTATCTCTATAACATCAAGTTCAGCCCTCTAGTTACAATGAATCCTCTTGGATTATATAGGCCAAAGAGAAAGAAACCCTCCTAGAGCAACTAGAAGGCCATTGGCCTTATACAAATATTTGATTTTGTCCTTGAGGCTTTGCAAAGCCCAAGGCACAAAATATCTTCAAAAATCTCTATTTAAGCTAAAAATAGTAAGAAAATTGACTTTTGATCTCTGACATGGAGTTAAAAATAACTTAATGCACATTTGTATGGCCACCTTCAGAAAACTGTCTTTTCAGCAAAATCCTACAAGAGCGTAGCAACAGAAAAAAGTTTGTTTTGTAGAGAATTTTTGAGGGACTTCCAGATGTCAAAACGAGGTCTCTGATGGCTCATTGAAAAGCCTTGGATGTATACCTTCTAGAACTACTTGATTTTTCTCAAAATTATCACTGGAAATCTATCAAAAAGTGGACTAAGGTGGCCGAGGGAAACGCGTCGCGTTCAGGCTGAGCGCCGAGCGGTGGACCGTTCAGAGGTGGCCCGGAGGAACACGTCGCGTGTTGATGACTGAACGTCGGGCACTTGCACAGGCGCATCGCATCACCTGACAGGCACATCGCATCCTGTGAAAAAAGCTTCTGCAAACACCTACAGGTCCGTCGCGTCACCCGACAGGCACGTCACGTGTTGATAATGTTGCAGAGGTGTTAAAAAATGTCTTTTCTCCTTTGCCAAATGTTTTCACAAAACATAATGAAAAGTAAAAAATCTTGGGTAAGGCCTTTTGTGTTTTAGAGAGGGTTTGAAAGTGGCCTTTTCCCTCCCTTTTTTCCAATTTAAAAATCCACCCTTTTGCCTTTGCATTTGTGTTGAAACAAAATTACTTTGTCCCTTTGTTGAGGGGTTTCCCCTTTCTCTAACTGGTTTATCTCTTTTTCAAGGTGTCTTCTTAGTTCATTTGAAGAAGGCATAATTAGTAAACTTTAATCCTTCCTTATCACTCATGAATATATTCAAAAAACTGTCCTTTTTGCTATGTGACATCTTACCTGTAACATATGCCTTTATTGCACCATATCACTTTAAAATTTAGACAAGAATAATGTGATTTTTCTTATGATAAATGTTCTATGTTTATCTTTTGGATGAGGCAGCGCAAAGAAACCACTAAGGTTACTTAAAAAAATTGTTGACCCTATGCTTATTAGTGAAGGAGGTCCTTTCAAAACAATTGTGCCCTATGTTAGCCTTTGTTTATATTTTTAAATAAACTCCTTTAAACACACTGTCTTTCATCTCTATCTACCATTGAAAACTTTCTTTGAACTAGTTGTCTGTGGGCCCTCTACTTATCATGAAGAAGGCATTAATACTTAACTTTAGCTTACCTTTAGTCCACTTTTCTTTGAGATATGTCTTTTTACATAATCTCACTGTGAAAAACATGAGCATGTAATGGACTTCCAACTGATAAATATCTATTGTGCCTGTCTTGGAAATAGCATCTTCTTGGTATTGGCCTTTAGCTCTTCTGATTATTAAGTTGTCCTTGAATGTTTTTAGAGGCTAGGCTAAAATAGGATAAAAAGGCATTTGTTCCTTTTACACCTTTCATTTTGATGCCTAGTCTGCTAGACGCTTTTTGCCAAAAGACCGTCACTCTTAGTTTTATGAGACTGATTTTAAGAGCTGGCCCATACATTTGGGAAAAAATTCCATTGTAATTGACCTAAAGCATTGGATGCAGTATTTTTCTAACTTTGTACTTTTTTTTCCCTGATGGAGGTTTTTTGACATTCTTGGTGTTTTGACTTTACAGGGATGAATCTTGTATGTCTTCTTCTCTCTAAACTCTATATTTCCCTTAGTCCTTAAAATAGTCAACTGTTATTTTTACTTGAAGCTGTTACTTGAAGTGTTCCCTTGCCCAAAACTGATTGGTACCATTTATCCTGGCACCCCTGCAGAGTTGCATTGATGAAATGACTTTGATCACTAAAGGCCTTTGCTGATATAACATGATGATAATGCTTGAAAGTTCACTTGATAATTTTTCTTCAGACAGGGAAACTCTTTCTCTTTTCTTGATTTGAACACTTGTGAGCTCTACTAAAAAGAGACAAAGAAACATTTAGTGGTTTGTGACCTAAGGATAGACCAGGGTTTTGTTTGTCAGATGAGAAGAAAGTGATGGCTGACATGATGATGAAAAATAGGGTTTTTGGCTTAAAACAGTCTTTCCAAGGGGTTTTCCCTAAAACACCACCACCTAGACCTGCAGCCTTTGTCATAGCTCTTGAATGGCTTGTTAGGCATGAGTAGGTTATCATATGACAAGATGATCAGGGATAGAGGGGTAAACACTTTGTCAAATGTTGGACAGTGGGCTGTATGAAAAACAAGGGATTTTGATGGGAGAGAGAAAAAATTATGGAAGCTATAGACAGGGACGCTTTGCTAAATTGTGATAAGTAGGGAAACTGAAGAATTTTCTCATCATAGGCTAAAAAGGAAAACTAGGGAGACAAAAATTTGTTTGAGGTGTTTTTTAGATGACAAATTGACAGATTCGGATTAGCTTCTAGAAAAGTCAGCCAAGGAATCTAGTCATCAAAAAATGAAAAAATACTGATGACTAACAGTTATATTGCTTGTGAACTTCATTTATGGCATATTAATAACCTTGCTTATAATCAAAATGCTCTCCAGATTCTAACTGTAGTTGTTGCAGCATGTATAATTCCTATTCTTCCTGGGTAAGAAAAATAGTATTATCATAATTTATTCCCATTAAGTTAATATGAGTTTCTTCATCTTCTCAGTTTTAGTGAGAACTTTTGTTATGCAGATTAATCCCTATTGCGGACAAGAGTGATCTTCCTAGTATTCTACGAATATCTAGAAACAAACATCCATTTGTAAATCATTTTCTCTAGATTATTTGCAATTCAGAATTATTATAAAAAAATAAAGAGGACATGCCCCTACCTTGAAATCCAACGTTTAGTGCAGTCTTTTATCCAATCGCTCCAAAAAGGCTTCTCCAGTAAGTCAAACCTGCAATCAAAGATGGAAAAAAATATTAAAATCACCTGCAACATATAATAATTGAGAACAATTGATCTAACTTAGTGATCAATGAGTCTAAGTATTGAATTATTCAAATATGAATAAGAAAAACTCAATGAAAAAAGGAGATCCATACATATTATCTTGAATGAAAAGAGTAACTTTACAACCTGATGCCTTGATGTTGTACAAGTTTCTCCCAGGTTCCTGAACAATTGTTCCTCCTTCAGTTTGACAAGCCTTACTCTCTTTGAACTAGCATGGAGTTATGGACATAAAGATGTGATAATTCTCATTCTAACAACAACTAGTGTAGAGAGTATGCTCTCTTGAGAATTTCTTCAGCAACTAACATGTATTTCTACCCTTGAGATTGAAACATGATCTCAATTTATAGGGAAATATAGGTAGTTTCAGTTCCATGAAGAGGGGGATGGATTCCTCTCATGAAGGGATTTGAGCTCCATAGACCAAAGGATAACCTCCATGAGTGGAGGGATAAAGCTCCAACTGATCGCACCTCTAGAAGCTTCCAATTGGGAGAATATTTGACCACCTCGACTTCTGGAACTTAAATTTTCCTTTATTTGACTTTTTACGGGTGTCCGCAGGTTTTAATAGTAGAACGTGTGGTAGCTACCGCAGGTTATAGAACAAGTATCTACGAATCCGTAGGAAAGGTCTAGGAAAAGTGAGAAGTTAGACTTTTAAGGGTTTTAATGAGCTTTTCTCGAATTCCAAGACTTGGTTTGGGAGCATTAGGTTTTTTTACTTCTAATGGAGCAAAATATAGGTAGTGATGAACCTATATAGAGGTTCAAATGTCATGGTGACAAAATAGCGTGTAACAGATTGCCCCCTAAAGTGTAAAGTTTGAGGTTTTTCTGAAGAGTGAAGTGCTTTATCATTCCGAGGGTTGGATTGTAGACACACCGGTCGAAAACCTGTAAAAACATTCAATGCAATAATAAATAAATATATATATATATATATATATATATATATATATATATATATATATATATATATATATATATCATCGCTGGGGTAGGCATTCCCATAATTAGATAAAAAATAACTAAATTTTTTGGTACATATATGATTTTAATATTACATCAACAGTAGACACAGGATGGGCGTAGTCATCTGTCATAAGCAGTCTATTGTATCATGAATAATAAAACTCCTCACCTCCTAGATGGTGGAAAATATATCTAGGGTCTTGATTTCCGATTCCATGTGATTGATTGTGTCGAATTTGAACATGGTAGAAACCACTTGATTACCATTCAATTATGTGAATTGTTAAGAAGTGCAAGAGAAACCACCAATAATAACAATGGCTCTCAAAGTACTCAGTACAATCTATGAAGTTTGAATGAATGATTTGCAATCGAACACTTCACAGAATCATTTGATCGTAGGTCAATGATGCAACTTGTCATCGAAGGCGAGAAACATGCCATTAGGGCATGTAGATCCCAAGGCACTGATAGGATTCTAGATCAACTTTCTAGATAATGAGTTGTCATCGATAGAAAGTGACCCGTTGTAGGAAATCCCACGACACAAAACCATTAGATCAAGTTTTGAAGAAATATTTGTAAGGACTAACACAGGTATGGTCAACGCGAAAGTAGGCAAATGTTTGCAATGAATGGTTTATTTGAACTGTCTCTTGAACACATAATGACACTTCAGATGGTTTGGTAACAATTGAGTTAAAGCTAATAGCCAGAAACTGGCTGAAGACTTTCAATGTGGTTTGATTAACTGTTAGACAAAGGATTTCCCAACCCAGGTACGAGGCTGACAAATTTTCATGTTCAAGAACAATATACTGCTTCTCAAGCAAGGGTGACAACATGATTCTTTTTCTCTCTTTTTCCCCCACCATTACTGGCAAGTACCTCTTTATTTTTGACAAGCTTGAGGAGGATAAAAATTTATTGTTTGTGTAAGCTCATCCTTCTAATGAGTCCATCTTACTATTAAAATTTAACCCTAATAAGGAGTGGCTCAGTCCTATTTGTAATCGATAGGTCCTTTACTATTAAATTTTAACAAGTCGAGTATAGGAGAAACTTGGTGTTTTTCAGTTTTATGGAGCCAAAAGAAAAACATAAGTAAACTTTGTGGTTGTACTTTTTCATAAAATTTAGTCTCTCAAGCCTGAAATAGGATAAAATAATGTAGGAGAGAACTATATTGACCATGATTAGTCAACGTATACCTTTTTCATAAATAGTCCATTTGAGTCAGGAAAAGGTGTAAACTTATACGGAAAGGAAGACTGTTCATTTCCTTTAACGAGCTCGAATAGTGAAGTACTCTGCGATATTTTCATATTTAGAAAGTCTGAAAAGGTCTTAAAAGAGAACTCCACGATTTCTCTTTTTCGTAATTTTCAAGAGCCTGAAAAAGTGATAAAAGTATACTCAACGTCAAAATAATTCTTTTCATCGAAAAATCATGTATCCTGCACAAAAAATTAAAAGATTACACATATTTGTTTCAAAAAAATATTGAAAAATAACATTATAAAGTGAAAAATAAATAAAATATAATATTGTATTCATTCAAAGACTATAAAAAGAGATTTAACAAAATCATTTTCACTTTTTCTCTTCAGAGCAACGAATTGAGAGCTTTTGGAAAAAACGTTTCAGAGCTAATATCGGGAGAACTAACCATTCATTCTATGATTCGTCAGAACCAGGTAATCCACATCTTCTTAATTTTCATTTCTATCTGTTTCAATTCTCTTTTTTAGCTTTAATTTCATTTTTTAGGAGGAATTTATGTTCAAAAATGCACTCTCAGGGGTCCGCAGGTCATGCACGCGCTACCTGCGGACCTCGATAATTTTTCAAAAGGAAAATTATCGGGATATTGCGGTTTTTGTGTGGAGGCCGTGCAGACGTCTGCACTGTCTCCACACAAAAAATGTGGAGGCACCGTAACCGTTTTAAAATTTACAAATTCTCTTAAAAATGATTAGAGTTTTACACTCCAATGGTTTCTAACTTTCAGGTGTGTTTATTTGTAGGTTATTCCACCATGCTAGAGTGGAGAGAATGTGAGCATGAGGCTATAGAAAATGAATCCATGAATGATGCTACCATAGTACATGCATTGCAAACTTGTGGTTTATATAGGTTCTGGGTGATCAAAGGTATGAAAGCACAAGTAGAGTTGATGACATAGTTAGTAAACGCATGGGAAGTCCAAGATCAGTGCTTTAACCTTGGTGACCATCGGCTCGAAATCGAACTCAAGGATATCTATTTCCTCACTGGATTGTCCTGAAGAGGAGAAAACATATCCTTGTTTGGGGCTAGACAGGGTGGCCTACCTGTTGCTACCTACAAACAACAATTTTACAGTGATGAGGTAGATCCAAAGGATAACCGTATAGACATAAAAAATATCTTGGGATTAGATCTCAAAGTGATTGCATTTAGGGTAACCAGGTTGTGTGGAAATGCAGCTCCACATGTAGCCACTAAATCTCAAATGCAAACCATGGTAGAGTGTTTCAGAGGCACCATATTCAACTAGTGCGAAGGGGTATTGGCTAACATGAAAGACCAGCTAACCAAAGAAAAGAATGTAAAGTTAAAAAACTTTTGTTATGGCACCATTTTGATTTATTTTTCTTTGGGGAGAATCCCTCGTCTCTCCCCTCAGCTTATTCCAGTAGATCGTGGGGAACCTCGGATGGTACGTTGGGTTGCATTAATGGCCCGCCATGGTGGCGATGGCAATTCAGTGGTTTGGTTCACTCCAGCGTACTTTATGTGGCTAAGGAACCAAGTCTTCACAATTGAAGACTTCCCTTATGCAGGTATAGATTTCAGAGGTGATCCTAAGATGTCCTTGCCTCCAAGGGCACAGTGGGATGAATCAGGTAAAAGAACTATTTTGATGTTTTTAATCTAATTTTTAATTTATTTTTATCGTCCAATACTTATAAAAATATTTAAATGTAGATGTTGGTCCACGATGACCAGCTAGACTCCACCGCTTTGATATGCGGAAAGAAGAACCTATAGCACCACCATAGGATCAGGCAGCATAAAACCTAACTGATATGGAACATAACCTGGAGAGGTTAACCATAGATATTCCTGAGATAGGGATAGATGACATTCATGTTCAGCTTCAGAGACACGTTACAGGTGTTCCATGACAGTTTAGGAGATTCTTGCGCAAAGAGGAGCATGACATAGTCTATTACCATGATCATTATCACGGATAGTGGATGATCATTGTGGATTAACATGTTTTGTTTTTTATATCAGTATCTATTAGAGCATAAGGTATTTTAACCTATAATCATACATGATGTAATATTTTTAAAACAAACCTATCTAAGATATTATTACTTTCTCTGAGTATCCTGTTCAACCTGTATCGAATGTTGTTTTGGTTTACTATTTTAATGCTGCAAATGTCTATTTAGAACACGATTAGTTAATGCATCGGCCAATGTTTTTACACTTCTTGAAATATGTTTATATTCGATGTAATAAAATTGTCTTTCCAAGAGATTAACGTTCAAAAATAATCTCAATAACACTGTATCTTTAATTGCTTATACTCTTTTTAAATGTAATACAATGAGTTCTGAATCCAACCTAATGATCAAACGATGAATACCAAAAGAAATGACATCAAATAATAACTCAAGGATTTTTCTATATTCTGCAATATTGTTCGTTATTTGACCAAGGCTTACCCCATGCATAAAAACTAACTCAACTAACTCATCGGTGGGTGAATAGATAACCCAGGCCGTGGAAGAAATATTTTGTGTACTACGACAGGCACCATCAGCAAAACTAATGTACATTTGAAGGGATGTCGACATCTGCAATATCAAGAGTAATCAATATAAGTAGTGATAGTAGTAACAACAAACTTAATCTAGGCACAATTATCTAATCTAAGGAACACTATCTAAAAATTAACTAATGTACAAGTGAGATCTTCACACGAAAGTCAAGCATAATATCTCTTAAGGTAAAGACCATTTCTGGGCTTATCTAAAGAGACCCCGTCATAATCAGTCAATTCATATGCCCCTTTTGCAAGCACATGCTTGAAAATGTAAGGACCATGACACATCGGTTCAAATTTCCCGGCACCTAGCTTATCGTTAGCTTGATCATATACTAAGACTAGGTCACCTTCTGGAAAAACACGAGTGGTAGCACTTCAGTCATACTGAGCTTTCACACGTTTCTTGTGAGCTTCAGCAGCTAATGCAGCGGTGACGAGTCTCATCTAATTGTGTTAAGTACAAAAATCATTTTTCCTCTTCAGAGGTAGCTTGTAGTAACTCTATGGCTAATTAGAGTGATGGTATTTTGCATTCAATGGGTAACACAACTTCTAAACCATATACCAGTTGAAAAGGAGTGAACCCTATAGCATTTTTTGCTGAGGTTCGGTATGCCCATAGTGACAAAGAATGCATGGTATGCCAATTTTATTTGTGAGTTCTGAGAATCCATTTAATCATGGTGGTTAAAAATTTATTGATAGTTTCAACCTGACCATTAGCCTGCAGGTAATATGGAGTAGAGTTATCATGGCGCAAGAAAATTTGATCAGAAAGTTTGGTCATCATTATATTTCGAAAATGACTCCCATGGTCTGTGATAATGGCTTGGGGTACACCGAAACGAGCAAACACATGATTGAATATGAACGTAGCTACAGTTTTTCCATCTGTCGCGAATGTGGGCATCGCCTCGACCCATTTGTTAAAGTAATATAGAGTGAGAATAATATACCCATGCCCCCCGTCCGAGTCAGGGTTACATGTAATGAAATCAATGCCCCATTTTGCAAAAGGACTGACAGCAGTGATTGGGTGAAGAGGAGCTGGAGGTGCACGCATCTTTCGATTAAAAATCTGCCAGTTGTGGCATTTTCGAACTGTAATAATACAATCTTTAAAAAATGATGGCAAAAAATAACTAGCACGCAATATCTTTTGGACTATGGAAAACCCAAACATATGAACACCACACGCTCCAGAGTGATAGTCATTCAAAACCATTTCACCCTCTTCGTGAATTATACAACGTCGAAAAATAGAATCCGCACCACGACGATAAAGTGTTTCCTGGACAATATTGTATTGCTGGGATTGATATCGGATTCTCCGTCAATTTGAACATGAAAGCTCTGGGCAAAAGGTTTGGGTTTGAAGATATATGATGATATCTCCATACCATGGATCTAACATATTGATAAGAAACAAAGATTCATCTGCGATGGGATTCTCTACCACGGTTTTCATCTCAGTATTGGGAAAGTCATACATAAGTTCTACAAACACCAGTGATTTATTTGATTCATATTTCTCGAATTATAAATCAAACTCTTGTAGGATGACTATCCATTTAGAGTATTTTTCCCCGAGTAATTTTTTTGTCAAAATATACATCATCGGGTTGCAATTAGATATCACCTTTGTTTTATGTAATAGTATGTAGTGATGAAATCGTTGGAAAACTTGAACTGTTGCCAAGGCCAATTTCTCCACATGTGAATATTTAATTTCGGCCGGGTTCAAATTCTGACTTAGATAATAGATCACATTATCATTGTGAAATTCATACTTGAACTAGAACCATTCCCATGGTTGAATGAAAGGCTGCTAAGTATAAAAAGTAGTCATGGTGGTAATTAGGTGGATGAAATAATGGTGCATGGGTTAACGTGTGTTTTAGAGCATCAAAAGAACGATTAGAAATCTCATCCCAAATAAAAGGAACATTCTATTTCAACAACCAGGTAAAATCTTTTGTTAACTCAGCATAGTTTGGGATAAATCTACATAGAAAGTTTTCTTTCCCTTGTAAACTTTGGATTTGGCGAATTGTGGTAGGAGGAGGTAAATTTATGATGGCCTTAACCTTCGAGGGGTCAAAAAAAATGCTGGCTTTCAAAACGATGAATCATAGTAATCGTCTTGATTGCACACAAAAAAAAAATTATGCGGGTTCAAACGAATCTTGTAATGCCTACATCTCATGAAATATCTTGTAAGTGTGTAGGATGATCATCCCTATGTAATGAGTGAGTAGGTAAATCATCCAGATAAGGCTATACAATATGTTTGGTATCATTAAAACCGTAATACATTTCCCTTTGAAAAGTTGCACCACCATTCTTTAAACTGAAAGGTAATTTGGAATAAGCAAATGTCCCCCAAGGACATATGAACATTGTTTTTGGTTGATCAGTAGGGAGTATTTTGATTTGATTCTATCCATAAAATCCATCCATAAATGAGAAAATTTCGTTTCCAGCCCAATCTTCGATAATTTGGTCGATATAGGGGGTAGGATAATTACCTTTTGGACATGCTTGATTAATATCCCTATAATCGAAGCATACTAGTATAGTCCCTTGTTTTCTGGTAACGAGAACTATATTAGATACCCAATCAGTAAATGGAATTGGATAAATAAATCCTTCTCGCAGTATCTTTTCAACTTCATCTTTAATAGCAGCAGCTTTTCACGAATGTATTGGACATAATCTTTGTCAAATAGGCTCGGCATCCAGGTATGTCTTTATTTCATGAATGACAATATTTGGATCGATTCCTGGCATCTCTTCATAATACCAAGCAAATATGTCTCAAAATTCTTGAAATAGGGCTTTATATTTATTAAACTCTTCAATTGTAAAAGAAGCCCCTATATGAAGGTTTTCAAAAATTCCAGGTTTAACTGATATGTTGATAGGAACAATTGTAGAAATGTTTCCCAAATTAATCTCAGAATCTAAATTTGTAATCGATATGGGATTCTATGGTTCCTTGACATAGTCAATTGTAAAAATAGATGAAAAATCATTTGCAAAATTATCAAGTTCAGGTAAAGATGAAGATCGATGATGTAGATCATCCCAGGGTAATTCATCCACAGAAAAAAATTCTCGAATACTTTCATGAGTGTGAAACACTTGTTGAAAATGATCGGAAAGTGATGTCAAGGACGAGTTTGATAGTGAAGAAGATTCTTCGGTGATCAAATTAATTTGATCAGGTGTAGTTGAAAGTGTGTCAGAAAATGACTGTACTGCCACATATGACATCTCAAAAGGACTCAAAGGCATCTCGCCATTGAAAGAATCCAATTCTGATTTTGAAGGCACTACCCAAGTGTCATCGAATGGTATAGTGCTTGATGAAATAATATTGATGTTGGCAATGGTATACGATACATTGGGTGGAGGCATAGAGAAAGTTCCCATCAAAGAGGAGTCCTTTACTAAACTGACACCAACATCTTCATATGGGATACTTGATCTTCCAACATGTTGGATATTGTCTCTAGAAGAAGGGTCGAACGAATAACATGAAAACTGGTTGATTTTCACAATATTCCCTTTATGTGGAAACATGGTTAACCGAAAGACGAATGAAACAACAGAATTCATGGCATAATACCAACTACGACCCAAAATAAGGTTGCAATCTAGAGGGGCATCAACAATTTCCACATCTAGATTAACAGTTTTGCATTCTACTTTTATAGGTAGATCCGGGAGTATTCCATACGGATGAAATCCTCTTCCATCAAAGGCTTTAAGGATGGTCGTTGATTGGTTGAGTGTTGGATAACCAAGATTTTTTGAAAAATTTAACGACATTATGCACGTGGATGCCCCCTCATCAAGTAGAGTACGAAAAACTTGTCTATTTTTTACTAATACTGGGATCTGAAAAGCCATCTGATGAGGGAGTATCGGTGTAAAATTTTCTAGGTAAAAGACCATGAGGTTAGAATCATGAGGATTTATAGCTCCAATAGCTAATAAAAGTAATTTCCTTTCTGCTGGATATTATTGTAGTACTTCTATGGCTGACATTGTTGAAGGGGATATCGCCAAGTCTTCAACAATGTTGTAATTCTGAGTAGCTCTCGCATGTGGATTTAAAGATGAATTTCGAAGCACACCTTTAGCAGGTGATTTATTCACTAGATCAGGATTCGGTTTCTCAATGTGAAGTGGATCGAAAACCGAAGGATATACAACTGGCGTTTGACTAGAATTATCTGTCCCTTTACCAGTTACAAGATTTTGACTTCCATACTCTTGCGATCGCATCGCAACTATAACCTCAGACATCATTAAAATATATGCCTATGAATTTGAATAAGATCCTATCATTTTTCTATGTTGAGTGGGAAAAGGATCCTTCAAGACAGTGGGTGTGGGTCAACCTTCGACGAATTTAGAGAGCTTGGACCGATGTGGGCACTCTTTGGTAAAGTGATCCTTGTCACATATCAGACAAGGATAATGAGGCTTCTTCTTATCATCATATGGTTCATTCTTTTCGGTTTTCTCTTTGGAGGAGGAAGTTTGTTTGTTTTTATTCTTTCCATTCTTCTTATTACCGATTTTAGATTTAGTTGTAGATGAGTCTAAAAAATGAATGTCAGTAGAAGTTTCAAGGGAAGAATCTAGTTTTGGTGAATCTAGTAAAGTTATGATAGGAGAAGTAGTTTTTGAAGACTTCTTACTCTTATTAGTGCTAACTAAACCAATTACACTATCTGTGACACATGAACCTGAAGGAGTTGGAGTTATTTGACTAGGACATGGTAAGTTGGAAATTTTTTTGTATAACATACCAGACTATGTATATACAAGGTCTAAGTACTGAGCTTGAGAAATGATCTAATCTTCC
This sequence comes from Pinus albicaulis, assembly GCA_034641835.2. NCBI lineage: Eukaryota > Viridiplantae > Streptophyta > Pinopsida > Pinales > Pinaceae > Pinus > Pinus albicaulis. Next base: position 44,961,128 of record CM076580.1, read on the forward strand.
ATAACAACACCTCCCTTAGCCACATATTCAGCGATATTTGGAAGCAAGGATTTGATAAACCATTCTGCCAAGATCTGATCCGAAATAAAAAATTTCACTAAACATCCTCTACGTCTCCATTCATGTATGTGATCTGATATGTACGTAGACATAGATTGTTTTAATGAAGTCAAGAGTTTCGTGCCATTGTCGTATCAGACTGGAAACTAAAAGTGTGTTAATAAATCTATTGGTAACGCGTTGAAATTGTTGAATGAGGCACGTGGTATTTCAATATACCATTTTGCAGCTAAACCTATCAGTGTTCTCTGAAACAGTATTAATCGAATGGAATCATCAATTAAAGAGTTGGATGTGCAGCAGAGGTGGAAATTCATGACATGGTTTGAGGAGTTTTCTCCTGGTTTACCTTCAAACATAGGAATATCACTGGGCAAATTATTAGGCATTGGCGGCCAATACGGAATATAGTAAGTTAGATCATTCGTTAGGTGTGACAAATCGGGTAAATCCAAAGTTGCTACGAATGGTAATCGATGGTTAGGGTCCTACTGAGAAAATTGATAACCTTGTGGAACTCTACCAGTATGAGGAGGAGAATATTGAGGATACCCCAGAATATCCTATGCATTTGGGATTGGAATGCCTCCCGGATAACTAGGGTTGGCCAGACCATACTGAGGTTGAGCTGGTATTTGATACATGTAACCAAGGTATGACTTATGTAGGTATACTGGATTATTTGGTACAGGTCCATATTAATACTTCCCTTCATATGGCTGATAAATAAACTAAGGTTGGCTTGTTACAATTGTACTTGTGCCAGGTTTTCCTTCAGGCATCTGAATAGCAGTCTGAACTGTGGGTCTAGGTTGTTGTGCAGTGAATGGAGGGATTTGTTGTGATACTTGAGGGGCTATAGAAATAGGGTCTGTAGAAATTCCAGGGATAGTTGTTGTATGTTGAAAAGAAGTTGGTGCAGCAGTTTGAGGTGGAGTTCTAGGTGTACTCGGGCTAGGCTACTAAACATTACTAGGTGCAGATACCTGTCGTATAACTTGAAGCATAGATTGGACAGGTTGCTGGATTTGACTGTAACCAATTGGGTGACAAGGTTGATTATAAGGTACTTGCACGTTAGGCTGCAAATTATGTTGATTTGGTTTTGGATTCCACACTATGTTTACTCTAGGATATGGAGATCCCATTGAAGTTTGTGCTGCATAAGATGGACCATAACCAGGTTGATAATTTGGAACATATGTTTGATATTTGGATGTATAATTCCCACTAAAATATTGACCTCCATGAAATAATTGTTTTTCTTGATAAAATTGCGGCCCTAAAGGATGGGGTTGTCCTTGAAAATATTTTTTCCCTGGCATAGGGTGTTGTCCTTGAACAGGTTACAGACCCTGAATAGAGTACTTCCCTTGAGGTTGATATTTTCCATGAGGTATGTACTGGCCTTGAGGTATGTACTCTTCTTTAGGGGTGTATTGTCCTTGCGGTATGTATTATCCTTGAGGTGTGTACTGTCCTTGAGGTTTCCCCCCAGGCGGTAAATTACTACCTTGATGATGCCCCCCAGGCAGTAAGTTACTACTTTGAGGGTCGAGGAGAGGAATATTTACAGACACCATATAAAGTTTTTATGCGTTCAAATTTTTGATATGTGATTCATTTGGACCAGGTGATTGGATAAGTTTTTCGGGAGAAGGAGCTGCTCCTGAGAAATTACTAGAAAGAGACTAGTACCCTAGAGGAACGGATGGGCCACCATAAAAATATGATTTTGGAGATGCAGAAAACATGGATGACTCACCAGACGTGTTGAATGAAGATCTGTAATTAACTCTTGATATGGCGTAAAAAGGAATTCGGGGTGGCGAATAGTTTAGACCAGATTTGTGTAGAAATTCGATTAACTGAGAATACCAATCATCCTGTTTGAAAGGGCTATAATAGTAAATCGATTCACTTGGCCTAAGATGTAAAGATTCCTGATGTGAAGGAAGAACAACTTCTTCTTCTGTGTTAGTAATTTATTTAATGCTAATGAGGCTAGGAGGAAGGTTCTCAGTGATGCGAAACTTCACTCTCGGTGAATGAGGATGACTAGGGGTTGGAGTGATGAACTCTAAGGAAGGCTCACATGTTGCAGGTTCAGTTTCTGGTTCAGAAATTCTAGGCTCTGTAGTTGATAATTCACTAGTTGTGGAAGCAAGTTCAACTAGTTCAAAAATTGATATTTTCCTTTGAGAACTTTTTGTTGTTTGAGGTTGATGTACTTTGTAATCAGGATGTATAATTACTGATATTTCCTCGTGTTTAGTTGATCTAGTCCCTGATGGTTTTCCTTTCTCAAATTTAATCTTTTATAACTGAATTGGTGTGTACTTAGGGGGTTTCCCTTTCATTATACATGATTATCTAGGTAATTCAACAACGATTAAAAATTTAACACATGAAATCAAAGAAAATTTCAACAAAATATCCTAAAGTCTCTAAGGCTACAATAAAATTGATCACACGCCTACAAAATATAAGAGAGAAATCCACATACAAATAGTTGAATTCCACACTAAAAATGCTAGTTGGTGATGAAATCCAACGTTGTAGAATTCTAGTGTGGAAATGGCAGTTGGAACAGTTACCCCGACAACCAGCTTAATGAAATAGTCTGGTGCAATTCTCTCCACTTATGCCATCTCAAAGTGAGGAGTACCGTCCTGAAAGTTCAAGTGAGTCTAGTCGATGTCTCCTCCGGGTAGAGTGGGACCTTCCCTCCACCGTCACCTTGGGAAAAAATCCTAAAGTTTATAGTCACTGTGGTCACCAACAGGAACAAATATACCTAGGGGAACAGCGTACAATCCGATATACATGGAAGGGCAGAGTAACTAGCTCAATCCCCTTGAAGGCTCCTTGATATAATCCAAGGTTTACCAACAAGTGACCCCAAGCTTCTTAACAATGGTCTATCCGAGGTTTACCATTTTTAATACATGCACATCTGCTATCTTTTCCAATGAGATAGGTAAGATTATCTCATTGGTTCTGACATGATCTGGTGCGTGACTCTTTTAAGAAGAGCTTCCTAGACCACAAATGCTACAATTGGATTTTCCTACCGCAAGATTGCTACTTTTTTGTTTGAATTATCTTGGAATGTTAATTAATTACAACCTTTTCCAAGACACTAGCCTAAGCTATGTTGGTGGAAAAGAGCCCTAGAAAATGTAAAATATCTAGATTAATTTTATTAAAGCGTTGTTTTTAATTTGGTTGTTGCTTAAGACAGAAGGTATGGAAGTGAAACTTCAATGGTGTTTGTGACCCGACTCAAAAATATGCTAAATGCATCTAAATGAGTGCAACTCTTTTCTTTTCAATGGATCTTATTTAAGGGGAAGATTGAGAGATTTAACAATTTGAAAAAAAAAAATTCTTTCATTCATAAACAAAATATTTGAAAAGAAGACAATTTCTTTGAGAATTCAATTTCGCAAAAATGATCAATTACTTGTTTAAGGACATTTTCTCCTAGTTTGTGATCGAACTAAGAAGAATTTCTACTTATCTCAGTAGAAATAAAAACATCCAAAAATGGTTTAGTGTGAAAATCAGACTTTAATAAGCTAAAAATCTCTTCCAAATTTGCAAATGAAAATGAAATCAATTTTCATAAAAGTAAGGTTTTCAATGGGTTTAATGGCTCGGAAAGAGAAGATCATCATACCAGTAAGCTAAGGTATATGAAGGTATATTGTATGGAGCAGAAAAAAAGTAGGGAAAATAATCACTCATAAAATGCAAATTGGATGAAAATTCACACAACCATTAAGCTGTTGAAAATAAATTCACACATAAGATTTGACAACTAAGACAGACTGCGGCAAACACAAAGAATCAGGTAATATGGCTCCTAAAAAGATAATTTTAACTTTTTCAAAAAATTTCCACTGGTCTGCAGGTTCTAATGGAGAATAGAGTAGTACTGCACCGTTCTAAACTAAAAGTTGTCGAGGCTACTGCACTGTTTTCAAATGAAAACTGCGGAGGAAAGGAAAAGTATAGAAAAAATAAATATTCAACTTCTCTTTTCAGGGATTCTTAAAATTTATCTACCCAACCCAATCTCACATAAATCAAAATCAGAAAACTCTTTAAAACTGAAAAATAAAAAATGAAAACTAAGTTCTATTCCCCAGTGGAGTCACCATTTTGTTTTGTGGATTACTCCCTCTTGCAGACAAGAGCGATCTCCCTTGTATTCTACGAATAGCTAGAAACAAACTACCATTTGTAAATTGTTTTCTCTAGATTATTTGCAATTTAGAATTATTATAAACAAAGAGAGAGGACATGCCCCTACCTTTAAATCCAACGTTTGGTGTAGTCTTTTATCCAATCGCTCCAAAGAGTCTTTTCCAGTAAGTAGAACTTGCAATCAAAGAAAGACAAAAGAAATAAAAGCACCTGCAACATATAATAATTAAGAACAACTAATCTAACTTAGTAATCAAGGAGTCTAAGTACTGAATTATTCAAATAAGGATAAGAACAACTCCACGAGAAAAGGAGATCGATATGTATTATCTTGAATGAAAAGAGTAACTTTACAACCTGATGCCTTGACGTCATACAAGTTTCTCCCGGGGTCCTGAACAATCATTCCTCCTTCAGTTTGACAAGCCTTCCTCTCTTTGAACCATCATGGAGTTATTCACATAAGGGTGTGGTCATTCTCATGCCAAAAACAACTAGTGTAGAGAGTATGTTCTCTTGAGAATTTCTTCAGCAACTAACATGTATTTCTACCCTTAAGACTAAAACATGAACTCAATTTATAGGGGAATGGAGGTAGTTTCAGTTCCATGAAGAGGGGGATGGATTCCTATCATGAAGGGATTTTAACTCCATTGATCCAGGTGGATATTGGTTGTCACCCGCCTATTCCACTTAGGTCCCCACCATTCTCTCTTTCAATTTTTTCAATTTCGGCACAACTTACTATTTTCAGTAGTTTTTCGGGTCTTGAACTTCTAGAGCCATTTGGAGGCGCTAAATGAGGGTTTTTGGGAAAATTAGGAGCAACATGGGTCATGGACCAATGTTTCTCACTCAAAATTTGTAGTCCTCGGATAGATATTTCTAATGAGCTATTGAGCACGTCAAACGGAGATTGGATGCCACAGTTACGTCCCCGGTAAGTTGAAACACCAATTTACCCAAATGGGACCCATAGTTCTGGCGCTTCATCTCCTAGGGTTAGGGTTTTTGATTGTTTCTAAATAATAAATAGGCCCTTGAGCCTCATAGTAACTAAGTTCGGAGGCCTGTAGCCGCCACATCTCTTCTTAGAGATAACTACCAGCGCCCTAGCTAGTTTATTTCCATTCTGTCTGTAAGAAAATTTCAGTTCTTTGATATTAATGAAATGAAGTGTTATTTCTATTGTATCTTTGTATTTATGGTTAAATGTTTATTCTATTGCGTTCCTACATAAATTTGGATCAGTGGTATTAGAGCGGTCTTGTTTTTCTCAATCATTCTTTGCATGTCTTTAACGAGGTCAGGGTATAAGGATTTAGGGCTCGATCTGGTGGAACCTTTGCAAGATCAGCCTCGCAAACCCCAACGGATGCCCATGGGGGACGAAAATAAAGATGAGGGAGCAGGAGATCCTATCAAAATATTGCTCGAGGAGGCCCTCGAAAAACAAAGGAATGCGATGATGGATAACTTTTCCCAAATCCTTCAACGGCTACCCACCGGCAGCGTATCTGCATCTAGCAACCACTTTGGAGGTGTGACTCCTTTTAAGGTACAAGTAAATTTTTAAATTCCCATATTTGAGGGTCAAATAGATGTAGATGTTGTAGATAGATGGTTGAATATATTAGAAGGATATTTCTTGGTACATGAATTTTCCAACCGGGAGAAGATTATTTTTGCAATCCTCAAAGAAACCCCCCATGTCAAGGACTGGAAGGAAACCTACAGTGAGAAAAAGGACCAGACAGAACCCTCTTTGTTCTCATCCGTTCCAACTTGGAACTCTTTTCGAGACGCAATCAAGGAACAATTCTATCCCATGGGGAGCTATGAGGACAAGTACATACAATGGACCACGCTGCGACAAAAAAGGGATCAAGATGTGCATGAGTTGACGAATCTGTTCCATACCCTGGGCACAATTTTGGGTATCAAAGATTCAGAGAAACATCTGGTGCTAAAGTATCGCAGTTGTCTACACAGATACATTCAGGAGGAAATGGAGTTCCTCGACATCTCCTCGCTTGGTACGGCATATCAGTATGCTGCCAAGACTGAGCAGAAATTCAAACAGAAGAAGCAAGACTTTGGATCTGCAAATCAAAAGCAAGGGAAAGGTGCTCCCAAACCGCAGAACAAAGGACAGAGGCAAGGCATGGTGGCTCAAGACAACTTGTCAAAGCCACAAGCAAAGAAAAACATCACAAATCCAAATAAGGACACGAGAAAGTGGTGTGAGTTCCATAAGAGCTCCACTCACAACACAAGTGAGTGTCGGGCCAAGTAGTCACTAGTGGTCGAGATGAGGGCTTCTAGGTCAAATTCATGCTCTGACTCTGAATGAGAACCTCACAAGGGCAATGAAAAAGGGAAACGGATTTTTGATGCGGAGCCCAACGCCACTGCTTCCACTACAAAGATCCAGAAGGAGGAATCGGAAGATCCAGAGGAAGAGGAACATCTCTTCCACTCCCAGATGTGGGTAAAGGGCTCCTCGATACAGTTCATTATCGACAATGGGAGCCAAAAGAACCTCATTTCAGTAGATGACGTGAAGCGGTTGGGCTTGCCGACCATAGCTCACCCACATCCATACACCATTGGGTGGCTTCACCAAGGACGAGATCTCTGCGTCAGCTAGTAGTGCCACCTTCCCTATAGCATCAAGCCCTTCACAGATGAGGTATTGTGTGACGTTTCTCCTATTGATGTTTCTGATGTATTATTAGGAAAACCATACTTGTGGAAGCGTCATGCTGTGTATGAGTCTCGGCCTCGTGATATTATTGTTACTTTGGGAAATAAGTTTTATAGGATACCAGAGGTACCACCTCCTACCGCTATCTCTTTAGTTACTAAAAAACAATGCAGTAAGCTCATTTCCCAAACCAGGAAATTCATTTTCCTAATGATCCGCCCCCAGGGCAAGAATAAGACTGTGGCCACGACCTCCAAACAAGGCTCCTCTACACGACAACAACAAATGGACCAGGTTGTGGAGGAGTACGGGGACATCTTCACCTCACCCACAGGGGTTCCTCTGCACTGTCAAGTCAAGCACCCGATTGATCTGACCCCAGGTGCACCAAAATAGGTACCCGATCTGACGGATTGATTACCTTCTAGACCAACTCAAAGGGGTGAAATATTTCAGCAAGATCGACCTGAAGTCTAGGTATCAACAGGTACCAATTGAACCCTCTGATGTGTGAAGACTACCTTCAAAGCCAAGGAAGGCCTTTTCGAATGGCTAGTCATGCATTTCGGGTTGACGAATGCTCCCGCAACCTTCATGAGATTGATGGATGACATCTTGTGGCCATTCACCAACTCATTTGTAGTGGTGTACTTGGATGACATTCTGATCTTCAGCCAGACTTGGGAAGAGAACTTCCTCCACATCCGACAAGTCCTCCAAACACTGCGGCAACACAAGTTGTGTGCCAATTTGGATAAGTGCACTTTTGGCATGACTCGGGTTCAATATCTGGGATACATTATTGATGAAAGGGAGGTGCATGTGGATCCAGCCAAGATCTAAGTCATTCGAGATTGGCCAGCCCCAACCACGATAACAGAGCTTTGTAGCTTCCTGGGTCTTGCTAATTTCTACCGTAGGTTCATGTTGGGATTCTCTCATATCACTTGGCCCTTGAGTCAAGTCACTAAGGGAGGAGCGAGAGAAAAATTCTTTTGGTCAGAATATCAATAGAACGCGTTTACAGAATTGAAAAATCGCCTCTGTTCTGCTCCAGTGCTCACATTACCAGACTTGCGACAACCATTTGAGATCAAGATAGATGCCTTTGACTATGCTATTGGGTTAGTTCTTACTCAACAGGGACATCCAGTGACATATCACAGTGAGACATTGTCTGACACAGTTCGCAAGTATCCCACTTATGACAAATAAATGTATTCCATTGTGCAAGCTTTTCAACAATGGAAGCATTACATTTTGGGTAAGGAAACAATCATCCACATAGACCACCGACCCCTGCAGTTCATCCAGACACAAGGGAAGTTGCAAAATGATCGCCATCAGAAGTGGTCAACACATCTGCAACAGTTTCATTTGAACATCGAGTACAATAAGGGTAGCACCAATAATGTTGCAGACTGTCTCAGCTGACCACTGATCGTGGTGCTCACCATTGTTCTCAACTCTTATGCACACAAGACTTCTGATTTGCCACTTCTCTATGAGAGTGACCCAAAATTCGGCCACACATAGAAGCCACTCTTGGGGGGCACGCAATTTCCAAATTTTCACCTCCAAGATGCTCTTTTATGTCACCTGGGACACCTTTGTGTTCCTTCAAGTGAGCATGCCAAGATGATATGGGAAGCACACTACAGTCGAGTCACTGGGCATTACTGGGTCGAGAAAATAGTAGGATTACTGCAAAATTATTTCTATTGGCTGAACCTTCGAAAGGATGTCGGGAAGCACATTAGATCGTGCACTGCTTGTGCCATTTCCAAACTAACCATCAAGAAGCAAGGCCTATATACTCCGCTACCTACCCCTAGTCAACCTTGGGAATCCATCTCTATGGATTACATGTCAGGCCCATCTTCTACTAAGCATGGAAATGACTGTGTTTTCATGGTTGTCGATAAATTCTCAAAGATGGTTATTATGGCCGCCTGTAAGAAGAATATCACAACAGAAGCCAATGGTAAACTCTTCTTTGAACGAGTATGGGTGCACTTTTGGATCCCACATTCTATCATATCAGATCGGGATAGCAGGTTCCTCAGCACATTTTGGTCCAGCCTCTGGTCAATGCTGGACACCAAGCTCACCAAGTCCACAGCTTTCCATCCCCAAACAGATGGCCAGACAGAGGTCGTCAACAGAATGATTGTACACATTTTGCACATGTACAATTCCAAGCATCCATGCACATGGGACAAGAGCCTCCCCTATGTAAAACACAGTTATAACCGGGCTCTCCACAGCTCAATCGACCACAGCCCCTTTCAAGTGGACTTGGGATTCCAGCCACTATGTCCCATTGACGTAGCCATGCCATTTGCGGCTACTTAGGCCGATTCGACCCATGTCTAGTCTAAACTTGACAAAGCAAATAGCTTCATCGAGCGCATTCAAAACATCCCCCAACATGTTCATGACATATTGGACAGAGCTGCAACGCCATGATCAAAAGCGGGTGCCACACAACTTCCAGGTGGGCGACAAAGTGTGGCTACATTTGCAGAGGGAGCGCCTCAATGGACCCCACCGAAAGCTTTTCCCGCTTCGATATGGGTTGTACACCATCACCAAGGTTGTAGGGAACAATTCCTTCGAGCTTAGTATTCCACCATTCCTTGGTCTGCACCCAGTATTCAATGTGGACCACCTTCGTCCTTACTTCCCACTGCTACTGAACACCTCTGGCATTGCAGAACAACTCACACCAATAGATTTAAACCTAGACTGCATGGAACAAGCCACCACAGATTTTATCATGGACATGAAAATCAAGAACAATCACCAACAAAATACCCAACTGTATTGGGTTGTCAAAGCTGGCCAACTCCTACACCAAGGAAAGTGGTTCACGAGGGACCAAGTTCAGCAAAAGTTTCCTCATCTCATGGAAGAACTTAACGCAATGGGGACCATTGATTCCTAAGGGGGGAGGAATGATCAAGGTGGATATT